>JAWRVZ010000108.1:55000-65000 GCA_037043235.1 Rhodeus uyekii | reverse complement strand
TTTTTATCTGATTCCTAAATGACTGTTTGATGATAAAAAAAGACATGAATTTGCGTAAAGGACCTTAGTGAGAACAGCTATTAGCATGTAACACACTAGAACAAAATGTGGGAACATATTAAATATATTGAGCTGAAATTTTGTTGGTGCCATCAGCTTTTTTAATCATGAATGCATAGAAATAGTGTAAAATGCTGATGCATGTATGAAATATTGGCTGCGTTTCCCCCGCGCCGCATGGTTTGGTGTTGTTTTGCCAGCTCACACGCAATTAAAACGGCTCAATCCCTCTCGAGCCCTCTAATGCTCCTGCAGAAATTTGCTGATGAATAAATATGGTACCAATTAAACCATAAATGACGAATCACGTTCATTAATAGTGAGCAGAGCACCTTTGATTAGTGACCTCTGACCTCTCGATCTGTGGAAGCTTGTTTCTGCCACTCAAGGAAAAAAAACTAAAAACGAAAGGCCCGTTCAGACCAAGAACGACAACTATAACGATACAATATTGTTCTGTTTCTTATAACACGGTCATTAATCTCTATAAAGCAGGATGGATTCTGATTGGCTGTCAATGTTTTTATCGTTCATCAGCTCAAAAAAACGTTCTTTAAGTGAGTCCATTGATATTGTTTCTTTGTGCTGTTTTGGTTATAGTTGCTATTCTGTTTTATATTTTGAATGATTTTTAGCTCTATATGGCTATCTTTTTTGTGCGATCAGGCCTTAATTGCGACTTTTCATATCAAAATATCTTCTCAGAATTGCTAGTTATTCTTGAGTTGAAGTCTTGCCATTTATTTATTTATTTATTTATTTTATATTCCTCCACTCTGGATGAAAAAAAAAGGTAATCGTCACATTTGTCTCACAATTCAGATGTTTATTCACGTGACTATGAGAAGAAAGAAGTCCAAATTCAGAATTTGCGAGAATTCCACAATTTCAAGAAAGTCAGAATTATCAGATACAAAATTTCAATTAACTTTTTTTTTAAACATTTTGTGGAAAAAAGAAAATCACAAGACTATAGAATCTTGTTTCTGCTACTGAATTTTTTTTTTTAAAGCAATTGCTACTTTTTATCTCGCTATTCTTTTTTGTGGAATTCTGATTTGCAGTTTTGCCTCTTTTTTTTCCCTCCACTACGGATGAAAAAATAAACAAAAAATGGTAATCGTTACATTTGCCTCACAATTCGAAATTTTTTCTTGCAACTTTGAGAAAAAAAGTGAAAATTCCAAGAAAAACAAGTCAGAATTATCAGATGAAAAGTAGCAATTACCATTTAAAAAATAAATAAATAAAAATTCCGTAGTGGGAAAGAAATCACAAGACTATAGAAACTTGTTTTCGCAACTGAATAAATAAAAAAAGGTAATTCCCTCTGACATAATTCCTTATGTCGCAATTCTGAATCTGAATCTGTAATCGTAACATTTGTCTCATAATTCGGCCATTGTTTTACGCGATTATGTGATAAAAAGGGAAAATTCAGAATTTGAGAATTAAATAGTTTTATTCCGTGGTGGAAACATGTTTCCACACAAAACTGCAACTCAAAATCTAGAGAAAAGGTTGTTATGCTACTTGGTAACGAGTTTATAACTAGCAATTGCGAAATATAATCGGAAACGAGACTGAAATAAGCTTTCGTATAGTGGTGACCTACTGTTTTTGCGTTTCAGCACAGTCCCTAATCAATAAGTAATCATAACATTTGTCTCCCAATTCGGCCATTTTTTCACGCGATTGTGCGATAAAAAGTGAAAATTCCAAATTTGAGAATTATTCGGAATTATCAGATAAAAAGTTGCAACTACCCTTTTTTTCTTTTCTTTTGTGTATCCATAGTGGACTATAGAACCTTGTTTCTGCCATCGAATAAAAAATGTAAAAGGAAATTGCCATTTTTTATCTCGCAATTGTGACTTTTTTACTCTTTCGCGATTGTGAGATATAAACTCACAATTGCAAGGAAAACAGTCAGAATTGTGAAAGAAGTCTTAAATTGTTTTATTGCGTAGCATGAGTTTCCATAAAAAGCAGCAATTCAGAATTCCGAGAAAAAGTTGTCACGCTAGCGAGTTTACAATTGCGAGATGTAATCGAAAACGTGGCGAAATAAGCTTCTGTATAGAGGTGATTGATTTATTCCGTGGCGGAAACATGTTTCCACACAAAAAAAACCTCGAAATTCAAAGAAAAAGTCACAAGTTTACAACTAGCAATTGCGAGATAGAATGGGAAACGTATCTGAAGTAAGCTTGCGTATAGCGGTGACCTGCTGTTTGAGCGCTTCAGCACCGTCCCTGCGCTCTTCTGCTGGAAGCAGTGCATTGTGGGGTTTGAGAGGCGTCGTGGGTGGAAGCGTGTGGGTGTGCGCGGGTGGGCGGCAGCGCATGAGCTTTTCAACTCAATGCTGTTTTGATTCCCTTTGAGTGCCGATCGGGGAAAACGCACTTCTGGGGTTACAGCTGATGACTTTCTCTCATGAGCGCCGCAACAAACACCAGCCGGATCAGTTTCTGCTTCTTATCTGTATGATGTTCCAGCAGTGAAGTTCATTACACCTCATTGCGCTCGGGGGGTGATTACCCATTTTAATAACTCACAATTACTGTAAAGCTTCTTTTGTGCTGCCCACGTGCATTACAGAGAGGCCCGATTGCTCTCATCAAATCTCCCGGCGGCGCGCAGCAAACTGACAGCGTGTCTCATTCTCGCCAAGAGCGGCGCGCGCACATGTGATATTTACGCTCGCGTGGGGACAGGAAATCTCTGCGCTATCGATCTAATGGACTGCTGGTCTTTGAGGCTGAGAAAATGAGGCATGGATTGCTTTGGCCCCAAATGTCACGGCAAACAATTTAGAGGGACACATCTGAGAGAGAGAGAGAGGCCGTGGTTTTCTGTAGCAGCATGACGTCCTGCTCCGTTGAGATTCACTGTGAGACGGAGGCATTAGGAAAGATCAAGCATTAATGCATATGTTGCTGATGTGCACATTATATTTCAGGAGCCCGAGCCGAAGCTCAGTTAGAGATGTTGAACTTCCCCATTATCATTTGATTCGGGAAGTCTTTTGTCCCTCACGTCACGTGATCTTCTAAGAAGTTAGTTTGCGAGCTTCTAAAGAGTTTCAGCGTAATTAACGCAGCTCCACATTCACTGTTAATGAGCACATGTGTTTAACAAGGAAAAAGCCATTTATAATGAAAGAGAAAAACAGTGGAAGAAATCAAGTCGTGACTTAAATGATTTCATTAAAGAATACCTTACTACTATACTCTTAATATAGAGATAGATATTAAGGCTTTTTATTTTAATTGAACTGCTAAATGACGACATTACAGCATTTGAAACATTATTACTGTGATGGTAGAGCTTGTTTCGCCATGGAATAGAAAAGGTAATTGTGACTTTCTCTCTCACAAATTTCCAGTTTAGATCTTGCACCTGTAGTGTATCTAAACGATTTGTAAGCTCTTTCTCTGACTCGTTATTTGATTGCAAAACGAGTCCATCCCCGACTTCCCAGGTTGTCGATGAAACCCTGTAGACTGATTTTTACTTGAAAGTCCTAATGATGTGAGTCTTTCTTCTCTTCTTTCACACATGAAACTAATACTTATGTTCAGAATAATGCTGAAAGAGCCCTTCTGTACTGTAATGTCAGTGTGTCATGCAAAGAAAGTGATTCATAGTCTATAGTCTCAAATATACTCTATAATCATAAGAGTGTAATTTTAATGAGCTCATGATGCCGGTGAAAACACATCCACATCTCTGTGATCAGATGCTTTCTAAACTGCTGTTTTCTGTCTTTTTCGTTGTGTTTTTGTTATTGAGATGAGAGAAAATGCCATTTAAACGTTTATCTCGGCAGCACAGACGCGGTTGGGATGTTTGTTAAAAGTTCAGGTGTTTAAAACTTCTTTTTACTTCTGATAAATAACAAACAATAACTCCTCTGTGAGTATATTGCCATTGAATCACATTCAGTTGTAATAAGTTGCGGCTGCAGTTTCACTGAATGGCCACCGGTGTCACTATAACAAGCGTTTCTGAATTCTACATGCAGCCCCTTTAAATTCTGAATGTTCAAAATGTCCATTTTGTTAAATGTTTAAAGGGCCACATTAAGGGCACAGCATGTAAGTTTTAGCGCGGAATCATGGGAATTGTTATCTTCACCTCCACAGCCGATGAAAAGCAATCCGATGGGATTCCAATTGAGCTAATGTATAAAAGTTTTATCATCGTTACTGTGGTCTGAGAGCTGGGGACATTTTATCTTCCTGTTTTTATCCTGCTCATGCAGCAGTTGGACGATGACGCTCGTTTCACTTTGTTATTAATGCGTATTTTATGATTTATATGATTAAAGTTGTTCAACATCCCTGGACTTTGACACAGTTACGCTTGATGATTTAAATTAACATTTAATTTTGTTCTAATACTCGTTTCGCCATGAAACACTCATGCAGGTCAGTTTATCTGACGATTTAAAATTTTGGGGTAATGACAAATTGACTTTACAAATTTACTTATCAAAACAATCGTACTAAAATACATTTGAGTGTGTTAAAAAATTACTCTATGCTATGACACACTTTGCAGTGACCTAGATCGATATTAAAATATCATATTAATAAAAACTGGATGATGTAACGGGCGTTGGTGCGGGATGACGAAAGGCACGGAGGTTCAACCGAAAACTCTATTTATTAAACAAAAAGGAAAACACTTTAAATAAGAACAAAAAGGGAACACTTGTGCAAAAACAGAGGATAACAGGGAGAATTAGGAAACCACGGAGCACTTCCACACACATAGAAACACGTTCAACAACTGACAGGGACAGAGAGATACAAGAGGGCTTAAATACACAGGATAATGAGGAACAGGTGACGAGACTGATGTCAAATGTCCAAATAAATGTTTCAGAATGAAAGTTTTGAAAATGTTAATAAAGACCAGATAACTTTGACCAAACATTGTTCATAACTTTGAGAAAACGTTCTGAGAACATTCCCTGTTTGCTCGTTTCACATGGTACATCGTAATACATGGATTTTCAGTAATCGGTATATATAAAGTCTATAAAGTATTAAGTATAATATAAAGGTGCAATTGTATACATTTCTAACTGGCTAAAATAGAACGCAACTGTAGGAAAATAAAGTTCCTCTCTCGCCTGATAAACATGCAAGTTTTCTGAGCAGTTTAATCAGATTGTAGATGTTTTTAATCAAACGTGAATCAATTGGATGAGCTTCTGTCGTGCTGTCATGTTGTCATGTTGTCATGAAGCGGCGTGTGCATATGAACACGCATCTCACACCGGCTTTGACATCAACAATCTGATGTCTGGATTTGTGTGTGTGTTCCTGTAGGGAACAGATTTACCTTTGAATAAACGTCCATCTAACGTGCTCGGAAATTAGAGGCTCTGGAATTTTTACGTGAATTTAATAACATCCTGTTGTGGTGAGAGGTTAACAATCTAACATGAAGCTCAGGATGGTTATAAATATCAGTGCTTGGCGAGCAACATGCAGGATTTATCCTGACGTTTCCATGGCAGCGACAGACGGGTCATCTCTGCCTCGCTGAAATACTCGGGGAGAAACTCATCAACAATAACAAGGAGAACTAGTTTGGTCATTTGATTCCTGCTTTGCATGTGCATATCACAAAGTTCAATGTGTTTCATTTCAAACTCTGTTTAATTGGACTAATTTTGCAACTATAAATAATGGTTTTCATTGAATAACACTTACATTTCACCAGAGAACATATGCAGAAAAGATCAGCTGAACAGTATATATATATGTAACAAATCCCATCCAGACGTCAATGATTCCTCAAAATTCTGTAGCTCAAACAGGTCATGGGTTTGATTCCCAGGGAATGCGTGAACTGATACCATATATATTGTGAATGCAATGTCAATGCGCTTCGTTTCTATAGTGCTTTATACTGTATAAATAGTTTCAAAACAGCTGCAGAGTAATGAACAGGAAAATAACAGAATCAATGAACAAATTTCATTGAACAAGTTGATTAAATTCAGTTCAATAACTGCTTAAAGTGCATCATTTAGGAAGCGAGTTCAAAAAGAAGAAGAATAGTTTCCGGCTCACTTTGGATAGAAAAATCTGCCATAACCATAAATGTAATAATCCCACAGAAGATTAGATAATTTTTAGAACACAGAAGATCATCTCTTTTTGCACGAGATAATAAGAAATAGTAACTATTACTTTAGTTTTATTACTATTTTAATTCGATTTCACTTTTTGTATTTCATTTCGTTATGTGCTTTTTGTTACGCTTCTGATACACTGGAAACGCGTGCGATGCAGAGACAGACAGGTTTCCAACCGAATTTCCTTTATTTTCAAAAATGACAAATAAAAGACTTTCAAAAGCAAAACAAAATGGCACTCATAGTGCAAAAACCTTGGGAGTCACACTCGGAACAGGAAAACACGGAATAAGGAGATACGTCCACACACTAACTCGCCACATAACAAAGTCAACAACCGACAAGGATAAGGGAAATACAAGAGGGGATAGGGAACACCTGACGAGACTAACGAGGTAAGTGATAACACGACAGGTGCAGGAAGACATCACGGAAGGGAACAGAAAGTAATGACAGACAGGAAGTGACAAATGACATGACAGACAGGACTAAGGGTAACACTTTTGCCATTTAAGATTTTTATTTTTGATAATGCTATAAGGGTTACATAATTTTTATTTCAGGTTTAGTTTTTATTTACTTCCAGTTCATTTCCAAAGGGGTCCTATTATGCTTTTTCACTTTTTTCAACTGTAGTTAGTGTGTAATGTTGCTGTTTGAGCGTATAAAAGATCTGCTAGGTTACAAAACACAAAGTCACTCAAAAGGGAGATGCAGTAATACCTCTAGATACGAGCATAATCCGTTCCATGGCGGAGCTTGTAACTCGAATTGTTCATTTGGAAGGATTTACCTTCTTGATAACATCGTTCTGCTTTAGGATGGTGCATATTGTGAATATACTGCGATCATAAGTGCGTGTTAGATCACTCACGCGGCACCGCGCTCATATTTATCCACAATTTCATGCTTCATTTCCATTGTCATCATGCGTTTCTTCTTCTCACTCCCATCCTTACAACTCACTTTCTTAGAAATTATCGCTATTACGAAGAATAATGCACAAAATAGAGAGAAAATCAGCTACTCGCGGGCGATGCGTACAGAAGTCAGAGAACACGTGAAGTGTAATTTCACAGGTTTCCATCTCTTCCAAATGACATTATTTATGTCATGAACGCAATCATAATCTGGTTTTGTTCAGGAGGAACTGTAAAAGGCAGGTGCCATTTCGTTTGCGCTGCTCAGTGACTGATGACTGTCACGGTTCTGTCAGGTTCAGTCTCTGTTTCCAGTGGGTTTAGTGTTCTAGTGGATGGAACCGTGGCACTTCTCTCTCTCTCTCTCTCTCTCTCTCTCTCTCTCTCTCTCTCTCTCTCTCTCTCTCTCTCTCGCATGTTTGTCTCGTTAGCGTCTGCCCCGCCTCCTTGTTTCCCGTAATCATTCCCAGCTGTCTCTCATCACTACCTTCCCTCATGTGCTCTATTTAATCCCAGTGTGTTTGCTGTCCTGTGTGGTGTCGTTGTCATTCCATGGATGTATTCCTTGTGTTCCTGGTCCCTGCCCTCTGGTTTGTTATGTCAAGTTTCCTGTTATCATGTTTAGTTAATGGTTTCCACACTGTGGGTATTTCTATTGTTATGTTTGTTTATTTATCTATTGTCTATTAAATTCCTTCACCCTGCATATTGAGTCCTCCTGTACTTGAATCGTGACAATGTCTGTCTAACTCTGCATTGCATGAAATGGTATGGAAACACAAATATGCTGACAGTCATGCATGACATTATTCAGACATTTTATGGTCCTATGCCTTCCACAAATATTATATGTATATGCATTTAATGTAATTTTTAAAAAATCTGCAATTGCCTACCCTTCCTTTAAAGTCCCTGCTGCATAGCAACATCTTTACAAACACCCAGAATCCCTTAGTAATATATTAAAAAGCATGATAGATGTGTAATGAGTGCACAAACACCACCTACAAATGAACTCTAGTTTAATTGACACATCGTTCACAGGAATCCTGGTGTTATTTTGTATATGATGATGTTATATTATTACACATGGTTTCCCGTCCTCTCTCGTTTTCTCCTGACGAGGGACCAAACTGGATGAACCAGCACAAACACAGCGAGACGCGGCAGAGCACATCAGTCCGTCACATGCGGCCTGTCAGCAGTTTTCAGACGCTGGTCTTGTGGCAGATTATTGGCATCATGGGTGCGGAGGAGGAGGGCGCGCTGAGATCTTTCATCTCAGGTGTGTGTTGAGTGTGTGAAGCATGTGTGGCGTCTCGTCGAGCTGTCTGTGCTTTTGATTTTCACACGGCAGTGTGTCATGTGATAAATTAGAATCAATGTTATTTTAGTGCTAGTTTTAATTTTAGTTGATGTCATCATGAAGTCGAAATCTTTTTATGTAATATTGTAGTATACTGTATTATGAATGCTTTATCCATTTAAATTAATGTTCCTGTAATCTTGAATTAGAATAACAGCGATGACATATCTGTTCTCTGATGATGAGGGCGGGGCAACAACCTGTCAATCACATGAGATCCACCAATCGCAAACCACAACCATCCAATCAAATCCTCACAGACACAATCAAGCCCCGCCCACATTTGTTCTTGTTTGTGCAGCGATTCACTCGGAGATACAACAGGGAAGAAAAGACTTGCACAATTTACGTTTTATTATAACTTTATAGCTATAGTAATGTAGTATGTCCCGTTACATGGTGAGCATTTTCTGATTTAACAAGTTTTTAAAGTCAATTAATGTTTATTTTATTCATAAAGCGTCTGATAAATGCATGAATGCAAATGTAAATAAAGTGCACAAAAAAGTACTCTTTAAATGCCCAGATGATGCACTTAATGAACAGTCCTCGCTGTTACATAGAAGATTGCGAGGCGATCAGTCTCTGATTTTTAATAACAAAGTAAACCTAAAACACTTCACACACTACATGATTGAACACACAGAGCATATAGTGTACAGGGCGTCATTTGGGACACAACTTGGGGTCAGAAGTGACATGTCCTTCCTCGTTGTAGGTGTGTGACCGGCGTCCGTCTGCCGCCGCCGCGCCCCGGCCCCAGATGCCGCCGCACATGATAGATGTCCCGTTCCCGCTTACGCAGCATCTGGCCGTCTCCAGGTGAGCACATCCTCCCCGAGACCGTGGTCAGCAGATGCTGCCGAACACAATTCACACAAGACTTCTGCTTAATAATAGAGAATGTTGGGCATAAGCAGAAAAAAGGCGAAGGAAAAGAAATAACCACCTGAGAAATAACAAAAGTTGTGCGATGAGCTCATGAAGTTGCTGTAAGAATGTATTCAGCATTATTCTGTGTGGCAGTTACATAATCGTGTGTGAATAGATTCAAATTATTTTCTTTCTTAGTCTTGTTTTCCAGTGCAAATATCTAAGCATTCTTAAATCTTTCCTGTGTCTCTAACAGTAGAGAGCAGCGCTTGCAACATCAAGGTCATGGGTTCGATTCTCAGGGAAAGCAAGAACTGATTAGAATATCAATGTGTTTCTTGAATGCAATGATAAAAGCTACAATCAAGATACATTTAGTGGAGAAGAAAAATAACTTTAGATATTTTCTAAAAATGGTATTAAAATGAAGCGAGTTTGTGCTTAAAACAAGAACAAATATCTGCCAATGGCCTCATAAAAACAATCTTTGTTCAATTGAATGTTTAAGCTTAATGAAAAGTGTAACAGATGCTGTATTCTGAACAACTTCAAGATAAAACTTGTGTGAAATAAAGCAAATTTCAAGAGCACAGTATATTAGGGGATGTAGTTCCATTGCACTTG
>JAWRVZ010000108.1:0-50000 GCA_037043235.1 Rhodeus uyekii | reverse complement strand
GTCATAATTTCAACTTTTACCTCATGCTGTAATTGACAGGATGTCATAATTTAGACTTTGGTCTCATAATTATGGCTTTATATGTCATAATTTTGACTTTTTATCTCTCTGTCTTACATTTTTAAGTCATAATATAAATATATTTAGGCGTAATTATGATTTAATATGTCATAATTTCAATTTTGAAACACTCACGCTGTGATCAAACTCTGGTCAACATAAACTAAACCGTCACCGGGTCATATTTAACAGAAATAACTGCACTCTTTCTAATCTAAACATCCACCAGACACGTGTTTTCTACAGTCAACTGAAACGTGAACGTCCATCAGCTGTTTCTCATTCCAACTGGCAGCTGCAAATCAAAGCTGAAGGTTTTATTGGCTCTCATCGGCTGGGTTGTAACCTTGGCCATTTTTATTCTAATCAATGAGACTGGCCATGTTTGTGCCTTTACGATGGCTCCTCAACAACAGGATCAGCGCAATATAAACAGCCCTCTTCGGCTCTGCGCCGAAGGCCTTTGAGTAATGTGATGCTCGCCAGCAGTGTTCCCTTTTTAATTGCTCTGATTTCCTACTCCCCATCGGACTCAGCGCACACAATAGAGTCTCAGACTGATGTCGGCCAGCCTCTCCGTGCATTAATCATGTCTGTCTGCGGGAGCCTTGCTGACGGACGCATCTGAGGTCGGTTGCTTGACAACAGAGCGCAGGACTTCCAAATGTTATCTCGCCAACACACCGGCCACCTGACAGCGGAGAATCCCTTCTGCTGACACCAACCTCTCAGGCTCGACCCGATAATCTCTGCACCCCAGCGAGGAGCAAATTATAACTTGCTTGTAATTTGCCCATTGATTCAGCTCAAGCCTTTCCAGACTGTATGTTTGCGGGGCTTCATAAGGGTTGCTGGTGGAACTACAGAGATGATGGAGCTCCACAGAAATACTGTGATCTACATCCTTAAAAATAAAGGTTGCAATACATTTTTTTCACAGCGATGTCGCAAAATGCCCCAGAAAACGTGAACGTTTCTTTCATATTTCTTAGTTTGAAGAACATTTTAATCATTTTAAGATCCCTTTTCCATCGCAATAAAGAAATTCCATGGATGTTAACTCAGCTAATAGGGAATGTTCTCAAAACATTCTGGCCAAATTTTCAAAAGAGACTTGATCGCATTATATGATGAACAGATTTAATTTAGGCTTTCACATATAAACACTGATCAGCGAACATAAACAGAAGCTAAATCAAACCAGCTTGATGGGTGAGAACAGACCTCTTGCTTCAGTTTAAACGTGACGCATAACACGAGAATGAACCTCATTGGCTCTCGCTGAAGCTCAAACGTGACACGTAACACAAGAATGAACCTCATTGGTTGTCGCTGAAGCTCAAACGTGACGCGTAACACGAGAATGAACCTCATTGGTTCTCGCTGAAGCTCAAACGTGATGCGTAACACGAGAATGAACCTCATTGGCTCTCGCTGAAGCTCAAACGTGATGCGTAACACGAGAATGAACCTCATTGGTTCTCGCTGAAGCTCAAACGTGACACGTAACACGAGAATGAACCTCATTGGCTCTCGCTGAAGCTCAAACGTGACGCGTGACACGAGAATGAACCTCATTGGTTCTCGCTGAAGCTCAAACGTGACACGTAACACGAGAATGAACCTCATTGGTTCTCGCTGAAGCTCAAACGTGACACGTAACACGAGAATGAACCTCATTGGTTCTCGCTGAAGCTCAAACGTGACACGTAACACGAGAATGAACCTCATTGGTTCTCGCTGAAGCTCAAACGTGACGCGTAACACGAGAATGAACCTCATTGGTTCTCGCTGAAGCTCAAACGTGACACGTAACACGAGAATGAACCTCATTGGTTCTCGCTGAAGCTCAAACGTGACACGTAACACGAGAATGAACCTCATTGGTTCTCGCTGAAGCTCAAACGTGACACGTAACACGAGAATGAACCTCATTGGCTCTCGCTGAAGCTCAAACGTGACACGTAACACGAGAATGAACCTCATTGGCTCTCGCTGAAGCTCAAACGTGACGCGTAACACGAGAATGAACCTCATTGGTTCTCGCTGAAGCTCAAACGTGATGCGTAACACGAGAATGAACCTCATTGGTTCTCGCTGAAGCTCAAACGTGATGCGTAACACAAGAATGAACCTCATTGGTTGTCGCTGAAGCTCAAACGTGACACGTAACACAAGAATGAACCTCATTGGTTGTCGCTGAAGCTCAAACGTGATGCGTAACACGAGAATGAACCTCATTGGCTCTCGCTGAAGCTCAAACGTGACACGTAACACAAGAATGAACCTCATTGGTTCTCGCTGAAGATCAAACGTGACGCGTAACACGAGAATGAACCTCATTGGTTCTCGCTGAAGCTCAAACGTGACGCGTAACACGAGAATGAACCTCATTGGTTCTCGCTCAAGCTCAAACGTGATGCGTAACACGAGAATGAACCTCATTGGTTCTCGCTGAAGCTCAAACGTGATGCGTAACACGAGAATGAACCTCATTGGTTCTCGCTGAAGCTGAAACGTGATGCGTAACACGAGAATGAACCTCATTGGTTCTCGCTGAAGCTCAAACGTGATGCGTAACACGAGAATGAACCTCATTGGTTCTCGCTGAAGCTCAAACGTGATGCGTAACACGAGAATGAACCTCATTGGTTCTCGCTGAAGCTCAAACGTGATGCGTAACACGAGAATGAACCTCATTGGTTCTCGCTGAAGCTGAAACGTGATGCGTAACACGAGAATGAACCTCATTGGTTCTCGCTGAAGCTCAAACGTGACACGTAACACGAGAATGAACCTCATTGGTTCTCGCTGAAGCTCAAACGTGACACGTAACACGAGAATGAACCTCATTGGTTCTCGCTGAAGCTCAAACGTGACACGTAACACGAGAATGAACCTCATTGGTTCTCGCTGAAGCTCAAACGTGATGCGTAACACGAGAATGAACCTCATTGGTTCTCGCTGAAGCTCAAACGTGACACGTAACACGAGAATGAACCTCATTGGTTCTCGCTGAAGCTCAAACGTGACACGTAACACGAGAATGAACCTCATTGGTTCTCGCTGAAGCTCAAACGTGACACGTAACACGAGAATGAACCTCATTGGCTCTCGCTGAAGCTCAAACGTGACACGTAACACGAGAATGAACCTCATTGGCTCTCGCTGAAGCTCAAACGTGACGCGTAACACGAGAATGAACCTCATTGGTTCTCGCTGAAGCTCAAACGTGATGCGTAACACGAGAATGAACCTCATTGGTTCTCGCTGAAGCTCAAACGTGATGCGTAACACAAGAATGAACCTCATTGGTTGTCGCTGAAGCTCAAACGTGACACGTAACACAAGAATGAACCTCATTGGTTGTCGCTGAAGCTCAAACGTGATGCGTAACACGAGAATGAACCTCATTGGCTCTCGCTGAAGCTCAAACGTGACACGTAACACAAGAATGAACCTCATTGGTTCTCGCTGAAGATCAAACGTGACGCGTAACACGAGAATGAACCTCATTGGTTCTCGCTGAAGCTCAAACGTGACGCGTAACACGAGAATGAACCTCATTGGTTCTCGCTGAAGCTCAAACGTGATGCGTAACACGAGAATGAACCTCATTGGTTCTCGCTGAAGCTCAAACGTGATGCGTAACACGAGAATGAACCTCATTGGTTCTCGCTGAAGCTGAAACGTGATGCGTAACACGAGAATGAACCTCATTGGTTCTCGCTGAAGCTCAAACGTGATGCGTAACACGAGAATGAATCTGCATAGCCAGTTGCGTAGCTGTTAATGGAGGGACAGAAATCTCTCAGATTTCTTTAAAAAAATTCATTTGTGTTCTGAAGATGAACGAGTCTGAAAGGACACGAAGGCGAGCAATTAATGACAGAATTTTCTACTTTTAACTACTAACTAATTTTTAAAAGTCACTACTTGTGTCAGAATATTCAGAGAACATTCAAAAGTAACTTTCTTATGAACGGATTCACCAGCGCAATGTGGACTTTATTAGAGTATTCAGTGAAACACAGATTGAGGATTATTGGGAATATTCATAATCATAGAAATTGCTTTTTTGACTGGATTTGATTTCACATATGACATTTGATTTGCAGCGTCATTTTAACTATTGTTGTGTGAAGAAAAGCACAAAAATATTCCATTTAAAATCACAAGTATCTGAAAAACTCAAATGTACTACTTATGTTTCCAGTCAAAACAGCTTTATTTCAATAGCGTTTTACTCACTACAAATCTTTTCAAAGCAGCTTCACAGTGATAAACAGGAAAAAAACAAAATCAATAATGCAAACTTCCTCAAATATGAGCTAAATTCAAATTCTGCTGTAAAGCAACTCTAAAAAGACTTCAGATTAATTCAATTCAGTGTTGATTCAGTTTAGTTCAATAATTGTTTGAAGCTCATTAATTATGAAACGGGTTCAAGTCAGCTTTAAGCAGCTCTACAGAAACAATCATCATTCAAGTTTTGTTCTAGTCCCGTCCTGTTGTTGTAATTGCCGAGAATCTTTTACACAAGCAGATCAGAAAAAACAAACAGTTTGACACAGGATGATTTCTGTCAGACAGCATTATGAACTCATTCTGACATCTTAACGTGAGCTGTGACAATTCATTAGCCCTGTAACAAAGATGGCCAGCGCGATGCAGCGCCTGCGACACGGGATAATTATCTCTCTTAATTGTTGCTGACCCTGCGGATACGTGCTTTTGATGCAGACCTGCCGGATTCATCCACCTGCTGATGCTTCTAGTGTTTGAGTTTGTGCTTGATTCATAATTATTGCTCAGTGGGTCTTTCTGGCCTTCACAGACGTGCATTATTCGCGTCTCCCTCAGCTGTGCATGTGCTCCCTTTCTCATTATTCTGCTTTATCATCAGTTCAATAGTGTTGAACCCGAGAGGCTGGGCTGTGAGGCTGTGTTTGCTGTTCATTCGCTTCTGAACGGAATATTAGCCATTTATTTGAGGTTTTTTAGTTTTTCCTCAGTGAAGCATTTTCATCTGTCTCCATCTAATCCATTTCAGAGCATTTCTTGAAATATTTGTTCACTGTAAAAAATTTTTTTAAATATATATATTTTTTCTTTTTTTCTTTTGTTAAATCAACTTTGCTAATTAATGGGGTTCAGATTTACATCTACATTTATTCATTTAGCATAAGCTTTTGTACAAAGTGACTTACAACACTGTAAGACTTACAACTTACAATCAGTGTCAGTGTTTCTGAACTCCCTTAAACGTGTCACAATATTCCTCAAGGCACAGCCTACGCTGGATAAAGGGGCGGGGCTTGAGTGAGTGAGTCGTGTGTTGAAACTGGTGGTTATGGGAAGGGGCGGGACATTTCCCAAACACACTGGAAGCTCTTGACCAATCACAACACACCGATCCAGCCGACCAATCAGAGCACAGTGTGCTTTCAGAAGGAGGGGCTTCATAGAGACAGGAACTAAACAGAGCGTTTCTGACAGACTGGGAAGAGACAAATATGGGGAAAATAACTAACATTCAAGCAGGAAAACCTGATCTAGTGGAGACAAACACAACAACAAGACTTTAAAAAGGCCATATTAGGTTCCCTTTAAAGATATTTTACTATATACAGGGAAAGTTGTGAAAAGTTGTGAAATGTAAAATTTTTGGAAATAAAAAAGTACAAATCATCTTATACTTTACAGTGAAAATCCATTCACAGAATTTCCTGTATAAACAGCTCACATTTCACAGTTTTAAATAATTATGTTTCTTCTTTATTGCATTATTTATTATTTTAGTGGTGTTTTGTGTTTACGTGTGACACTGTGCATCTTCTATGTTGCGGTGAATGTGTTTTCCAGCAGTGTTATTTGAATGTCAGTAGATGTTAAAACAGGTTATAATAGCAGCAGAAAAGGACTCTTGAATTTTCAGTATAAAATGTACATTTTTGTTCGTTTTAGTTTTAAAGTGTAAAATTTACAGAATTATGGCAACCATGGATAATTCCTTGAGAGAAATAAGGATAGACTCAAATGATTCAATACTTACAGAGAGAATATTGTGGGTCATCTATGGATCCGTGTCATTGAGTGCCTACGCAGGTGAGCCCTCCCCCCCCTCTCTCTGTCCCCCCCCCCTCTCTCTCTCTCCTTGTCTCTCCCTCCCCCCTCTCTCTCTCTATCTCCCTCTCCCCCCCTCTCTCTCTCCCCTCTCTCTCTCTCTCTCTCTCCTTCTCTCTCCCTTTCCCTCTCTCTCCCTCCCTTTCTCTCTCTCTCCCTCCCCCCCTCTCTCTATCTCCCTCTCCCCCCCCTCTCCCTCCCCCCTCTCTCTCTATCTCCCTCTCCCCCCTTCCCCCCCCCCTTCCCCCCCCTCTCCCCCCCCCCCCTCGCACACAGGACTCTCATATTCTATATAAAGAAGCCTAAAGGCAGAAGGCAATACAGTCCATTAGTGACAGTGTTTTAGAGTAACTCAATGAAAGTAGAAACACTGTGACTCTTTTCCAGTAGTGTCAGTAATAGTGTCGTTGTTCCAGTAACAAGCTAGTTTCTCTAGTAGCACTGAGCGTTACAAAGGTTACACGGCTGGTTTTATGTCTCATTACTGTAGTGAAGAGCTGAAGCACAAATCAAACGCTCCATTAGGAATTCGCTCTGAAATAACATGATTCATTTGAGTGCGGCGGCTGGATTTAAACAGTCTATTTAAATGAACTGGTTCTCATTTAAAAACAAACGTTTGAATGATCATCACTTGTGTTTCTGGATCTCCCTGCGTGACATGATTACGGCGTCTCGAGGGACATTGTGACGGTAAACAAAGAAACCAGAGGAAAAATTAGCCTACATGTCAGTGTTTTAGCATTCTCTCGCAAAACTTTTGCATTCCCCGGGGAACTTTGATGGAAATAAGGCACTCTTAAAAATAAAGGTTACAACAGGGGCTTTTCATAGCAATGCAAAAGAAGAATCATTTTTCTCTCCCCGAGGAACCTTTCAATGAATCTACAGAACCCTTTTCCATCTAAAGAACGTTTATGGATCCATGGATGTGAAAGGTTTTTATGGATCAATGACAATAACGAACCTTTATTTTTAAGAGTGAATGAAGTGGGAGGAAAAACTGTATTTCAGTAAATTTGTGTGCGACCATGAAGATGAGGGAACACAATAGTTTTGGGTCAAACGCAAAGTCATCGAAATATTCGTCCTCCTCTCTCTCAGTTTGTTTTTTTCAGTCACCATGTCCAACTTGCGTATTTTGCATGAAAATAAATAATTGGTGCTAAACAGCAGCTTTTAATTCATGTCTATAAATGAGGGTTTCATTACTTCTATTAGTGTAATGATAAAAATACTGCTCAATATGATAATTCTATATAAGAGCCCATCAATGTTTGTTACAGTTTTTTCAGTAGTGATTCATCTTTAACGTTTGTTCATAAAAATACAACTGCTCATATAGTTAATTCTCAGGTGCATTATATAATATTAATAGATATAGATTTTAATAATTGAGATTAATGAATGTTTTGCACCAGTATTGAAGATTTTGCAGCTTTATGCATTTAGCTTTCTGCTAGTTTTAAATGATAGTTGTGAGTAGCATCTTCTGGTTCATATGCGTTCACATCTGGATGCATCCGAGTCCGTTACACTCGGCCACATCGGGACCAGATCTATCCTGCAGAATGGCCGTGACGATTACATTTGTAAAGAGTTCCTCTCGTTTGCACTGAGCTTGGCTCAGAAATCCCACATAGTACGAGTTCGGGTCAGTGTGAAGACAAACCCCCTGAGGCGGCCATATTCACCAGGACGCGCAAATGAATATGAATGACGCAGGTCAACTGCCCAGTAAAATATGGCTGCAGGGGAGCAATAAACTAGGAAAATGTTTTACGGGATGAATAATACAGGGGAAAAGCCATCTGGGGAATGCGAGGAGAGCTAGATTGCTCCATTATAAAGCGCTAAAGCTGTGCTGAATGTGCGAGCACAAACTGCCCTCCCAATTTCACCGGGGGACAAGTGGCGGCCTCCTCCCTTGAAGTCCTGCCGATCAATTTACAGATAAATAACCTGTCTGGAGGGGGACTGCATGTTGCTGTGTATCTTCTGTCTAGCCTCCACATTTCAGAACAGTAAGTCCCGGGATCATGAGACACTGTAAGGATTTGCGCTGTCATTGGAGGATCAGGGGAAACAGCAGCACGGTCTGGACGGGGTCGTAAAGCTGGCCGGCTGACCTGCGTGCTTCGGACAGATAAGCCGAGCGCTGTCACGGCATGCTGATGGCTGTATTGTTCTGCTTGCTTGAATGGCTGCAGTTCAAGCGTCTGAATGCAAGAGAATACCTGATTATAATTCTGAAGCTGACGCTCTTTGTCGAGGATCAAGCCACGTTACACATATCGAAAAATCCTACCGACGGGGAATCGTTTTGTCAGCTTTTAAACGTACAGACTGTTTGACTAAAGAAACACCATGCACAGGTGATTTCATTTCATCACCTCACCATGCCTTAAAAAACGAGGAGTGATTAATGCAACTGTGAAATAACAGCAGAAATGAGCTTGCTTGACTCACATATTACTGAAAGTTCATTCTCCTTAGGATAAGCTATTTGAACTCAATAACATATTATATTAAGATGAACTTAAAACCTATGTGTGCAGCAGAATTTGGGTTCCCAGCATGCTTTGCGTCAGATTGCATGAGGAAAATGAAAGTTGAAATTAAGATCATATTTATGAAATACATTTGACGTCGATTTAACATCACTGAATCAGTTACTCTTTGACTTAACTCATTTTTTTCATATCGAAAGAACATGTTTCAATTAAGTGTAAAAGAAAAAAAGGACGTCCTTTTCCCGTTTTGCTTTACATGGGTTTTGATAGGGAGAGTAAATGTTGAAATAAAGTGTTATTTCATGCATTTGTTTTACTTGTTAATGTTTATATTTAAAATTGTTTTTGTTGCATTGGGGATTTGCAATTTAATAATAATACAAAAAACAACTTGTCATGGATGTAACCACCATATTTTGATTGCCAAAGCCTAAAATTTATTTTTTCTTAAGGTATATTTGTCTTAACTTTATTCACAGACAGACAGAGCTGTGTGAACTCAACTAATGTATAAATAACATTCAATCATTCAGTCATTTAAGACAACTGAGTCAAGTTAAGTATTTTGTGTAAAGCTCAAATTATGAAACAAATTGAATTTCAGATATAAAGCAGAAGACCATAGTGTCGTGACTCGGCTCAATTCAGTTCTCCTCTGATAGTATCAGTGCAGTCAAATCAATAATATTAGTTGAGCACATCGGATGGAAATGGATACAAACAAAACACAGATCCTTCAGGAAACCAAAGTGACACAACAGTAAATATGGACAATAAATAGCATCAAAAACGCAGGGTAACACACACACACACACACACACAGATATAACAATAATCATATTCAAACATACTTCAATTTTTCTGTCTGTCAATCAGGAGATCATGGCAGGTCATGGGTTTGATTATCAAGGAAAGCAAGAACTGATCAAATGTAAACACACCTGGCCATTAAAACTCCTTCTAAATGCATAAATATCAATGTAATATTTTCAAATAAGAAAGTTACAATACAAATTCAAATCATTTGTTACAATACAAAACGTACACTCAAAAAATAAAACACCACATTAACATTCATTTGGGTTGATGGGATTAAAAGTTGGGATGCACCGATGTGAAATCAATTGGCTGATACAGATAATCAATCATATAAATAAATTCTTTCAAATTGGATATTTCATTGAGATGCAAAGTGTGATTTCAAGTCTTCCCTCACGTTTTTGTATTTTGAGATACGTCAATGCAGGTTGCTTTCAGTTCAAATCTCTTATACATGCAATTTAGTCTGGGACTAGACCTAGTGTTACAGCAGTGAAACATGATTAGATGAGGTTTATAGTTAGCAGATAGTATTTCCTTCAGCCGATCACTGCGTCTGTGTGATCAGCCATTGGGTTTAATGGGAACTACTTTCGTCTTTAGTAGCCGATGCTCTGGAATCCGATGAAGTGCTGCTGTCTGAACGAAATATTCAAGTGCAAGCGACACTCTTATTTGATCTCGAGTTTAAATTCAGCTTCATTTTCAGGATTTGCCTTTCCAAATTAAGAGCAGACCCACACACACACACACACACACACACACAATATTCAGCAAATACTCAAATCAATAGATATTTCAAGCTCCGTTTGAGTGTGTGTGTGTGTGTGTGCCACTACTTTGGAGGGTATTTACATAATTTTATTCCTGTACTCCCCCATAACCTGAGTGTGAGCCAGTATCCATTTGTTAAAAGCGGCTGCCCACACATCACCCAGCAGAGCCGTATGCACTGGATGGGCTGCGATCGTCACCGGCCTCCCACACAGTGTTATATAAAACTAACAGCGTCTCTTCACAGGAGTATGAACGTCAGCAAGTGACTTCTCAAAGTATCAATCAATTTAGAGAGAAGGCCGGGAAGCAGAGGCTGCCCTTGCTGAATTACAGCTTTCTTTGCTTTGCCTACGGAGGGCGCGGGATCGTCTGGAAGTGCTCTCGGACCGGCTTCGGACCATGCTAAGCTGTGAAAAGCAGATGAATTTGCTGCAAAAACGACAGGGGAAAAGGCTCTGAAAGCGTTTCCACGGATCAAGGCTATTTTGTGCAGTTAGGGTTAGACTGTCGGATCTGAAGATCCACCTGTAAATGGAGGGAGGGCAAAAATAAACAATGATGTGGTGCCTTCCTGTAGCTCAAACAGACACTCCTAATAACAAATCAATAGAAGAACCATATTCGCTTCCACAAAGAACCTTTCAGCGATCGATTAAAAGAAGTGTGATGGATTTCCTAGTGTGATGGACATTTAAAAATCTGAAGAACCTTTTAATTTTTATTATAAATGACCTTTTCTTTTCTGCATTTGAATGGTCCATTCATGTTAAATGTACTTCATGAAATCATTGAAGCCTCTATTTTGTGTATTAAGCGTGCGCTTGCAACTCATGGGTTTGATTCCCAGGGAATGCATGGATTGATAAAATGTGTTAAAAGATAAAAGTGTAACTGTTTATAACTAAACTGCCAAAATATCTCTTGATCTGGAGTGACATTGAGCGATAAACCCAGTCCCTGTTTATTAGTTAGCGAATGTGACTTACTAGGTAAACTAACAAATAGATTTGTAAATATTTTTTACGTTTGAGTGCAGAATAATTGTATTCAAACATACTTCAGTTTTCCTGTCTGTCAATCGGGAGATCATGGCAGGTCATGGGTTTGATTATCAAGGAAAGCAAGAACTAATCAAATGTAAATTCATTCCTAACTTTGGATAAAATTGTCAGAGTAAATGTTAATGTAATATCAAATAATAAAAAGGTGAAAAAGGAGAATGAATTTAGAGTTTCAACTCTTGCGTGCTTTGTTACAATACAAAACTTACACATTTACAAGTTAAAACTACTTTAACTTTCATTAGGGAGGATGGGTTTAAAAGTAGTGACACGCCAATATGAAAATGTTGGCTGATACCGATAAACGATAACCGTTAATTCTTCATATTTGACAGCCGATAACAGATATTTTGGCTGATAAATCTAAATCCAAATTTGAATGTAATGTTTGAGAGCCTGATTACAAAACAAAAGTCTCACCATTAAAAGCTGTTTCTCAAACACACAATTATAATGTTCTCATCATAATTGTATCTAGCCTATATTACTTATATTATAGCCTTATATGATATGACTTGTGCTGCACATGTTGCTCTGAACTGTGTTTTCCTTTTTTGAAGTGATTCCGATCATATTTCATGCAATTCAAACCCATCATGATGATCAGTCGCATTTGAAGGAAAGGACTTCTCAGTGGAAGGAAATTATTAATCCATTATTTATCAGCTTTAATATACAAGCCAAATGTTCATATCGGGCCGATAACAATAACATTAAAATAGAATATATATATCAGCCAATGGTATCCGATATATTGTGTATCCTTAGTTAAAAGGCACTTAATATTATGGATTAGACTGAACTAACACTGTCAGATTAAATGATTTGTGCTGAATAATGACTTTATTGTTTTCTGTAGAACTGATTATAGCTGAATTAAACTTGTTTCATAACTTATTGAACTGAACTGAATTGAGGTATATAATGACAATATTTGTTTTAGGGCAAAAAATGGTGTCTTGACAAATGAAGAGCTTAACAAGCGTGCTGCGGCTTTCTACCTCCAATTACCTGGAGAAAAACCACAAACATTGGCATTAATATCATCTCGTCTGACACTCCACTCATTCGCGTCGCTTTTGCGGCTCCTGCTGATATTTATAGAGCCCTCGCGCTTAGACCCGCCCTTCATATGATCGCCGAGAAGTGATTGGCTCTCGATTCCAAATAGACGGCTCTGATTGGAGCAAAAGAGGTGTCCGTCAAACTGTTCCACGCTGTTTCTCTCCTCAGCGGTCGCTCCCTTATTTTTTCCCTCATTAAATGCCAAAAAACACTCCCAAAATATTAGCATTACCGTCCACAAACGAGGCACTTTAACGGAACCGGTAAGAATATGTTTATTTTTGATGTACTGTGGAAAATGTGGCTGCACGAGCGGCTGATTAGCGCGGATGCTAACGCTGTGTTAGCTAATTAGTCAAGACAGCTCGATTTTAAAATATAACCTGACTTTATTTGTCCTGTATGTCGTCCGGATAGCTCGGGTTAGTTCATGTTGTGGTTTGTCTGCGAATGTAAATAAGTGCGCCATGTGTTTCATTGAAACTCAACAGGCCTGTGATTTGAAGTGATTGACAGGTCATGTGATTACATTAATTTTCATATTCTCTGATCTTCATTCATATATTCCTGTAATACATTACATTTGCACCTCATGATTGTCAAGTTGCTGTAAGATATGTGTCTTATGGACTGTGCAGCTAACTCTTGTCAATGAGAGATTCAGTCATTTTTTACCTAGACACTATTAATTAATATTTACTCACAGGTGTTTATTATACATCTGATTACTATGGAAGCCCATTCATGCATTTGACAGACGCTTTTATCCAAAGTGAGTTGCATTGCATTCAAGAAACACCTTGACACTCTAATCAGTTTTTCCTTTCCCTGGGAATCGAACCCATGAACTTGGCGTTGCAAGCGCCACACTTTATGTTTGAGACACAGGAAAGCTCAAAGCATTTGAGCATTTCCTCCACATAAGAAAGAAATTATGCTTTGGTAAATAATAATTAGATGCACTATATTAGGCATGCGAAGATACCGATAATTCTTTATATATGAAAGCCGATAAGTAAATTTTTATTTATTTTTTGAAGCCTGATTTCAGAAATGAAAGTCTCACCGTTAAAGCCACGTCTCAAGCGCTCAATTATAATGTTCTCATTATAATTTTATGTCGTCGATATGACAGACTTCATTTTTCAAAGTGATTATCATCATATTTCAAGCATTTCAAACCCATCAGTGTTTCTGCTGATGGAAATAATACATTTATCAGTTTTAAAATAGCGGAAAATGTTTATTGTTGGACGATAACGTTAAAAGTGAACACATATCGGCCGATACCGATAACATGGTTGATAAGTCATATTAATGAGATGATCTAGATTAAATTTATATCAAACGGCTCATAAGTGATAATTTTTTGTCAGTGTCCCTTAAAAGCATGATTTATCTTAATTGATGCTCATTTTAACATTATTTCTAAAGAAAAATATGATGTACAGATAATTAAGTAAACTTGTGATTCTTCAATCAGTGTGTTTATCTTTCAAATATTACTTGCAAATGAAAGTTATTATTTCACGGCAAACAGACACGTGAATCGTAGAGATTTTTGTTGTTGTTTATTTTTTACGATTTTTTACGAAAGAATGACCAAAAGTATTAACTTGCATGCTTTTTTTTCTGCCACAGAATGAAAAATAAGAAAGACAATTGTGACTTTTTGTCTCACAATTTCGAATTTTTTCACAGAATTAAGTTTATATCTTGCAATTCTGACTTTATAATACACAGTTCTGAGAAAATGTCAAAATCACAATTGCAAGATAAGTCAGAATTGTGTGATAAACTGTTGTTTTTCTCAGAATTGCATTTCTGACTTTATAACATGTAATTTCGGCTTTTTTTCCCCTCAGAATTAGACTTTATTATACCTCGCAATTGCAAGTTTATAACTCACAATTCTGAAAAAAACAGTCAAAATTGCGCAATATAAACTTGCATTTGCGAAAAAAGAGTAAATTGTTAAGTTGCACTGATAACTTTATAACGGTCTTAATTCTGACTATTCTCTCGTTTATATCGTCAATTGTGACTTGTTTTCTCAGAATTGTAAATAAAATAGTCCGGAAGAAAAAAAATAGTCCGAATTACGAGTTAAGTCGCAATTGTGTTGTAAAGTTACAATTGTGAGATATAACGTAAACTGGCATTTATGACTTTATAACTCGCAATTGCGACTTTATAATTTGTAGTTCTGAGAAAAAAAGATGTAAACTCGCAATTGTGAGATGAAAAAATTTAATCGCAATTTAATTTTTAAAAAGTTGTATGTGTCGGAAACTATCGATCAGACGACAGAAGACGTCATAGATTGTGTGCAGCAGGTTTTTCAGCAACGTTTTGATTGTGTTGATATTTTAGATGCCTTTGAAATTCATGCATCTAATATGAAAAAAATTCTTTATTGCATTGAATATCCAATTCCTTTCCAATGTTTTTAATCACAATTTTTACCATTTTCTATTGTTCATCATCTGTTTCATTTTATCCAAAGTGACTTGCATTGCATTGAAGAAACACTTTGACATTCTAATCAGTTCTTGCTTTCCCTGGGAATCGAACCCATGACCTTGGCGTTGCAAGCGCTGCTCTCTCCTGTTTGAGCGACAGGAAAGCCTCGACAGACGATACACAGTGTGCTTGTTTTGTAAGGAGTTGGTGAGTTGTACTCTGTGTGTTAAATAAGGGATGCTTCACACGGCTGTAGCGTCAAGTGCACTTAGTAGTGGCACACTACAGTATTGTATGCTAATGCATCAGGACACACATCGACTGAAAGCTGATTTGCAAATCTGCCTTCAAACTCAAGGTGATGGTGTCCTATGTGAATTAATACAATTACCACTAGTCGAAGAGAGAGAATAAAACTAGTTTTCAGTCTAGATTCATGTGTGATATTGCCGCGGTGTCTTATCGCGTTATAAGTGCTCTTATCAGCAGTATTGTTCGGCGGTGTTCCTCTCTGGCCTGTATCTGTCAGCGGCTGATATTAATAGTGTGTTGGTGATATATGAGCTCTGCTCAACACATGTACTGTAGGTGCACATCGACCCCACGGGACCAACTCACCTGAGAGCCGTCAGCGACCTTCAGGAATCCGTTCAGAAAAAAAACCCTTTAACTGTTTTAATCACGGTGATGTAACACACTGAGGCTGTGTCTGAAATCAACATGACTCCGCTAATATAGTCCACTTGACGGAGTAAGTGAATGATTCAAACGCTAGTGCGCTTTTGCTGAGATTATTTCAGACTTGGCTGCTCTAGTACATTTGCATTCATTTACATGCATGCATTTATCAGCTGCTTTTATCGTTGCATTCAAGAAACACATTGACATTCTAATTAGTTCTTGCTTTCCCTGGGAATCGAACCCATGACCTTGATGTTGCAAGCGCTTATGTATAAACCTTAAACAATTTAGTTATCAATTTAAAAGGAATTTGTGCCTGTATGATATTACACCGAACCCACATTGGACCAGTGGGTATGAATGATGTGACTCTCACAGTGCATTATTGGTATTATCTCGCCATTGAGCGTGTTGTACACTCGTTAATACAGTGCATTGTGGAATTGAATGGGCTCAAACAGTAGAGAGCAGTGCTTGCAACATCAAGGTCATGGGTTCGATTCCCAGGGAATGCAAGAACTGATTAGAATGTCAATGTGTTTCTTGAATGCAATGCAAGTTACTTTGGATAAAAGCGTCTGATAAATGCACAAGTTGGTAAGTAAAAGTAAGCAAGAGAAGAAACTGTTGAAACTGTTTGTTTTTTTTTTGCGCTCAAACTCAAATGCATAATTATATGCGTGCACTTTCAGCTGCATTGTTGTGCAAAAACATTTGACGCAGCCAGTCAAGTTTGCATTATTTAGTAAACATAATGCCACTCAGTGCTTGTAATCTGTGTATTTGTTCATAATTTATAACTGAATGTTCACTTGTCTTCAATAACGTTAATAATGTTTGAACTGTAGTAATTTTTACTGTCGAAGAAATACTTTTTCGGAATTTATCAGATGCTTTTATCCAAAATAACTTGCATTGCATTCAAGAAACACATTGACATTCTAACCAGTTCTTGCTTTCCCTGGGAATCAAACCCATGACCTTGTTGTTGCAAGCGCCGTTCTCTACTGTTAGAGACGCAGGAAAGCCTAAGCGTTCAGTAAATAATAAATAGAAAGCAAGTTGTCAACAGCCTGAAAAATGACTCAAATAAACGTAACATGATCCGAAAAGTGAGTTTTCCAGTCCCTCATAAATGCATCACTCAGGTTTGCACTATTTGCTCATTGTTTTCAAAGAAAGTACAAACCAAAATAAATTTCCACTGTGTTGATCTGATTAAGCGAAGACATATTGATCAGATTATTCAATGATCAAAATAGTTGCAGCCTTAGTTTAAACCTTTACTATGAGCAGTTTAATAGTTTGCGAGGATCCTGTTGTAAATTTATTCGTCTTCCGGACAAACGACAGTGAGAGACATAAACCGTTACGACTTCATCTGTTGCTTTAAAGAGCGTTTAGCATGTTATTGAGCCGTGGCTCTGAACTCATCCGCCCCAGATTTAAAGTGTCGTCTTTCATTGGCGTTGCTTTAAGAGCAGTTGTGCAGTTTGAGACATTAAGCCGTGCTCTCAGAGTAATAGCCTGACCCGAATCAACCTCAGGTCCGTGAATGGCAACTCATAGCTTTCTTTCCCAGCATAATAGACGCATTCTCCATTAGAGCGTTGATGTGCCTGTCGCCGCATGCGCTGCATCTCTTGACTGTATCATAATGTGGCGCGCGGCGTCCCTCCGCCGCTGCACATAAAAGCCCTCCTCGCTCGCTCTTACAACCTCTTAGCATTTTATTCTCACTTTTCATGCCCCTTTCTTCTGGCCTTTTGCTATGGAAATGTTCCTGCCGGATTTCTCTTGTTAAAGGAGCTGCTTCTGCATTTTTCCCTCCATCACCCATTAGAGACATTCATTTCCCATCTCTATATGAAGCGTGTGACACCAGACATTTGTTGCGCTCTTTCTTTGACGCGGCGGGTGGCCGTTTCCATCCACCTCTGTGCAGGTTTAACACCATTACCGGCTCACCCATCAGTCTTTCTTGTCTTTTGAATGCTGTGGGTATCTAGAGCCATCCATCAATGCAGCGGGTCATCGAGTCAATTAAGTTTCCTCAGCATTACGGTTTTGCCTGTGCACTTTGCCGAGAGAAGTGTCTTGTGCGGATCACCGGCTCACTTCTCCAACAAAGTTGTAATTTTCTGCTGCTCGCGTGAACGAAACACCTTCAGATTTGGTGAAATTGGCACGAGCTCTTGAGGAGCGGCGGCACGCTCTAACCGAATAACCGCAGTCGGGATGTGCTCGGTGTTCCCATGAGTGGGAAGCGTGTCCCGTGTGATTGTACAGGTTCCCTCAGATCCGGTAGTGACCTAATTAGGAGCACGTGCGCCGGATCCCGTCCCAATGCCCTTCATTGTCGTGTGTTGGTGTGCATTGCGATCTCTGAAGTTCCTTCAGGCGTCTCTCGAGTTATTGAAGTGACATTTCTCTCTCTCTTTGGGTCTTGGGTATTTGCATTTGCTCTGAATGAGAGTTACTGGTGTTTGAGAGGTTAATTGATGACAATGTCGGCTTTCCTGCTTTATTTTGTGGAGAGTTTTGCATCGAGTTTTCCTCGCAAAGGCCACGTTTTATTTCCAAGTGGGTCCTTCCATCTCAAGAGCTCTGAAAGTTGTAAATGCTGGATCGTTTAAGATGAAATGACCCATGTGCTTTTGTTTTACTCAAATGATCTTTTATCTATTATTTTCTCGTCCTCAGATCTCGACGGGACACTTTCAAGAAGAGCTGCGCAATTAATCATTCAAAGATCGCAAATCATTTAAATGGTCTTTTCAACCTCACAGTATCATTATTCCTGTCTTACAGTAACTCGTATGATCACAGACTGTTTGTAGTTCGGATATAAACACGGATATATACGGTAATGATCGAAACTCATCGAAAGTAACGATTGCGTAGGTGATGACAAACTATGTAACCGTTAAAAATTGTATCTGTCGTTGAATCATTAATTCTAGAGTTTCATGCAAAAACGCTCATTCATCCTGTAACAAAGTCTTAATCATCAATCATTCAAACCACATTTTTTGATTTAAATGATTTAAATATTAGGCCACACTTTAGGGTCCAATTCTCACTATTAACTATGATTTTGCCTCAAACTCCTAATCACAGATTATTAATAGTTGTTAAGGTAGTACAGTAGTACCTCAAGATACGAAAGGCTCAACTTACGAAAAATCCAAGTTACGAAAGCAAAGACGAATAATTTTACTGCTCTATATACGAAAAGTTTTCAAGATACGAAAGGTTTCTGAAAGTCCGAGATTCGCCCCATAACAATTTTGAAACTCGCGCCGCACGCCGCCATCTTCGTTATAGTAGACTCGCCATCCTCCTGCTCTCCCATTGGTTCCTGATGCCATGAGATCCTTCTCTCTAATTGGACAGCATCCCTCCCATCATGCATCTTCTATACGTACGTGCTGGCGTGCTTTAGCTCAGCCACTCCGCACCCCAAACTTTACCGTACGCAATCGGCATTCGTAGGTAAGCTAAGGTACGCTTCGACATTTTACGTTATTTCATAGTTTATGGGTCAATTTAGCTTTATTATGAAATTTAATGGGCTGTTTTTGGAGGGCTTGGAACGGATTAGCCATTTTACATGTAAAATGTGTTCCAAGATACGAAAAACTCATTATACGAAGGCCGCCTCAGAACGGATTAATTTCGTATCTCGAGGTACCACTGTATTAGAAATGTAGAGTAATGTCATACAGAAAATGTGCTTTATAAGCACTAATAAACAAGCGATATATTAGTGATGCATGATAATAAACTGCTAGTTAATAGTGAGAATTGGACACTAAACTAAAGGACTGCATTAAAGACTTTAATTGGATTGCAGCCGTGAACATTTTATCATCTAAACTCCTAGTAAATTGCATGTTGTTTATTCCGATTTTTTTTTTTTTATTGATCCAGAATTGCGCAAGTTTATTGTGTAGAATTTCATGAATGATCCCGTTGTGTTTCTCCAGGCGTAATGTTTGATTGACGTGTTGGAGAAGTTGGTTTCGTGTGGCGCTTGCAACATCAAGGTCATGGGTTTGATTCCCAGGGAAAGCAAGAACTGATTAGAGTCAGTGTGTTTCTTGAATGCAATGATGAAAGCGTCTGATAAATGAACTGAAACACTTCATTAACAATTCTGCACCTCTTTGTTTCTTAAATAATTTGGCTAATTTCATCATACTTGCAGGTACTAATAATTCCTCAGTCCTTTTAGCGGCACTTAAAACGAGGGTGAGTAAATGACTTTTGGGTGAACTAACGCTTTGTTCCAAACCCATAAGACTTTCATTCGTCTTTGAAATGAAAAATAAGATGTTTTTAATTGATCCTGTTCTCAAGCGTGTTTGTGATTCTTGAGAACCAATGAGGTTTATTTTGGCATGTGACGAACTCGCATTTAGCTTCCGTCTTTCCCACATTTGATCTGTTCATCATATCAGGTGATCATTTCTCTTCAAAAGAGTTGATTGATTCACCCTGTTCTTTTCATATGGATTAGTTAAACCTTTCATTATAAATTTGCGATTCAAAGCGATTCAAATTTTTCTTCTCAAGTCAACTAAGTTGTCATTAATTTAAGCCAATTTTCAACTAATTGCACATTTATGATATTAATTCACGTAAATGTATATTGGGGAGTTGCAGGGCTGTGAAACAATATTATATATAACATGGCTAACGTTGTTGTACATTACAGAGAAATGCCAAACCCTAATGTCCTTTAAAATATAAATTAACACGTATAAAGCTTGTGACAAGAAATGATGATGAATGTGTCTGGGAAAGAAAGCAGAACATTTTAAGAATTTAATTAATACATTTTAAATGTTTAATAATTTACATAAGTTTTAGTTCGGTACGTTCAGATACTATTTATTTTTAGATTTAATAATCAACACTAAAATAATAAATTGCATGCAAACACGTAAGCGGCACGTATTTTTCATCAATTTCTAAAGAGAATTATGTTTTTACTCCAATTCATTGTTGAAACATAATAATTTACGCAGTGATTATATTATATTTTAAAACGTATATTAAATAACGGGTTGAGTAAAATATAGACTAATATAGTGCATATATTTACTGAAACAGTATATTTTTCTAGCGAACAAACAAGATGCAAGAGAGCTTTCCTGCCGCTCAAATAGTAGAGAGCAGCGCTTGCAACATCAAGGTCATGGGTTCGATCCCAGGGAAAGCAAGAACTGATTAGAATGTCAATGTGTTTCTTGAATGCGATGCAAGTCGCTTTCGATAAATGTAAGATTTGAAATCAATTTGAAAGATAATTATCGTAAGTAACGACGCTGGTCGTGAACACATTGGACACTGGGTGATGTATCAGGGTTTTTCGGTTTGATTTGAATATCTTACATGCCTAGCGACTAAGCCTTTGATCGACTAAGCCTCTTTTAGTCAACCAACGTTTGGTCAACTATTATGGGTTATGGTTATGGGTTTGCAATGACCGTTTTCGATGACATTTTGGGGTTTAAATCCATTCCACACGTGTAATAAAAACTGTTCATGAGACGATACGTTCAACAAGTCCCACACACTCGTTTGAGCCACTGACGAGTAACGCAGGCAGTCCGTCGCATCAAATGAACCCGAATTAGCCTGGATGGCGTAAGTGCCGCCGGCTTCATGCGATCGATCGTTTCTCCGGCTGTAATTGTCGTGTGACCCGAGGACAGATGCGGGAAGGAGTGCATGTGCATTACGCGTCACATCGCCAGCCGTTTCCTGTCCCCACCTGTCCTGCGCTACAGAAGCAGGATGTCACGGTGAAGAGGAACACTGTCGCTGCTCGCTGACACATCCTAAAGCAGAGCGGCATCTTTCCCCTGCTCTAATGAGGAGGGAACAGTGTCCGCTGAGCGCTGTCACGTACCGATGAAGCCTCCTCTCCCGCTCGGCCTCCGGGGACCTCATTAGGGTTTTTCCACCGTCTCCATGCAGGAATCACATCGTCCTTAGGGAGAAATGTAAATAAACGCGTTTGTCACTTAGCTCCCTCCTATTTAGCTTTTTCCAGGAAGAGAAATTGCATTTGGAGGCTTAATTAGTAAGCGCTGCCATTATGCTTTCTTTATAATGTAAATGAAGCGGCCGAGCGCTTGGAAGTGTTGTCTGGTAAAGCTTTGTGCCAGGTGTTTTCTGCCTGAATGCTGCCGGTGCTTTTTTCATCCTCGCGCTAAAGAAAAAGACAACTGTACTGTGAAATCGTAGGACGAGCTATAATTATTTGACGGATGATTTCCCTCCCCTCCGATCCGCCGTGAGTGACTACGTTACTTTGATTTCCTTTGTTGCGGTCGAGCTCAGAAAGGGGATGTTGATTTTTCCCGAACGTTGAGGCTGTCAAGCGTCGGGATTCTCTTATTCTCTCCTCTCTCCTCTTCCCGAGAACTTGATTCCCGGAAATACAAGGAGTTGGAACGGTAATGCCTGTATCGCGTCTCCCGGGGGGGTTAGCGCTTGATTAATATTGAAAATCTATAAGTCTTTCCCCTCAGCGGCAGGTTTTATGAGAGGAAATGTGGAATGTTAATCTTGCCCACCTGCTCCCGCCGTCTTCTCCGGCAGCACGAGCGAGGGATGATGATGAGGGAGATCTGGGAAGGATTAGGACTTGGAAATTGACAGTGACTGAGGATGAGGCCGCGGTCCATCCTCGGCTTGAGTTGATTTATTCTGGAGCAACTTTTGCCGGCTCTCTTTGTCCTGGCCTGAATCTTGAGTCATCACGTTTAAGCGTCACCTGTCGTCACGTCGTATTAAAATGCTGAAAAATAATACATGAGATTTAAATCATTTAATACGAACCCTTCAGTTTTTCCCATGAATCCACATTTCAGCAAGATTTTGGCTGATTATATTTATATGAACTTCTTCCTCTTGTCACTTCTTGTCAAACTATTTTCATAGTGTTTTGGGGAACGGGAGGGTTTGGGGATTTAAATGGCTGGAAATATAATATTATAGTGAATTATAAATGTATTATATACATGGAAAAGAATAGAGAATACACACATTTTGGAAGCAGCGCTGGGACGATACACCGATCTCCAGATTCGATACTATCGGTACTCCAAGACATATTTTTTTGTAATATAATTTGTTACACCCCTAATATCTAAGATATCTTAATTAATATCTTAATTAATACCTAATATCTTAATTAATTTTTTGAAACGCAATACATTGACTGATACGCTTTGTTGTGTCACTAGTTAGAGATACTCGCCAAAACAACACACGCAATGCTAAGTTTAGTTTTTTTACTGTGGTTAACATTTTACAAAAAAAACAATATAAATAAACTAAAGATTAAAGTTCGTCGAGACAAACTTTGAAGTTGGCTTGAGAATGTCGGAACAGAATCTTTGAATTAGCAAGATTTAACCCAAACTATAATGTTGCTAACAAGATTCAGCGTGTTGCTAACAATATTTAGCAATGTTAAGATGTTTTAGCATGAATTAGCACGTCGTTATAAAAATGTAGTATGAATTAGTACGTCGCTAGCAAGATTTAATATGAATTAGCATGTTGTTAACAAGATTTAGGTTAAGTTTAAGGTTGTGACACCAAAAACTACTAGCTTAACTCGTGCATTTCAAATATTGTAATATATTGTAATATTATAAATGCATAATTTTTGTACTGCATTTATTTGTTTTATTTGCTATTGTTTGTAGCGCTTTTGGGTTTTAGAAAAGCACATTATAAACAAAATGTATTAATAATAATTTCAGGTAGAGAAAAAGAATAAGCTCGTCTTTACCGTGTAAATTAAATATGAAATATGAATTAAAGTTATTCAGTCAAGAGCAGTTATTTAATTTTTTTTCTTTGTCTTTTTGATTAACATGAAAGACGGAGGCGGGTTTATTAGGCTGCTGTCACTTTAAGAGCCGCACAGATCCAACATACTGATACACATGCGTTTAGTTTCTTAACTGTTTATGTTCACCGTTGATTACAGATGTTAATTAGGATGTTACTCTCCAAGATAATCACCAATCCTAGTATCCAAAATTTTGTGTGAATATGTCCGTTCAAGCACAAGACAGACTCACATTCGCACGATATCTGAGCATCACATCTTCTCACAGTTTTCTTTCTCATCATCTTGCGCTTTTAACATTATAAATTGTGCGAAAGTTTCATAATGAGGCAACTGTCCTGAGCGACGTTTATACGGACAGTCCTTTTCATTGAACCCTGTCCTCTGCCGAAATAAGTGGTATCTTTCCTGCAGCTCAAACTGTAGAGAGCGCCGCTTGCAACGCCAAGGTCATGGGTTCGATCCCCAGGGAACGCAAGAACTGATTTGAATGCAATGTAAGTCGCTTTGGATAAACACGTCTGATAAATGCATGAATGTAAATGTATCCATTTAATGTGAATTAATATTGATTCTGGAATGGAAAGAATCTATTTTAAAATTAATTTTATTTATTTTTTCTTCTTTTTTTTAGCCCATATTCGATGTTGCTCCGCAAGATAAACCTAAATTAGCAGATGCGCTAATTTACCCTTACCCTACAATCAATCTTGACCAACTCTAACAAGCATAAACTGCGTTAAATAGAATATGACGTGCGAGTAAAAAGCGATTTCTCCTTCAGCGCTCGTCTACTTTACCACATTACAGATTGTGACTATAGTAATTAAAGAAGAAATGTTTATAATCCCCTGCGGAAATGAATGAGTGAAGATTTGAGAAAGGTGGAAACCTGAATGAAAAGCTGCCAAATGGGTTACGTTTTCCATGTTTTAATTGCCAACCTTTTTTTCCTTTGGAAATTAAGCTTTTGCTGCACTCATGTCGCAGCTGACTGGCACGGTTTACCCAACTATGCCAACTTGTGAAGTACATATTGCCCTGCTCTCTCGATATCCGCGCTGAACTCTTTTGATGAACTCGGGAGTGTTGTGTTCTTTCTTTTTAAAGCCATCGCTTCTGTAGGCAACAGTCAAGGGCAATTAAGGGGGACGTTCCCCATCACGGCATGGCGCTGGTCTGCTCTGACTGCGCGCAGGTGTTGCGCCGATGCAGGTGCAGTTTCCCGTCCTCATATCAATCTCTCCAGCGCACGACGACGGACGTTCCTCCTCTCTAACCGCCCGATCTTGTAGGCTAATGTGTTGAGAAACGTCCTGAAGTCGCCGGCGCTCACGTGTTCTGAGAGCCGCGTGCTCGCCATGCTGGGATGTTGGCTCAGGGTTTTTTCGGGAAGGTCATGCCACGGTTGTTGGCAGCAGTTCCTCCCGTGCGCCCTGATGTGTTGACGCTTCTCGCCCACTCGCACATCTCTCGCACCTCCGCCTGTCAATCCGACCCGAACACGGGTAATAAACTTGCGCGGCGGCTCAATGACACGCGTGTCAATTCTGTGTGTTTTCAGCACCTCATTGTTCCTTTGAGCAATTATAGAAACACACGTGAACGTCTGCGCGTTCAGGAGAAATCATCAAATATTAACACGTCACGGGTGATTTTAACGAGAGACTCGCGGCTATTTATCAATAAAACGGTGCACAGATACAGCTTGCGTAATGTTTCTCATCATTAGGATATTATGCGTTATTACTCGTTCTGAGGACTAATGTAACGCACGCTTTCCTGCAGCTCTGTGGTTGAAAACAGATATTAGGGCATCCGTGTGCGGCTGTAATTGTGTGCGAGACACACGCGTGTCCGTTCCTCTGTCTCCGCGCGGGAGCTAATCTTCATCTCCTCTCCTTGAGTAATAGTTCTCACACACACAATTGAAATAAATTGATTATGGGGTGAAGATTCCTGAAGCGGTGCAATTATTTCAGAGCAGTGGAAGTGTAAAGATGTGAGCCCATCTAAATGAGAATTTTGGCTTAATTATATGTAAATTACAGTGAGTTGGTGCAACTAACCAGCCTGTTTTTACCTTCTTTAAAAATGTTATTTCACTGGCCTCAGTAGTTGTTAAGTCTCTGATAGAATACATGCACATCCTAATGTTATATTATATTTACTGCACTTCAAGTGCTGCTGTGTTTGTGTTTTTGTCTGTGGCTCGATTCATTTAAGACAAACGTTGAATATATGGCTGAATATTGACACTATTGTCTTTAAAACGGATTGCTTTCATAATTGACAGCATTGATCTGAATTGAATCAACATCGAGCTGAATTCATATCATCTGTTTAGATGATTTGCATCATTTAATTCTATTGTCTTGCTTGTAAAGCCTCTTGAAACGGTCTGTGTTGTATAGGTGACTTGTTTCGGGTGTTTTTAGGACAGCGTGCATTTGCAGTATTTGCTGGCGTCCGTGTCCCGTTTAATTGAACGGTGTTAATCTTAATGACTGTCCGCATGCGAGCGGCAATTGAAAAGCACCCTGCAATTATTGATTAAACCCTCTTGAAATAGAGCTGGCATGTGACCCGGCCTCGATAGAGCACCGACGCGCTCCGGGTGTATTTTGGGGTTGGGGGGTGAAGGTAAACCACCCACGTCTCCCCCCCCCGACACCTCAGGCTCGGCTGTTTGGCTAATGAAGAGCTCAATTTAGCCAGTGACGTGCCGCTAGCGCAGCCGTGCGCTGTGACTGGCTGAGCGCTGCTGACATCACGCCGGCCAGCCGTTGATTTGCCGCTGTCTCTGAGGCTTCGGGCGAGAGTCTCAGCCATGGGCTCCGGCAGTTAGACGCAGACGGAGGAGCTCTCTCGCTGCAGACCGAGCCACAGAGAGCAGGAGCAGGAGCAGGAGGAGGAGGAGGAGGAGGAGGAGGAGGCGCTTTGGGGAGCGCAGCAGCAGCCGATGCTACTATGGAAACTAACCCTCTGACCGATGGAAATAATGACTGTGAACATGTGTCAGGTGAGTGCTCGACGCAGGTAACGCGGGAGAAACTTACTCAAACTGGAGAAGAGTGATTGCGGCGCGGCTCTGGTTTGATTCAGAGGAGGGGAATGTGCTGTAAGATCCCAGACGCTCTCCGGTCCCGAGCGCTTGTGTGTCGGGTGAGACGAGGACAGGAGGTTTATTAATGCATGAGCGCTGCCGTTTACTGTAACGCTCGCGCTCGACTGCTTGATCTGCGCGCTGAAGTTTGGCTTTGTGCGGGTTTCTCCGGTGTGTGTGTGTGTGTGTGGAGACGGGCTTTGTTCAGTGCGTTTCATGTGCTTGACGGAGGCGTTTGATCACACAGGGTCTTATGAACCGTATCCGAGTGTCCTCATAAAAGCATTTAGTTCATACAAATGTCTACTAAACCTAATGTTCAGTTACGAACCAAATCAACACTGATGCTATAGTCGTTTTTTGAGCTGAATTTGCTGTTATTGTCCTGTTTATCACTGATTGAAACAATCGGATTAAACGGAAATACCCACTTTTTGTCCTTTGCTCTTCTTAGTTTCATCTCCATTTGTTTAATACGAACTTTTATATTTATATACACTGTATTTTTAGGCAGTTGAGCGTAACGGAGTGAAATAATGACTATTAATTACGCCGTGGTTATGAAGGTGAAGCTCTAACAACACGCTGTTATATTTATTAAATGCAATGATTAATTAAGAGCATAGATTACATGTGTGTAAGTGATTGCTGTGCTTAAATGCTAAATGTGCTGTTCATTTCTGGGACAATTGAGAATTGATTTTGTTGTTTTGTTGCCGGTTTTTCAGGGTTGGAGACGCGTCTGATATTGTGAAACCAACAGCAGCGCTCGTCTCATTTCACACACGGCATGCAGAACAAACAGCTTATTTGTCTAAGCTGACAAAATCAATACGTGTTTGGCGCTCGTCTGACAGCAACACCTATGTCTCATTTAGACGCGCGTGGATGCGATGTTTCAGGGGTTCGGATTGATAGTGCCGTCAAACTGCGTATTTCTCGTTCCTGTTTCATTTCCCCAATCCTCAGATGTCAGCAGTTCCCGGCGCGCTTGTCCGTGACGCTTCAGACGTCTCATTCAAACATGGTTTCTGAGCTACACACGGGCCTATTAGCACTGAGTGTCGACTTCATCCAGGGAAAACACGGCTTTAATGGAAAATCACGTGTTTTTAAGCCTGTCTGTGAACTGTTACGTGCATCTGTGTTTGTGCTTCCGTTTGAAGGTGTCCGTGCGAGCGTATGGTGTCACCAGATCCTGGCACGCGTCCCTGTCCTCTTCTTTGTCCCCTGTCGAGGCTCCATCACTGCTGGCGTCCGGTGCGGAGACGAGAACAAGCTGTTTCTCTTTGCATCACGGCCCAAACGCTGTGCGTTTATAAAGCAACATGGGAGTTCAGTGCAGAATTCATTTTGAGGGATGTTTGCGCGCCGTCACTCCCACATGCGGCACCCAGACGCGGTGATTTTGACAGCTACCTTGCGCAACCTGTGTGTCTGTGTGTGTGCGAAGACAACACACACACCCTGAGGCTTCAGATCTCATGAATATCAATCAGCCGCGGCCATCAGCCTGTTAAATAATGCAGCAGCGGCCGCGTTAGCTTGATAAATGCGTTACGTTGTCGCGGAGTGTGTGTTTATCTGCACCCTCTCTGTCTCTTTACTAAAGGTCAAAGTGCATTACGGTGAAACATTCAAAGCTGTTGTTCAATGATCCTCTGGTGTGTTTTGCATTGGTACACCTTCAGAAATCATGAAACGGTTTCTGGCTGCTTCCGTCTTCAAGCGCCAAACAAACTCGAGTAGCGGTGATTGATTTATTCGTTCTGTCTCACATATTCATATTATTCACTGGTGTTTTTCAGGTTCCTGAAGGACATGAGAGCGTTGTTGGCGGCCGGCGCCGTTGTGATCTGGCTGCGGAGCTGGTGAAGAGGACATGGGCTCATGCCACAACACGAGCGCCACTGAAACGGACGAGGCTTCGCTCTTCACACCAGGGCGACGTCAACAGGCCGCCATCGGGTAACGCTCGTTCCTTCATCGCAAAGATCCACCAACATTTTCATACGATTAGAAGCTGAAGAACCCTCTGAGAAACCATTTTATGCAGTTCTGAAGTTAAACTAACAAAATCTGATTTTAAAAACCTTGCCATGAAGACAGACTGCGAATTACACACCCACAAGCAATGCTAACGAAATGTAGCTAACGTAAGATCAGTTTCCTCGCGAAAACGAACTGCGTGACGGATGTGAAACGAGTCGTTGTGTCTTTGATTTGTGCGTCTGTTTGATAAGCACTGGAAATACCGTCGTAATGGATTGCAGAAAAGTAAAAAAACGTGCTTTTTGGCATCATGCATATTTAAGCGATTCCTCAAAACATATAAATAATTCATACTTGATGTTAAATTTACGCTTTTTTACTCGTTTCTTTTTTTTGATGGATAAAATACCAGTTTTAAAATGAAGCGAAAGAGCTTTTCTAAACCAGCTGCTGGTGTTTTATTAAAAGTAATAAGTCAGGTTGTGCAGTTTGATGCTAACGCTGACTGCGTTCACAGGTTTCACAGCCATCTGGATGAGGCGGCGTCTCGGCGGGGATTTGGACGCCGCGCGTGTTAGAAATCTCACTCTCGCTAACGTGCTAATGAAAGTCTGAGACTGGTGTAATTCTCATTAACTCATTTTGCTCTTCTGATTCTTGTGCAAGACACTCGGCTCATAATTGCTAGAGGTTAATTGGTTTGGGTAGCGGCACTCATGCACACCGCGTCCCTCGAGAACTCAACCACGTCATTGAAAACAGCCACTTTCTATAGAAATCATGCTTTTTGTGTCGACATTGCAAATACGTGTTATTTATTTGAAGCTAAATCGAGAAAAGCTTTTTATATGTGCTTAATGCACTTTGTTTCCACATGCTTATAGAAATGCATTGCATGGAGAATAATGCTAGCGTGTGTTTTAGGTTCCAGGCTCCTGGTTTGCGCTCCAAGTAGCCGCGTCTGATGAGGATGTCTGATACCGTCAGTGAGACTATGAGAGCTCTGGACGAAAACACCTCGACCGCAGCCGACCACGACCTCAGTCGGCCGCTAAACCAACACCTCCATGAATACTGCAGCGACGACAGAGCCGAGACGCAGGTAACGAGATGCCAGGACTAAAGCCACTCGCTCGCCTTCATTTCAGCTTGAAGAAGCTTATTGGAGAGAAACCGAGACAAGAGTTTGTGAACTCTCAAATGAGATGAGGACAATATTAGTATTATCATTCTTTTACACACCTGGGGTCTCATTTATAAAACTGTGCGTAGGATCCCTACTAAAAGTTTACGTATGCCCAAAAGTCAAAAATGGCATACGGCAAAAAATTAAATTAACCATCTGTGTCGCCAATTCCCTTTGTCTCCAGAATGTGCAAACACACGGCTCAAAGTTTGCTTCAAGGTCCGCACATTCTCCCATCAAGTTTGTTTTATATAGATCACAACCTTTGCGTGGAAACTGGCGTACGTACGTTTCCAGCCCCGTTTTGTACGTACGCACACTTTATAAATGAGACCCCTGCTCTGTAAATAAGCGTGATTATTTATGATTCAGATGTGCAGGTTTTTAACTGATCGTTAACCCCCAACAGGCCGTTTGCTGTGATGATGCAGTATGTTGTTCTTTGCACATATTGATCGTAATGGTAGATCCCTTTGTTCGCACGGAGCGCGTGTGTCAGCAAAATAAGCGGGTAATTGCGTTACGAGAAACAAACTCTCTGCTCTCTTCAGATCTTAATTTTACCCGTTATTCTTCTCAGAGAAAGAGTGTCTCTCTGATACGGTGACGCTTTCGTTTAATTCCCTTTCGCATCTCTGAGAAACGCTTGTGAAAAGAAAGTGGATGACCGAGTCAACAACCGTGAACGTCCCGCATGTTCCCCGAAGGGACGCGGCGAGGGTCTTTACGGCCATCTGGCTCCTTCCTCTCCACGCTTTTGCAGATCTTGGCAGCTCACAATGCAGCGCTACCTGTGTGTGTGTGTGTGTGTGTGTGTGTGTGTTACGCCGAGCGCAGACGGACGCGGTATACCGATTCTTCCAGCATCAGTTGTCATTGAGGCTGTGTGTGGCCTTGTGCCAGATTGAGCCTCTCGGGGAATACATTATGTTCGATAGCCAATTAAAGCTGAATAACCATCCGTCATTGTTCAGTAAAGACACCCTGTTCTTATTAACAATCGTCCACTTCTGTCTGTTGAGGCTGAGAGAACAACTGAGACAAAAGACACGTGAACAAATGTGTGTATAATGTTAAATACATATAAATATCACACACAAACACATACTGAATTATATTAAATACATAGTATTTATGTCTCTGTCGTCGCTCTATTTTAGCTTTTATTTTTAACAATTGGCCCCTTCTATTACAAAATTAAAAATATAATTATATTTATTTGGTAACACTTTAGATTACAGAACAACATATGCTAACAACTGTTGTAAGTAAAGTAACTGTAGTGGTTGTTTAGGTTAAGGGATGTAGAATAATGTCATTAATATGTGCTTTATAAGCACTAAAAAACAGCCAATATGCCAGAAAAATGTATTATAATAAACTGCTTAATAGTCATTATATGTTCCCTTATCTAAAGTGTTACTATATATATATATATATATATATATATATATATATATATATATATATATATATATATATATATATATATACTGTGTGTATAAATATAATTTATTTTATTTTATACGTATATATAATTTTTTTCAGTTTGTTCAGAGTGATTCCGTAATGGATTTTCATCCTGAGGGATAATATTTCCATTATTTTATATTAGCAGAAACCTCAAAGGTATCTTGAAAGAACATTTAAAGAGTGTGACGCTCTTTGTTCTCGCGTCCAATGAGGGAAGATGGTGGTAATGATGGCTTTTGATTGACACTCCTGCCTTTTATTAATCTAATCATGTCTAATATATTTTAATGAAGGGTTTTCATAAATTGCAGGACCAGTTGAGTGTTGAATAAAATGTATATATAATATATATACATTATTTTTTTTTTTTTTTTACCAGTGTTCATGAGAAATAATGTTCCAGTGTTTGATTTCAGAAACATACTTATTTTTCCTTAGTGTGAAACAATCTATGAAGAAAAGAAAGCATTTGCTGTGACGTTTAATCGTTTAGAAGTGATGCATCCGTTCACCTGCACATGATGCATGAACAGTAGATTGTTTTTCTTGCACAGCTGAGCGTTTTGTAGTTTGTGATTTAGAAACGTACATGTCGGGGACATTCACATGCTTCATTTTCTCACATATCCCACCATGCAGCAGCAAATACCCGGACAAGGCAGTAAGAGACCCAAGGTACCGCGTGCAGAGGCATGAGCACATGTGTTTGCTGCTTCCATCCGTCAGACGCTTCACTGTTTGCCGTCGGTCACTGTGTGTGTGTTCATTGCGATGGGTGGCTTGTGTTTTCTGAATCGCTCGTTGATTTACCGCCGTCATGATTTGTTTCAGTTCTCTGCATGTGACCAGTTTTTCCCGAGGATCCCACCTTTGTACGATCCGCTGGCATTCAGTTTGTTCAGGCCGTTCCTTGACCTATGACCCGTGTTGGATATGTTTGCATGGGATTTTTTTAATATTAGGGGTGGGGAAAAAAGCCATTCACAAATTTCAAGTGTGGATATTGTAAAGCGTTACACTTTAAGTTCGCAGCACTGAAGGTTTTTGGCTCGTTAGAGTTATTAATCACAGTAAGCCATGAAAAAACGTCTCGTCTGGAGATCAGCTCTTTATCGCACAAATACACACGATTGCGTCAAAATGTGGAGTTTTGGAAATAAAGAAAAACAGATTTGTTCTTAAAGGGACAGCGCCCTCATAAACTGTTGCTGTCTGTTTCATTAATGTTGATGCAAAACAAACAAAATCACTGCTTTTGACTGAATCACTTTTGTATCTTTTTAATATGAATCAAATTATATATTTAATTCATAGTGTTTTATTTTTACATTTGATTATTCAATTTCTGTAGCATTTCTTACTACATGTTAATATGAATTTAACTGTAATATTAAAAATAAAATTTAATTGCGTGAGTGTAATAACAATATTGGTTTGACTAAAATAAGAAGAAAACTAAATAAACTTCCCAATTAATCCCAGTGGGATTTTTTTTTTTTCAAGATTTATGAAACCGTCTGTCGCAGTCAAATAGGAAAAGTAATTTAAAATTGTGAATTAGAATCAAACTTATCCACATATCGAATCAAAATTAGACTCTTAATCAAATTGTGACCTCAAGAATCGATTGGTACTTCATGATTTGATTCCCACCCCTATTAAATATGTTTTAGGGTTAGTTTTGCCATGTGTTCATGCACTTGTGCTTGTGAAAGTCAGTGACTCTGTGTAACCTTCACTCATACTCTTCTCCAGTCTAATGCAAAGTTAAAGTTAGTTCGGAGCCTGGCCATTTGTGAGGAACCCTCTCCTTCCACAATTACCACACAACTGCTTCAAGACCACCAGGTAAACATGCTCAAGGGTCTCGGCAAACCAGCTCATGCCGTGCTGCTCGTCACACACTTTATAATGAGTTATATGTGACGAGAAGGGATTTCAGTTGACAGGAAATATTTTCAGGGTTTGTTTACCTTGTTTCAGTCGTACTATACATTTCTCCCTGCTGTGACTAATAATAAATCACCTACATGATTCTAATATCTTCGTATTTCTTAAAATATTAAAGCCTCATCACAGCTGTTATAGCGAAACAAACCATGAGTGTTCGGAGAATCGTTTGCTTGTTGTATCTTCTGGTTGCCTGTGATTTGCCACAGCATTTTAGCTCTCAGTGTGATTCAAGTTTAGCTGTTTTTGAATTTACATGCGGCCTTTATTATTTTTTATCATTGTTATTATCCTGAAGTCTATTTACGAACATTGATTTTTATTTTGTATTCTTGTAGAGTAGATTGTCATGCTTTAATACAGTGTTTTTCAACCAGTGTGCCGCGAGAGATCGTCAGGTGTGCCGTGGAAAATTATTACATTTCACCTAATTTTTCAAAAAAACATTGTTTGAGCGGCTGCAAGTGGCAGTGGTGCTGTAGCTTTGGTGGAGAGCAGGTGTCTGTCGCTCCCCCCCCCGTCAACAACCGAGTATCGCGATACCCCCTCCCCCTCCAACAATTTGGTGTGGCTTGGAATTTTTTTTCCAATTAAAATATATACCTTGGAACCTCAAAAAAGGTTGAAAAACACTGCTTTGATATAAGTAAATAAAAACATTATTTTCCCCATATTCTCGTTGTTTGGCTCGTCTCTTCCCAGTCTGTCAGAAACGCTCTGTTTAGTTCCTGTCTCTATGAAGCTCCTCCTTCTGAAAGCCTCTTATCGGTTGGCTGGATCGGTGTGTTGTGATTTGGGAAATGTCCCGCCCCTTCCCATAACCACCAGTTTCAACACACGACTAACTCACTCAAGCCCCGCCCCTTTATCCAGCGTAGGCTGTGCCTTGAACAGGAATTATTATAATGAGGAATATTGTGAGTGTTTGTTCCCGGACGAAACTCAAAAATGCAATCGAGGCTTTCAAGAGAGTTCAACCAATCAAATACCTATTATTACACCACAGCTAATTCTTAAATAGTAGTAGTTAGTAAGAATGTAGTAGTAGTCTTTATTTTTATTTAGACTCATTGTGAGAAGTTGGCTTATTGTTCTGCTTGTTGTTCTGCCCCACAGGATGAAGATCATATTAAACTCTCCCAGACGTTTGACAAAGAAGAATCGCTTCTTTCTGCAAACGAGGACGATACAGACAATAGTGCCAACAAGCTTGAGAAAATGCCACGCAAGATGCTGTCCAGAGGTGCGTTGTGTCGAGTCGCGTGATCCGATTTTTAAGAAAATAAATGCATGTTAACATTCACATGTTCTGCCGTCTTTGCAGATTCCAGTCAGGATTACACGGACTCCACTGGCATCGACCTGCACGAGTTCTTGGTGAACACGCTGAAGAACAACCCCAGGTTAGTCACCTTTGACCTCTGAGAGTCACCTAATACACTAATACCTTGAGATACGAGCATAATCCGTTCCAGGACGAGCTCGTAACTCGAGTTGCTCGGATCTCAAATCATTTTACACATAAGAAATAACAGAAAAAAATGCATCCGTTCCGGCGCTCTAAAAAACTCCCTTATTAGTGCTAATAACAATGGAAAAACATGTTTTTGATTGCTATAGAGACACACACACAATTATAGTATGTGTGTATATAGTTATACTATGTGTGTATATAGTATGTGTGTAGTATAGTTCCTGTGATATAACATAAAAGACAAAACTGTGATATAAAATGGATTTAATTATGAGTTCTTGCCTTCGAGACGGACGATATAATAGCGGCGGAGGAGGAATGACGTAGATTACAAAAATAACGCAAATACAATACGGAGACTCGCGGGAGATGCGTATGGAAGTCGACTATGGCGGAAAATCAATCCCAAAAAGAAACGAGCGCAAAACTGATGTTTGCGTGCGCGTAAATTACATCCGCGAGCTGAAAACAGGTCTACACACGAACAAACAGGAGCCCGCGAGCTCATTTAATCCCTCACACGCATGACATCTCATCTGACGCAATACGCATGCGAACATTCCCCACACGCGCTCGATCTTCTCTCACCTGCTGTTGTTGCTCACGCGTTTAGTCGATGAACACGTGAAGTGCAGGAGTAAAGCGGCGTGGGCTCCGAGTATTCCTAGCATCGCCGTCTCTCACCTGCTCGTATCTCAAATATGTACTTGTATCTCAAAACCAAAAATTGCTCATCTCAACTATTTACTCGTATCTCAAAGCAAAAAATTGCTCATCTCAAATATTTACTCGTATCGCAAAGCAAAATTGTTCGAATCTCAAATATTTACTCGTCTCTCAAAGCAAAATTGTTCGAATCTCAAATATGTACTCGTATCTCAAAGCAAAAAATTGTTCGAATCTCAAATATGTACTCGTATCTCAAAGCAAAAAATTGCTCATCTCAAATATGTACTCGTATCTCAAAGCAAAAAATTGCTCATCTCAAATATGTACTCGTATCTCAAAGCAAAAAATTGCTCGAATCTCAAATATTTACTCGTATCTCAAAGTAAAAATTGCTCGAATCTCAAATATTTACTCGTATCTCAAAGCAAAATTGTTTGAATCTCAAATATTTACTCGTATCTCAAAGCAAAATTGTTCGAATCTCAAATATTTACTCGTATCTCAAAGCAAAATTGTTCGAATCTCAAATATTTACTCGTATCTCAAAGCAAAAAATTTCTCATCTCAAATATTTACTCGTATCTCAAAGCAAAATTGTTCGAATCTCAAATATTTACTCGTATCTCAAAGCAAAATTGTTCGAATCTCAAATATTTACTCGTATCTCAAAGCAAAATTGCTCGAAGGCTTGCTCATATGTCAGGACGCTCGTATCTCCAGAGGTGGTCATTCAACATTTCCTGAAGGATGACATTTGTTGTTGTTGTTTTGTACCCTGTTGAGGAAGCTGCTGGTTATATTAGAATCATTGTGTTTTGAGTCGTTATGTATCGAATGGCTAAATGTAGACGTTCATCGACAGGGACCGAATGATGTTGCTGAAGCTGGAACAAGATATCCTCGACTTCATCAGTAATAACGAGTAAGTCCTTCATTGAAGATATATGTCGTCCTTGGCATTCAATTTTAGTAATCAAAACACATGTCTAGTTAATTTAAATAATGACATATATACAGTTTAACAACAATTTGTTGAAAGTTTGACAACACTTTAGTTTATTGTCCAATTTCCAATATTAACTAGCTGTTTATTATCATACATCACTAGGATATTGTCTGTTTATTAGTGCTTATAAAGCACATATTAATGCATGATCTTAATTTACATCCCTTAATCCTAAACTTAACCACATTACTAACTATTAATGAGCAGTAATTAGGAGTTTAACGAGGCAGAAGTTGTAGCTAATAATGAGAATTTGAACCTAAATTAAAGTGTGACCGAAAGTTTTAACAAAAATTGAATTATCAGTAATGACTAACAAGCCCTTCATTGCAACAGTATGTCATTTTTATGAATTATGGGCATCGCATGGCTTTCCTGCAGCTCAAACAGTAGAGAGCGGCGCTTGCAACGCCAAGGTCATGGGTTCGATCTCCAGGGAAAGCAAGAACTGATTAGAATGTCAATGTGTTTCTTGAATGCAATGATAAAAGCAGCTGATAAATGCATGAATGTGAATGTAAATGCTTTCATATTCTGGACTCTTCATAGTGTGCTTTAATAATAACCTGTGTACTGAATTTGATCTTTTAATATTATGCTAATGCTGTAAACCATATTCAGTGCTTTCTTTATAGAGGTTTTCTATGGGAGGAAAATGCTTAACGTGCAGTTTTAGCTTGTTGCGTTCGTATTCTGGGATGTTGTGCTAGTCTGCACATACTGTGCTTTATTAATAAAGTGTGAGCTGAATTTGTTCCACCAATATCACTGTCTTCCTCTATTAAGCCACGCTTTTCTTTATAACGGTTTTCTATAGTGGAGAAAATGCTTAACGGGGAAAAATATTGTTTCCGCTTGGATTACGGCGTCGTTGTCTTGCCTGATAGTGTTCATGAAAAGAGAAATATGAGGGAGAATTTATTTCCCTAGTGATTTAGAAAGTCCCATTGAGAATAAAATGAGTGAAATTATATTTTCCTCATGTATTAGATCACATAAAAGACAAATGGACTTTTTATTGGTTATGAATAACGTTTAATTTCTCAAGCAGCAGCCGTGAAAAGCTTCTCCTGAACAAGTTTGGCGCGTCACTCGCACGTTTCAGGGCCTCCACACATCCCAAAAAACATTAAAGCATAAACTCTTCTTCTTCTTCAACAAACCCCTTTGTGTTTTCAAAGAAAAGGGAAAAAACAAGTTTCGCCTTATTCCTTTTGTCAATAGAAAATCAAGCGACCGGAAGAAATTGTGCTCCATTTTGTCCCAAATTCATTTTCTTCCCTTAAACTTTGCTTGATTTTAAGCTGGTTCTTTTTTGGTTTCCGTTTGAATCGTTCAAATTAATGGTAATATTAAAAATACATTTGAAATAAGTTTATTAAAATAAATGTATCCCCCCCCCCCCCCCCCCCCCCCCCCCCGTTTGAATAGTTCTGGATATCAATATTATAATCAATATTATCAATTTAATTCATGCAATTTTGTCCCAAATTCATTTTCTTTCCTTAAACTTTCCTCGATTTTAACTTGGTTCTTTTTTTGGTTTCCATTTGAATCGTTCAATTTAATGTTACTAATCAAAATTCATGTCAAATACATTTGAAATAAGTTTATTAAAAGTTTAATTTCAGGTGCAAATTTTTATTTTCCAAAACATTTAATTTTTCCCTTTTATTCCCCCCGTTTGAATATTTCTGGATTCTGTTTTACTGGTTTTAATATCAATATTATCAATTGAATTCATGCAATATTACTGTTTGTTCCAGGAGTCAGAGGAGAAAGTTTCCTCCCATGACTTCCTATCACCGGATGCTCCTGCACCGAGTCTCCGCTTACTTCGGCTTAGACCACAACGTCGACCAAACGGGGAAATGTGTCATCATCAACAAAACCAGCACCACACGGATGTGAGTGACGAGTGCAGAACAACTATGAGTTTTTGAGTAGAAACGTAATTACGAGGGATTTGAGATGTGATGTAATAAAGCGGCTTGTATCTCTCTCTCTCTGTTCCCTGACGTGTGCAGACCAGATCAGAAGTTCTCCGAACACATCAAAGACGACAAGACGGATGATTTCCAGAAGCGTTACATCTTAAAACGGGACAACTCCAGCGTAGACAGAGACGACGGCATGGTAGGTGTAGAGCTGCTAATGCTAATGCTTATGCACATCAAACGGGCTGTTAGTTTGCATGTTGTAACGTAATGCTGGGAACGCTTTGTTTCAGATGCGTATGAAGCTTAAAGACGACAGGAGAAGCAAGTCGATCGAGGAGCGCGAGGAGGAATATCAGAAAGCGCGAGAGAGGATCTTCGCTGATGTGAGATGCGTTAACGTCTGCGTGAACACGTGCTTATGAGTGTTTAAATGCAGCTTTAACAGCCTGGAATCTCTTTTGCAGGGGTTAGACACTTTCCCGGTGGATCAAAGGTGAGTGTAAGGCGGATTGAAACACATGCAGAGCATGACGCTTGCAACGCCAAGGTCATGGGTTCGATTCCCAGGGAATGCATGAACTAAAATACAAGTTCTGCTAAATGCATCAATGCCAAATGATGGAACTGAATTTTTACATTAATGCATTTACAAAAAAGCAATGAAAGTAATTTGTTGATGACCAAACAATATTTGTAATATACAATGGCAGATTTATTACAACCTGATCAGGAGGAAAACACAACATAAATCAGAAAATCAGGTCATGCTCTGCAGTTTTTGTTCTTATTAAATATCATGCAACACTATGCTCACATTATGGGAATAAATTATCGATTTAACTGCTGTAACACGATCAGAAGACAACAAAACATGAACCGAATTCACTATTGTATTTGTAGAGCTGCAACTTTGCAACATTTACATTGAATTAAATCAACATTGATCTAAATTGAACGGAATAAAAATACACTGTTGTCTTTGATAAAGTTTGAAGCATTTATTTTCCTGTTTATCACTGTGAAACTGCTTTAAAACAGTCGGTATTGTGTGAAGCGCTATTATTAAGATAAAGCAGACTTGACTTAAGCTGCTCTTAATGAATGCCGTTGAGCTTTTAGTAACAAGCGACATGTTTTCCAGGATTCAGGAGGACGAGATGTGTAACAATATCCAGCAGAGACGGCAGATCTTCAGGTAATCATGGCCGTTCATCATGAGCTGCGCGTGAATCATGAGTGCAGTTTTATTGTAAAGCTGACTAATGTCCTCACAGACTGAAAGACGATCGGTCGGCAAACAGCCGCCAAAGCAGCTCCGAGAACGAGGCCAAGTATTCCGACCCGCGTCCGTGGAGCAGCACGGATTCGGACAGCTCCAACCGCAACCTGAAGCCTGCCATGACCAAAGCCAGCAGCTTCAGCGGGATCCCGGTCCTGATCCGCGGCGACAGCTCCAGCAGCAGCAAGAGTGTGGGCCGGCTCTCAAAGACCGGTGAGTGAGACGAGCAACACAACAGAGGGTTATTCCTTTTATTTGTTGACTCGGGGCTCGACGATAAGGATGGCCCTCATGTTGCGATATCCATTTATCAGACGCTTTTATCATCGCATTCAAGAAACACATTGACATTCTAATCAGTTCTTGCTTTCCCTGGGAATCGAACCCATGACCTTGATGTTGCAAGCGCCGCTCTCTACGGTTGGAGCTACAGGAAAGTTTTAAACTTTATTAAGCGCAAAACTTTGATCAAATTAATGCGATTTAAGCTCATAATTGTAGTAACCATATTTGCATTAAACTGTGGCGTAAACGCCTTAATCGCATTAATAACGCTCTTAATGACCAGTTTTCCTTTTTCCAAATCTCTGAACTTTATGAACACTTTCACATTCATGCATTTGTTTAACATTTGAAACAGTTTTTAAGCCTTGCTTATTTAAACTCTCAAGACGTAAAGATCTCCATTTGTCTTGTTGCACTTGAACACACAAAATTGTCAAAATGCCCATGAAAAACAGTCAGTTTTGTCTTAAGTGAATGTAAACGGTTGAGAAGGAAAACACACGTGTATCGGTATTGTTGATCCATACGTTATGTCTTAAAGTGACGGCAGCCTAATATTCCTGCTGCTGTCTGTGTCATTAATGATGATCAAACCACAAAAGACAAAACAAAGTCTCTCCTTGCTCTTGAATGAATAACATTCTTAGCTTTAATAAGGATTAAGCTATATTTAATTTATGCTATCAGTGCATTTGATTACTTTTATTCAGTTTCTGTTCCTGAAATCACAGATTTTTAAATTGTTCTGTTTTATGTATTTGTGCCATTGCTTGTCTTTTGGTTATTAAGTTGGCTTGAGAAAGCCAACTTAGTGATATTGTATCTAAACTTATTAAGTTGGCTTGAGAAAGCCAACTTAGTGATATTGTATCTAAACTTATTATTATTATTATTATTCTTCTTACCTAAAATTCTCAGAGCATCTCCTCCTAGAGCTTTAAAGCTAAAACCACTAAACTCTGCTCAGACTTCAGACCTGTTCTGACTTGAGTTGCTATCCCTTTTCAGACTGATCAGACTTATGATTTTTGATAAAACTGAAGATTAAAGTCATAAAATCTCCATAGACTTTCACTAATGAAGTGAAAACTGAATTTTAGATAGAGCGTCCACTCCATCTGTTGGTAACATCACAACATTACACCTGATATATAATACATTTCAATACAGTATGTGTGAACATGTCCATTCCAATGGGCATGCATTTTATTTTTTTAAATCCTGAAAAAAAACTTGCAGGTCTACAATCGATTTTTTACTTTAATTAGTAAGTTAAATCTCTCTATTTTACATACATATCACAAAATTACACCCCTGTCAGTGAGAGCACTGACGTTTGAACGAATCAGAGCGCTGCAATTCAAAGCCTCAAAGCTTTTCAAAGACGCCATTACTGCTGGAGAGAGAGATCATAATCTCCTAAAATAGATTTATGTGAGAGAGTTTATGATCAAACGGAAATTGTTTCCGATTATCAAGTAACCGCTGCAGCGTGTTTCCTTGAAGATTTATGTACTTATATGGCCAAATTCTGACTCTCATTCGTGTTTACTCGGCAAAGGCTTTCGCCCGCTGAGTAGATTACTATGGGAACGGCAACTCTCAATGAACTTCAAACGCGCGTCCTCGCTCACTCGCGTCAGTTTATTTATAACTTATGCCTGAGTAAATATTACATTGCCTTGATTCCTTTATCTGCTATAATTGCCGTGTTGAACTGAAGTCTGACATGGCAGATCGATTCAATCTGAGAGATTAGAAAAAAACTAGCATTACTATCCCCATTGTAATTTGCAGGAATGATTTAAGAAATACTAATATTTAAGTTATTTTATTTCACATGAAGAAAGGCTTTATACACACACACACACACACACACACACACACACACACACACACACACACATATATATATATATATATACACATACATATCTATCTATCTATCTATACACACATTTATATAGTAAATAAATGTATAAAGGGCTCCATATACATGTAGTGTAACTGCAGTCTGTTTTGAAAGTGGCAAGACTATATTAATAATGCTTAATTACATCTTTAAAATAGAAATAAAACAAAGTATTATTCACATTAGTGAAAACTGACCGTTAAAAGCCAAGGATGTAATTAAACCGTAAACATTTTTATAAACTAACTGCAATTTTCCAACACTTTGGGGATCAAAAAGCATTGTTATTTATTTTTTGGTATTTCGTTACAACACCGATGATCCCTCTTGATGAAAAAACTCCATGTATGTACCCTAGATGCCATTTTGTGCACTAACCAAGTATTGCAACACTTCTGTAATCAATTAATTATTTACTCATGTTTATTACCAATGTAAATGTTGTTTATTTTAGATTTATATTTAATATTCATTATTATTCTTTGATATTTCAGACCACTCACTGTTCAGCTGAATCATCAATAACCTCCAGTCTCTGCGTCAACTGACTCTTGTGTTCTTTAAAACATTAAATCTCACTAGTGACTTGTTAAATAACATTCATTCTCGTCAGTGACATGTTAACTGATGTTAAATCTCACAAGCGACCTACGAATGAACAAATCTCACTAGCGACATGTTAGTTCACACTAAATGTCAATAGTGTCTTGTTAATTAACGTTAAATCTTGCTAGCAACATGCTAGATCACGCAAATTCTCACTAGTGACATGCTAGATCATGCTAAATCTTGATAGCAACTTGTTAATTAACAATAAATCTTGCTACCAATATGCTAATTCAGCGAATTCTTGCCAGCAACATGCTTATTTATGTTAAATGTTGCTAATGACTTCGGAATTCATTCTAAATCTTGCTAGCAACAAGATAATTAACATTAAATCTTGCTAGAAAAATTGATCATCAATTGATTAAAGATTAAATTATGATCAAAGAACATAACGACACCTTAGTAACTGCCTAGAAACAACGCAAGGCAATAACTAACAAGTGTATATATGCTCAAGATCTAATTCTTTCCATCTATCTATCTGTAAACTTAAACAACTTTTTAAGCTTTTACAAATAAATTTAACTTTCAGGATAGGCTTTCTCAAGCCAACTGAAGTTTATATCATAAACTTCCTCTATCTAGTTAAGTTGGCTTGAGAAAGCCAACTTAGTGATATTGTATCTAAACTTATTATTAAGTTGGCTTGAGAAAGCCAACTTAGTGATATTGTATCTAAACTTATTATTATTATTATTATTATTATTATTATTATTATTATTCTTCTTACCTAAAATTCTCAATGCATCTCCTCCTAGAGCTTTAAAGCTACAACCAATAAACTCTGCTCAGACTTCAGACCTGTTCTGACTTGAGTTGCTATCCCTTTTCAGACTGATCAGACTTATGATTTTTGATAAAACTGAAGATTAAAGTCATAAAATCTCCATAGACTTTCACTAATGAAGTGAAAACTGAATTTTAGATAGAGCGTCCACTCCATCTATTGGTGACATAACAACATTACACCTGATATATAATACATTTCAATACAGTTTGTGTGAACATGTCCATTCCAATGGGCATGCATTTTATTTTTTTAAATCCTGAAAAAAAACTTGCAATCGATTTTTTACTTTAATTAGTAAGTTAAATCTCTCTATTTTACATACATAATATCACAAAATTACACCCCTGTCAGTGAGAGCACTGAAGTTTGAACGAATCAGAGCGCTGCAATTCAAAGTCTCAAAGCTTTTCAAAGACGCCATTACTGCCGGAGAGAGAGATCATAATCTCCTAAAATAGATTTATGTGAGACAGTTTATGATCAAACGGAAATTGTTTCCGATTATCAAGTAACCACTGCAGCGTGTTTCCTTGAAGATTTATGCACTTATATGGCCGAATTCTGACTCTCATTCGTCTTTACTCGGCAACGGATTTTCTACTATGGGAAAGGTAAGTGAAGTTTAAACGCGCGTCCTCTCCTGGACTCGCGCCAACGTATAACCGTCTAAGCGCCTACGTTTATTTATGTACTTTATTGCTGAATTCTGACTCTCGCTCGTGTATACATAGGGAATGCAGAAACATGAATATACATTGGAAAGGCTTCCCTGAGCAGCGCGCGCGCTGACTCTCTTCAAATGCAGCGTCTAACAGTCAAAGTTATTTATAACTAATTCTTGAGTATATAGTCACATTGTGTTAATTCTTTTATCTGCTTTTAACTAAAGTCTGACTCCTGTTCTCGAGTTCAAACGCGCTTCCTGAGCAGATTCGCTGATAGATCGATGTTTTGTGAACACTTAAACAATAAATGAAATAAGATTTTTAAGGATGCAAAAACATGGCAGATCGATTCAAACTGTAAACTGCTTGAGATTCAAAAAAACTGCATTACTCTGCTGCATTACTTGAGCAGGAATTATTTTTAAAATACTAATATTTAAGTTATTTTGTTTCCCATGGAGGAAGGCTTTATACAAATATTACATTGCGTTGATTCCTTTATCTGCTATAATTGCCGTGTTGAACTGAAGTCTGACATGGCAGATCGAGTCAATCTGAAAACTGCTTGAGATTAGAAAAAACTGCATTACTCTCCTCATTGTACTTTAGCAGCAGTGGCGTAGCCACGGTGGGGCCTGGGTGGGCCTGGGCCCCCTCATTTACATGTGCGGCCCCCTCAGATTTTCAATTGTTTAAAATCGCGACAACTAAATTGAAAACATTTACAGCTGCACAAGACGATCGCAACGCACCCCCACAGTCAACAATAGCGCGCTGCGGGTTACACTATAACCAGTCTGGCTGAATGGTTAAGGCGATGGACTAACAATCCAATGCGGTTTTCATGCGCAGGTTCGAATCCAGCCGATTACGTTATGCTCAGGCCCCCTCATTTTAAGCTGGGCCCCCTCAAAAATAAAATTCTTTTAGTATATATAAAAGGCTACATATAGTGTAATTGTGGTGTAACTGCAGTCTCTTTTGAAAGTGATTAGCCTATATTAATAATGCTTAATTACAGCTTTAAAATAGAAATAAAACAAAGTATTATTCACAGTATCATATATATATATATATATATATATATATATATATATATATATATATATATATATATACACACACACACCTCTATACATATTATATATATATATACATATATATATATATATATATATATATATATATATATATATATATATATATATATATATATATATATATATACATACATACACATCTATTTAGTATATATAAAAGGCTACATATACATGCAGTGTAACTGCAGTCTCTTTTGAAAGTGATTAGCCTATACTAATAATGCTTAATTACAGCTTTAAAATAGAAATTAAACAAAGTATTTTTCGCATTAGTGAAAACTGACCGTTAAAAGCCAAGGATGTAATTAAACCGTAAACATTTTTTTAAACTAATTACAATTTTCCAACACTTTGGGGATCAAAAAGCATAATTATAACTTTTTTTTAAGTTTAAACTCTCAAAACTTTTTAAGCTAATTAACGATAAATCTTGCTAACAATATGCTAATTCAGCAAATTCTTGCCAGCAACATGCTTATTTATGTTAAATGTTGCTAATGACTTCAGAATTCATACTAAATCTTGCTAGCAACAAGATAATTAACATTAAATATTGCTAGCAAAATTGATCATCAATTGATTAAAGATTAAATTATGATCAAAGAACATAACGACACCTTAGTAACTGCCTAGAAACAACGGAAGGCAATAACTAACAAGAGTATATATGCTCAAGATCTAATTCTTTCCATCTATCCATCTGTAAACTTTCAAAACTTTTTAAGCTTTTACAAATAAATTTAACTTTCAGGCTAGGCTTTCTCAAGCCAACTGAAGTTTATATCATAAACTTCCTCTATCTAGTTATTATTATTATTCTTCTTACCTAAAATTCTCAATGCATCTCCTCCTAGAGCTTTAAAGCTACAACCACTAAACTCTGCTCAGACTTCAGACCTGTTCTGACTTGAGTTGCTATCCCTTTTCAGACTGATCAGACTTATGATTTTTGATAAAACTGAAGATTAAAGTCATAAAATCTCCATAGACTTTCACTAATGAAGTGAAAACTGAATTTTAGATAGAGCGTCCACTCCATCTGTTGGTAACATCACAACATTACACCTGATATATAATACATTTCAATACAGTATGTGTGAACATGTCCATTCCAATGGGCATGCATTTTATTTTTTTAAATCCTGAAAAAAAACTTGCAGGTCTACAATCGATTTTTTACTTTAATTAGTAAGTTAAATCTCTCTATTTTACATACATAATATCACAAAATTACACCCCTGTCAGTGAGAGCACTGAAGTTTGAACGAATCAGAGCGCTGCAATTCAAAGCCTCAAAGCTTTTCAAAGACGCCATTACTGCTGGAGAGAGAGATCATAATCTCCTAAAATAGATTTATGTGAGAGAGTTTATGATCAAACGGAAATTGTTTCCGATTATCAAGTAACCGCTGCAGCGTGTTTCCTTGAAGATTTATGCACTTATATGGCCAAATTCTGACTCTCATTCGTCTTTACTCGGCAACGGAGTACATTACTATGGGAAAGGTAAGTGAAGTTTAAACGCGCGTCCTCTTGGACTCGCGCCAAAGCATAACCGTCTAATCGCCTAAGTTTATTTATAGCGCTCATTTATGTACTTTATTGCCGAATTCTGACTCTCGCTCGTGTTTGCACGGGGAAGACACATGTAAAATGCTTCCCTGAGCAGCGCGCGCGCTGACTCTCTTCAAATGCAGCGTCTAACAGTCAAAGTTATTTATAACTAATTCTTGAGTATATAGTTACATTGTGTTAATTCTTTTATCGGCTTTTAACTAAAGTCTGACTCCTGTTCTCGAGTTCAAACGCGCTTCCTGAGCAGATTCGCTGATAGATCGATGTTTTGTGAACACTTAAACAATAAATGAAATAAGGTATTTAAAAGGATGCAAAAACGATGGCAGATCGCTTCAAACTGTAAACTGCTTGAGTTAAAAAACTGCATTACTCTGCTGCATTACATGATCAGGAATTATTTTAAAAATACTAATATTTAAGTTATTTTGTTTCCCATGGAGGAAGGCTTTATACAAATATTACATTGCGTTGATTCCTTTATCTGCTATAATTGCCGTGTTGAACTGAAGTCTGACATGGCAGATCGATTCAATCTGAAAACTGCTTGAGATTAGAAAAAACAGCATTACTATCCCCATTGTAATTGTGCAGGAATGATTTAAGAAATACTAATATTTAAGTTATTTTATTTCACATGAAGAAAGGCTTTATACACACACACACACACATATATACATATATATACACATACATATCTATCTATCTATACACACATTTATATAGTAAATAAATGTATAAAGGGCTCCATGTACATGTAGTGTAACTGCAGTCTGTTTTAAAAGTGGCAAGACTATATTAATAATGCTTAATTGCATCTTTAAAATAGAAATAAAACAAAGTATTATTCACATTAGTGAAAACTGACCGTTAAAAGCCAAGGATGTAATTAAACCGTAAACATTTTTATAAACTAATTGCAATTTTCAACACTTTGGGGATCAAAAAGCATTGTTATTTATTTTTTGGTATTTCGTTACAACACCGATGATCCCTCTTGATGAAAAAACTCCATGTATGTTCCCTAGATGCCAATTTGTGCACTAACCAAGTATTGCAACACTTCTGTAATCAATTAATAATTTACTCATGTTTATTACCAATGTAAATGTTGTTTATTTTAGATTTATATTTAATATTCATTATTATTCTTTGATATTTCAGACCACTCACTGTTCAGCTAAATCATCAATAACCTCCAGTCTCTGCGTCAACTGACTCTTGTGTTCTTTAAAACATTAAATCTCACTAGTGACTTGTTAAATAACATTCATTCTCGTCAGTGACATGTTAACTCATGTTAAATCTCACAAGCGACCTACGAATTAACAAATCTCACTAGCGACATGTTAGTTCACACTAAATGTCAATAGCGTCTTGTTAATTAACGTTAAATCTTGCTAGCAACATGCTAGATCACGCAAATTCTCACTAGTGACATGCTAGATCATGCTAAATCTTGATAGCAACTTGTTAATTAACAATAAATCTTGCTACCAATATGCTAATTCAGCGAATTCTTGCCAGCAACATGCTTATTTATGTTAAATGTTGCTAATGACTTCGGAATTCATACTAAATCTTGCTATCAACAAGATAATTAACATTAAATCTTGCTAGCAAAATTGATCATCAATTGATTAAAGATTAAATTATGATCAAAGAACATAACGACACCTTAGTAACTGCCTAGAAACAACGCAAAGCAATAACTAACAAGTGTATATATGCTCAAGATCTAATTCTTTCCATCTATCTATCTGTAAACTTAAACAACTTTTTAAGCTTTTACAAATAAATTTAACTTTCACGATAGGCTTTCTCAAGCCAACTGAAGTTTATATCATAAACTTCCTCTATCTAGTTTGTCCTTATTATCTTACATTTTTATTTATTTAGTTAGACTAGTAGTTGTTGCTGTGGTATCGAAATTGGAAGCTATTTTATTTAGTTATTGTTTTTTTTGTGGCGGGGCCAGTAAAAATGTGAAGCGCTGGCCTGATCTTAGAGTTGAGCCCTGATTTTCCAACTTCTGCTGATTTAATCCTCTTCTCTTCTCCATTCTTGCTCATAACAGCATGCTTTTCTTCAGCTCGTCTGCATGCTCTGAAATTCACTTTTATTAACACTATTTGTTCAATGCTCTGAATTCATTGGCGATCGTTCACACACTACCCTTCAAAGTTTGTGTTAAGGAAGATTTTTGTTTTCAGTGACGCTACAATAAGGTTGCATTAGTTAATGCATTAGCTAACAATAATAATGAGCAATACTTTTGTTGCAGTTCATGTTTAATAGATTAATAAATGCTTCATTTCAGTTCATGTTAACCAATGGATCTTTATTGTATTCATGTTTTTGTTATTATTCATCAAGGATGCATTAAATTGACCAAAGGTGACAGAAAAGACATTCATAATCATACAAAACAGTTCTATTTCAAATAAATAAAATCATTTCTATTCATCAAAGAATCCTGAAAATCAAAATGTTTGGCATTTTCCACACAAATATAAAGCAGCTCAACTATTTTCAACATTGATAATGATCAGAAATGTTTGTTAATCATCAAATCATCATATTAGAATGATTTTTGAAGATCACGTGACAGTGAAGACTGAGAAATTATGCTGAAAATACAACTTTAATCACAGGAATAAATGATACTTTACTATATATTCACATAGAAAACAGCTGTTTTACACTGATATAATATTACACTGTTTTACTGTATTTATCATCTAATAAATTCAGCTTTAATCACAGGAATAAATGACACTTTACTATATATTCACATAGAAAACAGCTGTTTTACACTGATATAATATTACACTGTTTTACTGTATTTATCATCTAATAAATTCAGCTTTAATCACAGGAATAAATGACACTTTACTATATATTCACATAGAAAACAGCTGTTTTACACTGATATAATATTACACTGTTTTACTGTATTTATCATCTAATAAATACAACTTTAATCACAGGAATAAATGACACTTTACTATATATTCACATAGAAAACAGCTGTTTTACACTGATATAATATTACACTATTTTTACTGTCTTTTTGATCACATAAATGCAGCTTTGATGAATATAAGACACTTCTTTCTGAAACATAACCGAACTGTTGAACGGTAGTGCATGTCGCTCTCGTGTAAATTACCCTCCTCTGCCTGTATGACCTTTGAGATGTGAACACGTTTAGTGCTTTTAATTTCAAATAGAAAAAAAAATCCCATATTTGAGACAAGAAACAAGTAAATTGCTAAATGAGCCGGGGCGTTAATCAGAAATTAATTAAGATGTCATTCTCATCTAATACTATTATTCTCTTCTTCCATTGCTTCGGTCCCTGAGGTAATTAGAAATGAAATTGAATTGAGCATCTTGTTGAAATTCGTCTGACCTTGCTTTCTGTATTTCCATATTCTGGAGTGTTTTAATAGCGCCGGTCGCCTTTGCCAATATGTTCCTCGATCCCCAGTGAATTCACGAGCGATTGCTCTCATCGCTGCTGTGTTGAGGCTCATGTCGTT
>JAWRVZ010000107.1:1975000-2346241 GCA_037043235.1 Rhodeus uyekii | reverse complement strand
GGCCTTGACTCTGAAGCAGGTACGGTAGTACGCTCAAGCACCCTTTCTAACATTTTCAGCACACGCTCTAATGTACCCAGGTCTGTGGCTTCGCTTGTTTTAGAATGCTGAACGGCGGCACATGATGCGGAGTTAATGCCCATACCTTCATTCTCTCCCACTACTCGAGCACTAGCAGGGTTTTCAGCAACAACGGCCTGATTCACTGCAACCCTAGGAACAGACTGAACTGGCTTCCGAGGTCTATAGTCTCTCTCATACTCATCAATGGCCTCCTGGACCTCCCCAGCTGACCATTTGCTCATGGGCTTGGACCTAAAGACACTGGAAAGATCGGGATTAGGACAGTTCCTGATAAACATCAATGCAATCTCCGAACTCATATTTTCCATCTTTCCACCAGATCTTTGTAGACGAGCATCTGCTAGCTCAGCTGCCTCATTTAACCTGACCCAGTAGTCAACAGGGCGCTCATTAGGTTTTGGCTGTGTTGCATAGAAATCGGCTAACGGTTGGCACGAGCCAGGGCTTTCACTAAAATAACGCCGCAGAACCTCATATACTTCTTCACGACAGAATACTGTGGCTGGGCTACTTTTCAGTTTGACCTTGACAATACTCTTTGCTCTGCCACAAAGATGACTCAAAATCTCCTCTACACTGACGGCTTTGTCGCAACCCTTTTTGGACAAATATACCTCCATCTGTTCAATCCACTCAAGGATAGTGCACTTATCGCTACCATCCCCTCTAAACATTTGAGGTTCCTTTACTTCAGCTTTGACTACGAGATTCACTTTTGACAGATCAAGGCTCTGGGACAAAGGCAGCGTCACAGAAGGCTGCTGTTCAGTCAATGGAGTAAGACTAGGCAATGCTGATGTCTGACTGGTTAACAACCGTGTGGCAATGGAGTCACCTATCTGACTTCCAAGCTCACCAATGATGTCGCGTAGCTGCTGTGTAACACAACCATCGTTGGTAGGAGTGGAAGACAACGGGTTATGTGACTCATCACTACGAGGAGCATTAGAACCGGTTAACGAATCATAAACCAACACCCGCGGTTTACCAACTTTAGGCTCACCTACCCCCAATAAACCTCGACCCCTACCAATGTGTGGCGTCACCAGGTCGTCACTCCACCCCCCTTCGGCCATTGTACTAAGGAAATTTTCTATCAAGAAAATGTAAAAACAAATTTACACTGTAGTTATGTTCTGTTTCACAAGATAAAAATAACGAAACAATATAGAACTCAGTCCAATAAATACAAATGTAGTGTGTGAAACGAAAGTTCAAGTGCTGTCAATGTCCAGTCACTTCTACCCAAGCGTCAATGATGAAGACTCTTCGGCTGATGGTTTCTGCGTTGTGATTTTCTATTCTCCATCCCCAGCGATCAGCTGCTGCAGATCTGGCGCATCCGGGTCACGGCACCAAATTATGTAACGGACTTGAATCGGTCTTCATCCAAAAACCACACGAACACTTGACTACAGATGGGTTTTTTTACTGTAATGAGAAGAAATGAAATAGTAGAACAATCAGTAGCTTCTCTCTCTCTGATATTTACTCAGAGCTCGACGAGAGAGAGCCATACAGTGCGCATCCTCCAGTCTCGCAGATAGACTGAGACTGTCACATATTTAACCAAAAAACAACCAGAAAATAAAATAGAAACATTAATAACAAAAACATAAATATAACATTTCTTACTCTATAAAATGTACATTAACAATTATTAATATAATACAGTGCATAAAGAATACACAGTATAAATATATATATATATATATATATATATATATATATATATATATATATACATAACACATAGCACATAACATCACTGACATGAATGTTAATTATAGTGTTTACTATATTGTTACGACAATATTAACTATATATAACCTTGTTATTACAAATCACAAATCAATTTAGAATGAAATTGTATAACGCACCATACCGTATGTATGTATAACAACGTGTAGGCCGCACCACGTGCGTCACATTCTACACGTGCAACACATTCTCGCTCTAATAACGCGCTACATATCAACAATTCAAAATAATCACTCGATTTTAAACAAAACCATATTAACATACCTGTAATGAGAAGAAATGAAATAGTAGAACAATCAGTAGCTTCTCTCTCTCTGATATTTACTCTGCACATACAATGAAACTCAATTAGCGCCATAATACACTCCACAAAAATTAAATAACATACAAAATAATACATTTTAAATATGACTAACAAAAGTAAAAATGACAATCGATTAATTATATTAATCTTTCGCTAAACATGTATTAAAACAACCGTCACTATACCAGAGCTCGACGAGAGAGAGCCATACAGTGCGCATCCTCCAGTCTCGCAGATAGACTGAGACTATTGGGTGACGCGCATATGGAAAACTCTGTGATTATTCCGCCAATATTCCTCCTCAACAATGTTCAAATAAAATAGTCCCACAAACAACACACTTGTCCACTATAAACAAAATAGAAAAACAACAAAATTTCGTGAAGTTCAATAATTCACACTAATTACAAAAATAAGAAATTAAAACAATTACTTTAAACAAAATAAAACTAATTTACACAATTATTGTAGAAAAAATTAGAACAAATAAATTAGTTTTTTTTTTATCTTTTTTCACACCGGCTACAATAGCATAGTTTTTTTTTACTTCAATTTCTCTGCAAATCCAGTGTCAGAAAGCTTATCCAGCGACGATGTGTTTTTATGACACTGCATTCTTCAAAGGCATGTTTATCGCTTAGTTGCTTGATCCAGTGTTAATGTCACAAGTTATTTACGTATTACTTGTCACGCATGAATCAGTGGGCGGGGCTACAGCGCTCACGCATTGGTCTTCTTCTGCAGAGGCGGTCTTTCGTCGTAGGCACTTTCCACAACGAGTCGTTCGCTAGGCTAGGCTACAAGAAAATCTGGTTTTGGACAAAAAAGGACGTTTTCAGCTATAAAACTTACAAGATATTCTTCTAGAATGATGACCTCTTATGCGTCAAAAGCTCAAGAAAAATTGGATTTCTCAATTCATAACCCTTTTATATGATGCAAATATGGGTTTAATTTCTCTTTATAAACCAAAGTCTTTGCTGCTGCTGCTGCACCTTCAATGAGCCAATTAATCGATACTAATAAGCAAAAATGACCTTAGTTGAGTATCATGTCACGGGTAGGCAAAGGACGAAAACAAAGATGAGATCCAATGGAACTTTTAATGAATGCAGGGTGACGTAACATTAGTGAAACTCAACAGTAACCACAAACCCAATGGACAAACTGACACGCAGTTTAAACAAACAACAACCGACAACTGAAAGGTGGGGAACGAGAACTAAATATACTAGTAGTGATGAATAAAACACAAACACCAGTGATGATAAGTGACCATGGCAACTGATGAGTGACAGAAAGATCTAGAACAAAAGAACATGTGACTTCAAAAAGACAAAATAAGAGTCCCAGATGAACAGTGACGTGACACATGTTTGTGTTTCATTTTATTGTTTTTATTAACATAAGGCCCTGTCCCAAATGACACACTTCACTTCACTTGCGGTCTTGCGGACTATCAATTGCCGCAGTGTGTCTGTTACATGAATTATACTGATTTTTTCGCCATATAAGACGCTCCGGAAAATAAGACGCACCCAATTTTAAAGGAGGAAAATCTAGAAAAAAAAGATTCTGAACCAAATACTGTAGTAAAATATTTTATATCAACTGTATAAAGTTAACAGCACAAAAAACATAAAACAATTTTAATGAGAGTAAAGTCAGTAAACAGTGAAAGTAACAAAAATAAGGCTGTAATGTTTTTATTCAAACTTGGAAGTGGGGAAGTGGGGAAGTGGGGTGTTGTACTGAAATCTGACTCCTGGACAAATCTCACTCCCCTCACTAACATTCAGATTATTCTGCAGCAGAAAAATACACCTGTTAAAATCTCCCTCCCCTCACTAACTCTGGTTTAAAAGCTCACAGACTCACCATATGATGAGATAATAAGAGAAATATGGTGAGTTAATTTTGCTGTGAAAATCTGACTCCCCCTGGTAAACCCATACTATAATTGTTACAACCAAATGCTTGTTAATGCTTGCCAAATGTCCATACCATAATGAGATAATAAAATAAATATGGTAAGTCTGTGAGCTTTTAAACCAGAGTTAGTGAGGGGAGTGAGATTTTCACAGGTGTATTTTTCTGCGGTAAACCCATAGGCCTACTATAATTCATTATAACTGTAATATAATTTCATTTTCTGCTTATTTATGTAAGCGTACAAGTTGGTTTGTAGGCGAATAAGTTGGTTTGTAGGCGAATACGCTCAAGGAAGTGCGTTCACCTCGATGCAGCGCGTATTAATGCACGGAAGCAGAGAACGCAAGGCTCACAAGTGCAACACCTGCGCGTTCGGTGCTCACGCTTCACTCTCTGTGAGTCACACCTCTTTCTCTAGGTTTCTCCCGCTGCAGACCTCACTGAACCACACCCCCCTCGCTACAGTCATCACTGTAAAGTCCACCATTGCCCCCCACTCGTCATCTCCACGGCCGTGGCTGCGCTCCGTGGATTCTTTATATTCGTCGGATAGGACGCACCAACTTTTCCCCCCCAGTTTTGGGGAAGAAAAAATGCGTCTTATGCGGCGAAAAATACGGTAATTGTTATATGACCATAGGGTTTACGTTTTTAGAGCTGTGCTTGCGAGCGCCCCTTTGTGGCCAATATGTACCCTCAAAACGGGTTTGTTTGAGCTGCTCCCTCTACTGTACAGCGTGAGTCTTAGTCATTTCACTTATGGTCTGCAAGGGCCCTTACAATTTCCAAAAATAGAACTTTAGTTTTGTTTTTTTGTCATCAAAAAACAAGCAAGCAAGCCCAACTAGGAAAAAAATAACTTTCCATTAGAACAACCCAATTAGTTACATTTATAGGGAGTAACACAATATTGTAACGCATTATTGTTAAAGGTAGGTTTTCACGACACTCTTTGTTAGTAGTATTCATAAAAAAAATTGTGTGTTTATTTTTTAATATTGTTGCTTAATATATAGTTAAAGCTTTCACAGTTAGTTACAGTTATGCTGCTTTCAAAAAGTCTTTTTTTTCATTTATAAAAGTATTAGAAAAATGATTAATGTAACCGTTAATTAACCTGAATCGTTAAGAGGAGTCCGAAACGTAACAGGAATCATTAAATTCTTTACGATTCCCACAGTGTTAATCAGTGATGTAGGCCTGCCTAATAAAGTGGTACCTAATAAATGTCTTAGCAGAATCAAAGCCATGTTTTTACGAGAAGCGATATGGCCATTCAGTTTAGAGAGCATTCGGTCAATGTTACATGATTATATTTGGCTGACTTGGAATGACACTGGAAAGCTAGAGAATTAAATGTCATGATTCATGCCAGTAGCTCTGAATTCACATATGAACATGTCAGACTCACTGCTATATTTGGTTTACTGAAAGCCAAGACATGCTTTGACACTGTCCTATATATTCCTGCTCAGATTTCAGATACTTTTCACCCATTGTCAAGTCACTCATTTTACTGTCCTTGGGTCTAATTTAATGCACCAAATTGATATTTCCTTCTGATGTATACAGGGAGTTAGTGAAGAGAGAATTCATTTTAACATGTACATTTTATTGTAATTTGATTTAACATTATAAATCTTCTTTATAATGATATTGAAGTTTCTTGCAACAAAAGTCTTACTTGTTCATGACCATTTTCCACTTTTTCTGTAGTTGTTTTTGATGCTGTACCTTTAAGGTCTCAATATGTAAATAAGCTCTGTTTTGATTGGTTGACCTAATTTCATTTATTTAAATATACACATATGTATATTCTACATCAGTATTCTCAGCCTCCGACCACCCGCCGCTCATTTGCTGACTGCTTGATGCATATTGCACACAAAAATGGGATGCATCTGGTAAGCTCTAATCTGATTGGCTGACTTTAGGCAATGTCTGGCAGTACAGACACATTATGAGTTTGCCTGGAAACATCATATTTACAAGTAATTAGAAGTTTATGCCTTAGAATATATCTATGTTGGACACTGGATCTCATTCACTTAAATGTATGTGAAGGATTCATATTTATACGCACAGGAAATATTTCGGTCTTATTCAAAACACATGGGTATGTATTAAATTGGTGTTCACCTGGTTCTAATGGTAATGAATTTGGAGTCTGCAAACCCAAGGGTAGTCAGTTGCATAAAACACAGCCAAACCATTTCCATATACGGGCATGTAGGTTTCTTATACAACCTCTCATAACTCTCAGCAAACTTTAAAAAAGGTGCACTCTTACTGGGAGAATGTGAGATCCTCGAGGAGTGCCATGTGTGCCAACCTCAAAACCATCTCAAACACACAACATGTAAAGTTTCTTTCCTATTGTGATGTATATCAGGGTGAAACGGCTTCTCGAACAAGAACAAATGTAAGGAGGGGCTTGATTGTGTCCGTTGGGAATTGATTGGATGGTTGAGGTTTGCTATTGGTGGATCTGATGTGAGTGACAGGTTGAAGCTCCGCCCTCACGCCAGTAAACGCATCATCAGAGAAGAGGTGCTGCAGGAGAGAGAGTTATTTTAATTAAGGATTACAAGGCGCATGATTTTTTTAAATAATGTGCACTGGTTTTATAATAGTTTTATTATAGATATTCCATAAAATATTCCATAAAAAGGTCAGTTTTGATTTCATATTTAGATTTTTGACTTTTATACAGACCACAAAAGACAGCTTTATGTAACGTTTTAATGCAGAGAAACCTCAGAGCTCGGACTATAACTCAACTTTCCTTTCTCTTTTACCGCATGTGATGAAATATGTATAACATTGATAAAAATGTAATCTATAAGGCCACCTAGAGTTTTATTTGTATACGTGATTTCAGTATTTTTTTTCTAAATGCAAGTACAGAGGTTCTACATGAATCATGATTTGTTTGTGAAAACTTTCTGCATACAGTTAGTAAATGAGACCCATTTCATTTAAAAGAGGAAGGAAATTCATGTTTTTCATAAACATGACTCTTGTCATGCCCGGTTGACCGGCCGCTTCGTTATGGCATGCTGGACCTGTTGTTTCAGCGGTGGCTCGTTTGGTTAATGAACGTTTTAATTTCGCAGATTGCACTGCCTCAGCTAAAGCACCTTCTCGGATCTGAACAAGTCATGAAACATTTACTATCTGTGTTTGAACTGTGGAGAAGATCTTGATCGTTTCACCTCTGCTGTCTTCTGGGGGCTCCCGAAAGACATAAGTAATAATGGCACAGCTTGTTTGTGATGTGTACGGCTGTAATTTGCAGCAGGCTCGGGACTCGAGGAGGAAAATGGCTTTTTATTGCCCGACTGAGTAATGGAAACAATTCCATTAGCGAGGGCAATATCTTTGTTTTGCTCCTTATTGTGGAGACTTTGTCACGTTCTCATCGTTATTGTGTTTGGAGCGCGAATCTGAAGGACAATTAAGTGCTACAAAATCTCGTCTCAGCTAGTTGGAGAAAAAATGTGACAACACTTTCCTCAAAGACCTTGACTAGTAGAGGTATGACCTTTCATCGTTATAACTTCTTCGCTAGGTTTTGGATCTGACGATGTTGTACTCTTTCAGATGATCTGCAACAGCGCCCCCTTCTGTATAACAGTGAAAATGTTGATTTCTGGAAAAACGCGTCAACGGAATGGAACGAGTTAAGGCGAACCGCACATTTAATGTTGTTGTGACTGAAAACAGGGCTATGAGAGATGGATGGATTCTGGTTTTTATTGGGTATCTTGGTGGTAATCGTTTAGCTGATGCAACTTTGATAATATGTCTTTCCAAAACTGATTTATTCAGCTGCATGTCAGTCTTTTATAATCACGTACTTCACCCCATATCACCTCGTCTTTTTTTCCACCGTGTTCTGAGGATGTCTGTTGAATATTATCGACGTGCTGCGTTGAGGTAACAAACCCAGCAGGAGGTTAGCATTACAAGCTTAAGATCGCGCGGAACTTTTCTCTTTCTAAGGATTTTGTTAAATACAAAAATGTTTTGTTAATTGTGTCATGCCGTTTTACAAGAATTTCACCGTGGTTATAGAGAACAACAGGTGTGTAAAATTAAAGAAAGCTTGCACAAACAAAGGCTTAAGCTTGGCATTCTGGCACACTACCAAATCTAAAAATAAACTAATTATGATGCAACATTTCTGGGCATCTTAGGGATACAGTACTGATGAAGGCAAATAATGAATCAACTGAAAGCGTCAAAAATGTGTTAAAAATGAATCCAGTTTTAAAAGGATTTTTTTACCCAATGTTTGTGTGTGTGTGTGTGTGTGTGTGCTATGAACTAATGCTTATTAGAGTGTTATATTATTATCTTAAGGCCCAGTCACACAGCCGATCGCGCACGAATCACTCACAAATCATGCATAGATTGGGTTTGTGCGTGCTTGTGCGTCGAGAAATTGACCATCGCACGACGCATGAATCACTGATGGAGCGCGTCCAAACACACACACTTCGCGAACGTTCCACGAACAAGCACTTTCAGAATCCACATTGTCAGTGGAATGAACGTGATACGTGTGCGGTTCATGCGTGATATGAAGGTGGGGCATCAGTGGACGTGCGCGCTTTCGAACCAGTTCCAACGCATAAGAACTGACAGCCGACGCGTGTCCCGTGCATAGTCACGCATACTCAACGCATAAACTTAACATAAAACATAACATTTTTGAACCGTTCAAAACTCAAAATCACGCACAAACCACCTTCGACGCACATCCACTTACAATCACTGACGGTCCTCGTTCGTTCCACCGACGAATTACGCATATGACGCACACGCCGCGCAGAAACGAAAATCTGTGCGTAATTCGTGCGTTCTTCATGCGTTTTCTCTGTGTGACTGGGCCTTTAGCAGCAAACCGTTATGACTGAAAAGTTTTCAGAGCTGTAGATCGTTCGCTTTGTTCCGAAACAGAGCCTTAATTGTTGCAATTAAGCGACTAAATGTTTCAGTTGCACTTTCTTCTTGATTCGGTTTGTTTGTATGTGGCGACATTTTAAAGCCTAGAAAAATGTGTTTATTTACTCACATGTGAGTAAAACTGTCCTCTTATTGGTCAGAGTTTCCGATCCACCTCAGAGTTTGATTTCAATTAGCCTGAAATCACCTCATTCAGAGTATATCAAAACTATTTTTTTTTAAACATTTTTCTGGTGCGATCTGAGTGTAATTGCCATGCCAAACGTCCCTTATGACTGTTAGTATGACTGTTAGCTTTACTATAAGCTAGTGCTCAAAAACAATTACTTTCACATTTAGAAGATATATTCTAAATATATATATTTATATATAATATTTTCACTCTGCATTTCAGCTTCATCATCAGATTTTCTGTCCAATCAGATGCTTTCTAGAATCTAATGCGTCCCACACCAAACCGACACTGAAGCGGTGGCTGAAATTGTTCACATATTTACTCTCTTCTACATGGTGAATGGCACGTAGTGCACTCTATAGGGGATAGGGAGCGATATACTTTCCATTTGGATGGAATAAGTTGTTTCTGCTCAGCATCCGGTCCAGAGACGACAGCATAGAGCGGATCATATGAGCGTCTCTGCAAACACCACAAAACGTATCGGACCCCATTTGAATTCTGCACAGAATGCTATATTATAAAGCGATATGGACTCTGCATTAGAAACAGCACTGAAGAGTAGGAGAGATAACAACGGTGCCATGCACCAACATAACTTACACAATTTCCATACACATCCTCAGCATGATTATGATCACTGTTTTGCTTTAGTAACCGTTTCGTATTAAATCTAGAAGGGGAATGTATTTAATATGGCTGTACTGAGCTCTGAGGCTCTGTTCAAGCTGGGATATAAACTAAACCCTATTGGCTGTTAGAAAAATGACTTTGCTGTTTGATATGCCCTGCCCTGTCTTCCTGTTTCAGTGGAAATTACATCAACTCATTGAGGCACTTCGGTGGGCCTTTAAGACGTGCTAACATAGACTTGCAAAAACTTCCTGGGAAAGTGCAGCGGTCGTGGAATGATGTCAAGGTTTTCACTTAGACAAAAAAACGAATTCCAAAACCTGCATAAAATATTATGACAGAATTTTCAATTGCTGTTACATTGTATCAATATATGTATACGATTTAATTGTACTATGCTATATTTAGCTTAATATGTTAAAAAGAAAACTGAATTCAACATATATAACCAAGAGTAATACACATGCACAATCTACTCAAATTTACTCCAAATATATTGTTCTTTTAATTCATGCCATGACCTACTGCTTTCCTACTGGTCACATGTTTTTACGTGATGCGAAACACAGCAACGTTTTTCCAGAGCTTGTGTTTGCGGTCTGACACATTCACATGAGGATGAATGGAAGTCAGTGGAATGAAACATGTAGTGTGACTTCTGCTTTACTCATTTAATTATCAAAAGAAAGTATGAACCAGAGCATGGACATTTCATTTTTTTTATTTCACTTTAAATTACTCACTCACAAAAGCATAGTTGTATACTCATTATTAAATAAACACATTAAATACAATATTTAAAACTTATAAAAGGTAATGTAAGTAACCAGTGAGAGATGTAAATGTGTTCTGTTCACCTTTAAGATGTAAACTGAATCCATGCCATGTTTAGGTATTATCATGTTTACATATGTTTTTAATGAGCCGCATCATAGTTTACCATGTAAATGTTTTCCATGCAACTCATAAGACTTAAACAAAACATATTTGTCAATTTTATCGACTTGTAAAGCGTTATAAGAAACATTTTGTGACTTATATAGCAGAAACACAATTAGGCTGGCTGCAAGAAACAGAGCTTGAACACACAAATATACACTAATTGGAGTTTATTCCATAATTGACATCATTACTGGAAACATAGTGATAAACAGTCTTTTTCATCTAAACATTCATTAGCTAAAAAATTATGTAAACTGCTACGCTGGGACTCGTGAAAACACTTCTGGGTTATGAGTCAGACTTCCCAACTCTAGAAATATTGCCCCCATAACTATGGTTTTGCTCAATGATGTAACAGAAACATTACGGAGCAATTATTTTGATATATTCTGCTTAGATGAGGAAACAAGCATAACTATCAACAAGCAAATTATATTTATATATCATATATTGTAATTACTTTGGTATGTAATTCACCTGCACCACTTGTGAATAATACATCAAATAATGTAGCTTTTTGAAAAGTGTTCAGGCTTTTTTTTTTTTACAGCTGGTGGGCATTAAAATAAAAACTCTTGTTGTTTCTGCTATATCTTTAAAACTATAATATACTAGCAAGAAACCTCCTAGCAACCATCTACGCTCCATCTACGGGAAGTTTTTGCAGTGAAGAACAATTTTAGGTTACCCTTAAGATCCTTTTTGTGAACAGTTCATGAAAGAACCATCTTTCCTTAGTGTGACAAACATTTAAAAGTCTAAAGATCCCTTTTCCACTAAAACAAAAGGTTCCTTTGATATTAAAGGTTCTTAATGGAACCGTAAATGCCAATAAAGAACCTTTATTTTTAAGAGTGAGTGTTGATATGACTTTGATATGACGCTTATCAATACCACAGGGGAAACTGACATATATTCCAGATAATGTATTATTTCATACATTTTTGGATATTTGGATAATTTTATTGTAATAGCTAATACACTGAGGCTTCATTTGAATACATGTTCAAAAAAAGACAAAGAAACCGTCAGTAATAAAATAAGAACAAATAAACACATTGCAAAAAACATCACAACTAAATACAATAGAATAAAGAAACAAATGACATAAACAGCTTTTTTTTTTTTGCTTTCCAGGTGGGTGATCTGGTGAAAAATGCTACAAAAATTTAAGTAATCAAAAGTTATTTAGTTAAGAGCAGAGAGAGATTTTTCTCTCTTGTTCTTTGATTAACATTACAGACGGCAGCAGGAATATTAGGCTGCTGTCACTTTAAGAGTTTATGCCCCGATCCAGTATAATGTTATACTACATTATAAAAAGTTAAGTATTTCCGTTCAAATGCCGACTGTATTTCCCTGAATACTCTGCAAAACTGGCGCTTTGACATGATTCTGTATGCATTTGAGCATTTAACTGCAATAAGCCATGGAAAAGAGGCGGTGCACATGCTTTTGGTGAGAGTGTGAAATCTGCGTGAATGAGTAAAATTATGCACAGTACAAACACTATTTATCCAAAGCGAATGAGATGAGTGAGTGAGAAGCGGCGGATGTGTGTCACTTCACCATTGGAGAGAAGAGAGCGAGAATCAGTGTATCAATACTGCAGAAAAGGAATATTGGAACCATTCGAGATATTTCAAAATCGACTTATTAGTCGTTATTGTGCTGCATAGAAATACATATTTTAATCGCTGAAAATTGTGGCATTAGTAAAAACCTTTCCTAGAATAATTTGGTTATCTAGAAACTCAAGAGCCTCAGCAGTTATTATGGTTGTTTTAATTGCGTCACAGTTGCAGAAGCTCAGGAATGCCAAACTCTTGCGATTGCCGGCGAACACTTGAACGCCGTTATAAAAGCTTATCTGCGCTCTAGCAGGAGAAAGCAGCTGCAAAACAGCTTTTCACAACTGTCACAACTCACTCCCCCGCTGTTGTAAATCAACCTTCTAATGGCTGCGAGAAGGACCCGCGTGAAGATACAGTTAGCGGTGGCGCCTGGCATGGGAATAAAGAGGCTCTTTTATAGCGCCGCGTGATGAGTTAATCATACGCTCTCGCCTGTCCACTCATTCGCTCCTCACGACTCTGTCTCTCAAAGTGAATAGAACGGGCCTTCCGCTTAAAAAGGGCACCTGGGATTCTTCTTTTGATGGTAATGACAGCAACGCACCCATCGTTTTTCTACTTTCCGCCCATACGAATGTATCAGGACTCAAAAAAACGAATAAACAGATGAGTCATTTGCATCTTTACATTTTTAGGCAGACTTCTTTTATTTTTAACTTTGACTTGAGGAAGAAAACGGTGGATGTACGGGAGTTAGCTGTGACTTTCAAACCATAGTTGTCTGGGTAACAGTTTGAACAAGTTGAAGGTCGAAAAAGAGGAGGTCAAAACATATCTTTGTCTCTCGGCATAGACTGGCATAGTAGGCCAAGGGTAAGGCGACATGGCAAACAAGACTATCTTTTTATTTCGCAGTGATGCTGGAACTTGTACTAATGACACTGCATTTGTTTCACCGCCTTTATACCATCGTGCTGGCTTTGAATTACTAGTCAGAATATGTAAAGAACATTTAATATACACTTGTATGTCAGACGGACAGGTTGGAGCATGACAAAAGTAGTGTGTGGGTGGAAAAAGGTAGACAGGCGCTCAGGAAATGCCTGGTCGTGTTGGTACAGTTATGATCAAAGCACTTTTCGGTAACCATCGGATTGTCATTATTTTATTTATATATTATTTTCTCAGCACAGTGCCTATTAATTTAGTCAGATTCAAAAATTCAGAGTTATCATTAATGACATTTGTAGTTACACCTAGAGAGTAATGCATCTCATCGTGGTCTGATTCCGATCCCTAGTGAGTTGAGTTTCCTAGATAGACAGCTGCTTTCAAAAGGTGCCATGAAAGTGACTGATTTGAAACGCACCGCATCACGTCTCCATGCGTCATCATGCAAATAGTGCTCCTCACGCAAGAACACAAGCTGACTGTTGACTCAAGTGTAAGCATGTTGCTAATCTCACAGTACATTGCCTATGTATATAGTCAGATTAAAAAGGATTAAAATAAGTTTGTATAACATTTGTAGTTTGATTTGGACACCAAGAGTGTAAAGAACCATCATAACCATCATGGATCATAGTATTGAGCGATTTGGGGTGTCCTACATCTCAGCGTGTTGGGAATATTAGGTCAAATCAGAATATCCTCTTGTGGTTAGTTACAATTTTTGGGCTGCCATCACCTGTTTTTGGAATTATTGCAAATGCGAATTGGTAGTTGAAAATATGAATACCCTCTCAAGTCGTATTTACTACTGGGAAACGTTGGGATAATTTAAATACCCAAGTGGTGGACGGACGGCCATAAACTTTAAACATGGAAAAGGGGAGAAAGATTACTGCTGTTACTGCTATTCTTTATTAGTTTTTCCCACTAAAGCTTGTTGTTAAAGTATTGCAGATTTACCGTATTTTCCCGCATAAAACCCGCACCCTCATATAGCCCGCGGGTTATGTGTAAAAAATTGTCGGCATAACCCGCACCCTAATATAACTTGCACCCTTAGATTAATGAGCTTTTTTGTGTAAGTTCACATTTCAAATTTCAAATGTTGCTCGCGTCAATTCTCCATAACTGTTCAGGCTCGGTACACAGTGCTTGTGCGCCAAATTCACATAATAAGAAAACATACACAAGTCAGAAGCAGAAGAAAAAGAAAGAGCAGTGTCTCCCGCTGTACAGCAGCTCGTCCCTTAAGAAGCGTTTCTACAGGTGTTGATCATCGGATGAGATGAGAAGAGCCCGCCCTCATGCAGCACAGCCAATCACGTCGTCTTGCATGATTGACAGGTCAGACAGCCAATCAGAGCCAGCTGTCAGAGTGACAGTACAAGCACCAAAGACATCAACCCTCGCAAGAAAGAAAACAGAAAGAAAATACTAAATTGATATAACCCGCACCCCCCCCCCCTGCGGGGTTTGTAAAATCTGGTATAAACCGCGGATTATATGCTGTAATCATTTGTAATATATTGTATTTTTTTCTATACAGTGAAAATTACATATATTTGAATGACATAGAATCATTTTCAAACTGACTATCTAGATGTTGTGGTGAATGTTATGGTTGTCAATGAATGAGATGCTAAATATCATTTTGGATTTAATACGTTTTCCTCAATAAATGGGCAAGAATAAACCTGGATTCCTATTCTTACCAACAACAAAGCACTTGAGTGCAACAAGCTCGTAATCACGACTTCAGAAATGGGAAGTAGGACATTTACAAGAGCATGTGAAAGCAACATAGTTAGTGGTATTGAATGAAGAAGTCTTTTTGAAAATAACCTTTCTCGGTTTTTATTCTTTCTCTGTGACAGATAAATGCAATGTTTGAAATGCTGTGAAAGATACTGAACTGTACATGTAGGTTGTTAATGGCACAAGATGTGCAACAATAATGAAAAAGTTAAGCTGAATGTAGTTCTGAAAACTAAAGTTTCTATTGTAAAAATTACAGTTGTAAAATAAATTGTACTGGACTCTTCATTTACCTTGGCAATATTGTGTTCCAACCTTTCATGATCATGATTACGTGATATTGTTTCTGTCCAACGCACTAATGTAATAACATTATTATTCAGCCAAGAGATTTGTGCATACTGCTAAATCTACTAATGCACAATAATTGTTCATCAAATGGACAGTATCAGAATTGTCCAAAAATACAGCATGGACATCTGCCACAACTGGTTCCAAGCTTAAGCAAATTTCATCCCATTTCAAGTGTACAATCAGTGAATTACAGTGAAGTACAATTTATTGAATCAGTGAATCCCGTGTGTTCATTAGTTGGACACTAGCTTTGGGACAAACATCAACATTAAGAACGAAGGTATTCTCAATCCAAAAACGTACACATTAGAAGGAATGTCTGCCAACTTTTGGAAAACATTCCATTAATGTTTACCAGGTGTTTGTTCCTTTTATATGCAAATTGTCTGTTAGAATGTTCAGAATGATTTTAGATTTCCAACGGATCCTCCCATCATAACTCAATCAGATTATGTCAACACTGACAGAGGAAAGTAATCTCTGATATTTCAACTCTGAGTAATTTACTTTCAGAAGACCATAAATGTTTGGTTGAATCTCACAAACACTTTTGGTGGTTGCCAGGGTGTTGCTAAGGTGCTGAGTTGTTGGTTCATCCAGACTTTGATTTTAGGAAAATTGTGTTACATAAAAAATTATTTAAATGATTTAAATAGGCAAATCCTTAAAAGTCTATGACTGGTTCATTATTGCAGTGATTACAGTAATACCTAGAGATATGAGCATAATCCGTTCCAGAGCGGAGCTCGTAACTCGAATTGTTCGTATGTAGAATCATGTTTTCCCATAAGAAATAATAGAAAACAAATTAATCCGTTCCAGATCCGTAACAATAGGAAAAAAACATGTTTTTTATTAGTATAGACACACAGACACACACAATTATAGTACATGTATACAGTATAAGGATTCGTGTGATATCAAATAAAGTGTGTTTTTAAATTATACGTTTTTACAGACAGTAGCGGCAGGTGCGGAGGAGGGAGGAAGGGGGTTGGTACGCAGACACTTGATTGCGTATCGTACCTTACACAAACACTACATAACTTACATAAACTTAAATTAACAACTGAACTTAGCTTACGTATTTAAAAAAACAACTAAAAACGTATTTTTTATGTTATTGTTTTCTTCTTTTTTTCGATTTGTTTTCTTCCCTTTTTCCGCCTGACTACCCTCACTTTCACTTTCACTTGGTGCAGACCTTTTAACGAAATACCTAACGAGGGAGATTTGTTTCTGTCTCCCATTCAAAATGAGAAAGGCAGATGTCGTCAAAGCACCGAAGCACGACCAGATTTATCAGGGTGTTTCTTTTCCATGAAATCAGAAACCTTCTGCCACATATCCATCACTTCCTTAATTTCACTTGTAGAAATGTTTTCCTCTGGTTCACCCTCCTCCTCCTCACCACAGCTGAGCTCTTGCAACACCTGCGTATGTTCATCGTCTGCAGCTCGATCAGCTCCTTAGTCGACAGTTCCTCCTGATGCTTCTGCATATCTCTCACGCGGCAGCGCACTCATATTTATCCACAATTTCTTGCTTCATTTCCATGGTCATCATGCGTTTCTTCCATCCTTACCACTCACTTTCTTAGAACTCATTGCTATTATGAAGAATAATGAACAAAACCGAGAGAAAATCAGCTATCGTGGGTGATGTGTACAGAAGTCAGCGAACACGTGAAGTGAACTTGCGTTGGCATTGGCGTCAGTACGCGTGCTCGTATCTCGAATATTTACTCGTATCAAAAATCTGAAAGTCTGAAGGCTTGCATCGACATCCATGTAGGAAGACACATCATGTCCATAGTCCAGGATGACAATTTCAAGATTGATCAGGCTCAAACTGTGAAAGAATGATTGGGAAGGAGCATGAATTATAATTTTGAATTATAACATTGTTCTAGTGATTTTTGGATATTTTAATTGAATTCGTATCTTTAAAGGGTTATTGACTCTAAAAAAAAATCTTGTTTTATGTCCAGTGGAAAGACATAAAGTCAAAGGTTTGGAACGACATGAGAGTCACTATTTGATGAAATTTACATTTATGGGGAAAAGAAGTCTTTAAGAGCAAACTTACTAGAGTGGCAAGAAAAAATAAACCTTTATAAACAGACAGAAAACATTCTCAATAGAAATAACCTTGAACAGAAGCCCAAGTTGTGGGCCTTCCACCTCTTTTGAGTCCATGGAATGGATGATTCATTCTTTTATGACTGTGAACCATACAAATCCAGAGTAAACAAGACTCATATGAAGGTTAAAGGTCCGGTTTCTTGGATAAAGCGTATATGGAAAGCAGGGAAACAGCCTTGGGACCCACCCTTTGTGAGCTCAGATAAAGAAAATGCTAATGATTTCTAAGGTCAGAAGGGTCTAGTAGTAATTGATCATCTTGCACGGATAATAATGGTTACTAGGTTTATGGAGTCGCATGAAGTGCATATTTATATATGATTTAAGATAATGACTGCCAAACTCAAACAGATGATGCTTGGAGCATCTGCCATCTTTCCACATGCAGTCATTGAAGTATGTCAAGAGGAGCAGGTTAATTTGCCTTCACACAGACGTACAAGGTTTTGAGCCTGAGATTCCTTATTGTTTGAAAGGCACAATAATGCGTTTAATGAATGAATGCTTTTATTTTTGCAAACTAACCTTTTCTTTTATGTGTAGAACTTTTCGAATAGTAGTTCTTAGTGAATTGGTCACAGGTGTGTTCTGCCTCACATATGACAGGGAAAAACAATGTTAAATGCAAATGATCAAAAAGATATAAAGGCTTATCGCAACAGTGCAGTGCGAGACAAGTTTTGAGTTGCTGAATGTGGATCCGGGAGCGAAGATACTGATATGTGCATTGGAAGCGGGAGAAAGAAATGACTCTCGGGCTCCTGCAAAATAGAATTATCTAATAATAACAGCGCACAGAAATCTGTGTTGTTTGTGTGGACATTGGTAAAAACACCAGAATGAGAGAGAATCTACCGTACATGGGCCAGGGCTGAAATATCAGTGTAGACCTCTTCTACTGGCGAGATTGAAACACCCTTCTCATGCAGACCTCTAGCCTGTGTTAGTGATCACCTACATTTACGTTTATTCATTTAGCAGGTGCTTTTATCCAAAGCGACTTACAATTTTGAGGAAAACAGAAAGCTATTCATCATGAGGGTACATAAGTACGGAAGCGTGCTTACAATACAAAGTTTCAAAGATTACACATATTAGTAGCACAAGCCTACTGTCCCGGTCTGGTCATGTTGTTGTCACTGTCGCATCATATGTTTCACTTCCGGGTCCCTTCTATGTATCTTCCGTGTCCTTCCTGCACCTGTCCTTGTCTTGTCAGCTGTTCCCCATCTTCCCTGTGTGTATTTATACCCTCCTGTGTTCCCTTGTCTTTGTCAGTTGTTAACGTTACTATGTGGTTGCCTCGTCGTGTGTGGATTTTTTACCTCCTCACATGTCTGTTATATATACTCAGAGTTTGCACTATTGAGTGCTGCTTTTTTTTTCTATTTAAAGTTTTTTGTTTTCGTTTTTTGAATAAAGTTTAAGATTGCCTGCGTACGTCTCTGCATCGCACACCACTCTACTACGTGACACCTGAAGAATAGAGGAAGGATTTTTGAGGTGTTGAAGTGGTGTGTGTGTCATGTTAGGTGTTCATGAAAAAGGTTTTTAGCAGTCTTTTGAATATTGCCAAGGATTCTGCATTCCGGATGAAGGCAGAGAAGGTTGTTCCACCTGCATGGAACGGTAAACGAAAATGTTCTTGAGAGTGATTTTTTTGCTCTCTGTGATGGAACCACGAGTCGTCGCTCATTGATCAATTGAAGGTTTCTGGTAGATGTTTAGATTTGAAGTAGTGTCTGGAAGTATGAAGGTGTTGAGCTTGTGTTAATTCTGTAAGCAAGAGTCAGTGCTTTGAATTTGATGTGAGATGCAAGTGGGAGCCAGTGCAGAGAGATGAAGAGTGGAGTGACGTAGGTGATCATGTGATCATCTTTATTATCTTCTTTACACAGCCACAGCAATCAAATCCAATGGCTAAAAGTTTATATTCAAAGGTAATATTGAAAATGCTGTCATTCACTAACCCTCACGTTGCTCCAAACCTGTATGAACATTAAACACTGTATGAAGAATGTTCTCTTTTCTCTTTCATGTAATACAAGTGAATGGGACTAGAGCCACTGAGCTCCAAAAATGTCAAAAAACACAATAAAACTATGATTTTTGTGCAGTATTATGAGTCTTCTGAAGCCGTTAAAACAAAGGATTTTTATTTTATTTTAATCTTCTCTGTCATAACGGTCAAATCTTATTTGTACCTTCAATCTTGCACTTCCAACAAATGGATTCAACCTGTTCCTCACATAAAGCTGTCCCGTGGCTTCAGAACACTTCGCCAATTCCAATAAAATATCATGTACAAGTAATATAAAACATTTTCTCTTCATGTTCTCTGTTTTTTTTTGTTGCTTTACACCCTTTTTATTGAGAAAAGTAGCAGTATTAACACTTTTCTCAACACATCTTTTTTTGAGTTCCTTGAATGAAACAAGGTCATGGAGGATTGGAACGATACGAGTGTGAGTAAATTATGACAGAGCTCTCATATTTGGAGGAACTACTCCTTTCAGATATTACGATGTGCCATCTGGCAGATTTCACCCCAAAGGCAATATAGCGAAGACTTTGAAGGCTGTCACATTTGGTAAAGTTATTTTAAAGCAGTGAAGCTATTGTACATTCACCTGCTGAGGGATCATTACTCCCTTCGAGTGATGCTTTTGTGGAAAAAAACGTCTGGAAATAAACAAAAATGCAGATCGCTTTGAAAGAGTTTGAGAAATCTCATTGGCCATCTGTGCTGTGGCTTGATGTACTGAACGCAGGAGATGTTTATTCACACTTTGTTCTTTATGCTAATCAGTGTTCCAGCTGATTCGTTGTTCAGGGTCGTGTCTCCAGAGATTTGTCGTTTCGTCTGACGTTCATCTTTTGGCAGGATGCCCCCGCCTTCCTATTTGTGATGTCGTTTGCAATTTGTCTGTGTGTTCAAAAGAAGTCAAATTGAACAAAGGCCAGATATGACAGGAAATACTGATTGTCATGTTAGCTTCCAATCATTAATAATTAGCATTGCCTCGATTCATTTTCATTCTGAGTCGTTGCAGAGATGTTTTCAGTGGCACACTGTACATATCCTTCTCCTTCAAAAGAACATCTTGTAGCTTTCCTCAGGAAGATGTTGAACAATCAACCCTAGACGTTGTCTTCTCCAATGAGGATGTGAGAAATGGAAGCGCCGGGAAACGTTTAGCCAAGTGCAAAGTCCCTCACTGCAGATTATTGCTGATTATTTCCTGAATCTTTCCTCATTATCTAAGGGGAGGCTGCTAATGCTGTTGTTTGTGGAACGTGCAGTGCAGATGCTTCTCGCAAAACTAGTTGTTCTTTCTTTAACGAGGTGGAGAAGAAATTACAGATGAGTGGGTTGTGGGATCTGATGTGCAGATAATCAGTTCTGTTCAAGAGAAGCCGGGCTGAGCATCAGCGTTTGCCTCTGGCGTCCAGTTAGGCCACAATCAACCAGCAACAGGGAGCTCAGCGTGACGTCTGGTGTTTATGAAGAACGTTCACATCGTTTTACTGATGTACTTGTCTTACTGTTCTCTGATTGCATATGATTGGGTTTCTGATTGGATTGTATTTCATGGGTGCACACTAGGTTTTTTTCTTCTTCTTCTTCCTCCTCCATGATTTTGCTGTCTGAGGCAAACTTCAAGGATTGTGAGAACTTTTGCTTTGATTTCGAAACCTCAGGTGAAGCTCTGAGTTACTTTGGAAGCAAAAAAATAAACACATAAAGAATGAAACAGTGAGATATGGTCTCAGAAGAATAACAATTACTATATTAATGAGTTAATCAAATTAAACTTAAATGTTGAGCCAGGACACACATTCTGGAGTAGTTTTCAAAGCTTGAAGTTTGGAGCTCATGTTGAAGCTCATCATGGGTAAGAGGAAGATTGTAGAAGCCATGTCTGATTGATATGCAAAGTGATCAACCATGGTTTAAATTTTATGTGGACTTACTTTACTTTTTTATTAAGTTTTATTATATAGCTTGCGACTGCACCTTAAGTAGATGTATCTAAGCCAGAATAAGTAGCAAAATGGGCAAGTTTGAGGTCTCTGCAGAAAAAAAAGTGGGTGTTTGTGGGATTTTCAAACTGGACGACAATTCTAAGTCAAGCAATGAAAACCATAGTCTGGCTACACAAGCCAAGCTGTCAATAACTACCGGTACATAATAGTATTATTCAACAAGAAAATGCCCAAAAAGTACAAAAGAATCATTTGAAGTAAAGGTTAGACTGATGACTTCATGACAGTGAACATAATAAATGTAAAGTTCATCTGTCTATACATCACATGACCTTCACCTTCCATGGCTTCGTTCTTTGTGGAAAATCTTTGCGACTGTGGAAATGTGTCTTGCGCAAAGTTCCTCATGAGGTTCTCTCTGAGGCTTTGGCACCTTATGAAAGAGATTAAAAGATGAGAGCAGGAATCCAAAAGAATCACTGATATGTCTTATAGTCTTTTCAGCAGGTATATTGACTCCCTGAGGGGATAGGGGCGAATTTCTCACCAAGGGTGATAAGACTGTCAAGATTACAAATTTACTTTCACATCATGTTCTGGAACGTGTCGATGTACTCCCTGTCATCGACTGCTTAGGTATACATGAATACCTATTGTTTTATTATTTTCATGAATACCTATTGTTGATTTTGTACATTCAGTACATTATAATGCGTTAGTTATTGTATGTTCAGTAGGATATTATGATTATATTTCTAGTGTTAGTGCTACATTTTCCACCGTTCTGTCTTCCTTCTTCAGTGTATAATTTCATAGGTTTTCATCCATCGAGTGAACATTTGAGTTATGAATATTTAATATTTAACCCTATGTATGAGCTATATTGGTGTATCACACATGTAAAGGGCCAGTCACACAGCGAAAACGCATGAATCACGCATGAATTACGCACAGATTTTCGTTTCTGCGCGGAGCGTGCATCGTATGCGTAATTCGTCGGTGGAACGAACGTGGACCGTCAGTGATTGTAAGTGGATGTGCGTCGAAGGCGGTTTGTGCGTGATTGAGTTTTGAACGGTTAACATTTTTTCCAACGCACATATTCATGAGTCGGCGTACGTAGTTTATGCGTCGAGTATGCGTGACTATGCGCGGGACACGCGTCGGCCGTCAGTGCTTATGCGTCGGAACTGGTTCGAAACCGCGCATGTCCACGTCTGTCCACTGAGACAAACCCAATCTTGTCAGGAAGGCGCTGGACTCAAATGCAGGCTCAACAAAGGTTTATTCAACCAACGAAAAAATAGTCAAAAGGGAAACAAGGCTCTTGCAGAAATAATAAGTCCTCCGGCCAGAAAACCGGGAATAGACACGAACTGATCGCGAAGGCAGCGGGAGTGTAACAGCTGAGCGCCCGCTGGGAGGCGGCGATGAACGCGAGCCTGAGAGAGAGCCTGACGACAGGACACAGAGCAAGATCGCTGGTGGGCGCGGCCAGGAGAAGAGAGCAGCGTAAAAGCAAAAAACAAAACAGGGAAAAATAACCGGCACTGGAGCCTAAAACACACGACAGGACACGTTAAGGTAAAGGAATGCAAACTGGCTAGCTCGAGTTGAGAAGGTGACCAACAACAACGATCAAGCATCAGACAATCGACACAAGAGGACTAAATAAGAGAGGTAATTGGGGAGAGTGATAACAGGTGCGGGGGCATGAGGTGAATAACAAGGGGGTGGGGACAATCATGACACACTGACAGCAGACTGATGTAAACACAGCCACGTGCGTGGCGACAGTCACACAGACAACGAACACGGGACATAAAGGGGAAAGAAAGCACATCAAACAGAAGACATGACAAATCTGTGTGTGATTTGTGAGTGATTCGTGCGTGATCGGCTGTGTGACTGGCCCTTTAAGGTCATGGCCATGTGAAAGGTGAAACGGGGACAGTGTATGTTTGTACAGTCATGTCTCACAGACAGAGGAATTCTCCTTATCTCAACCCTCATTGGCATCTCTTCTCTTAACGCCTCCATCCATTCTGCTGCTCCTTCCTCATTCCTTTCTTTCAAAGAAGAAAGCTCTCTCTGTTTTCCAGACAAGCCCATGACACCAGGTGTCATTTAGCATCGTTATAAAAACACAGGTCAATTTCTTGCATGCTGATGTCTTTCATGAATGTATTTCATAGCTGGAGTTCAGACAACGAGAGTTTGCCGGTTGGAGGGATAACTAAAATGGAGAACACTTAGATATTAGATATAGTATGAATATATACAACTAGACACTGTAAAATAATAATAATACTAAATAAAGTACTATTATTTCAGCACTGTTCATACATACAGATGTTTAAATAGTCATTTGTAATATTAATATATAATAAATATAATAGTTTAAATTAAAAAGTCACAGCCATGGACTTAATTTGATATTTTGTTTTGATTCCTTTCATTCCTAATTGTGCCCCAAATGATGTACTGCACACTGTGCTCTTTTTACACACTATTTCTTTATGCACTATATACTCAACCGTGTAGTCTATGTGTTTTATAAGGTTATTTTATCATTCAACAGTGGAGATTGTTAGCCCCTCCCCCTCTGCTAGGCAATTAAAGCTGGAACGGTTTCGACAAGTGTTCAACATTACACTGTTTTTTTCTGATTAATTATGTGCATCATCTGGGTATTTAAAGTGCACTTTTTCTGTTTGAAATTTTCAGCGTGAACACAAGACTATTTATACTACATATGTAGTATTCCGAGATATGAGAAAGTAACGATTTGAGATACAACCAGCTTACAGACGCTGACGCTAGATGCTCGAGCACTCGGAGCCCACGCCGTCTCGCTCGTTCACTTCACGTGGTCATTAACTAAAATAAAAGTGTTTGCGCGAGTAAAGACAGTAGTCGAGAGAAGACTGAGCGCGTATTGCTGCAGATGACGTCAGGTGCGTGCACGGGTTTCCGTTTTTCACCGTGTAGATCTGTTATCCGCTCGTGGATGTAATTTACGCATGCGCAAGCATCAGGTTTGCGCTCGTTTTTTTTTTGGCATGAATTTTTCGCCATAGTCGACTTGTAGGCATCTCCCGCTAATCTTCCGTATTGTGTTTGCGTTATCTACGTAACCTACGTAATCTATTTTATCCCTCCTCCTCCTCCGCACATGCCGCCATGAGCCGCTACTGTATCGTCTGTCTTGAAGATAAGAACTCATTATTAAAACCACATTTTATTTTATATCACAGGAATACTTATATACTATAATTGTGTGTATGTCTCTATAGCAATTAAAACATGTTTATTCCATTGTTATTAGCACTAATAAGGGAGATTTTTAGAGGGCTGGAACAGATACATTTTTTTCTTCTTCTGTTATTTCTTATGGGAAAAAATAATAGTCTGTCTAGTTCTTTATTCTGACAGAAGAACCAACCAAAATAAATTAGTGATGGACTCACCAGCAGTACGCCTCCTCCTCTCGAGAGCAAGAGGAGCAATCCCACGAGGACCATGCCAGGGACTTTCTTGGCCTGGCATGCCTTACTTACTATCCTGATTGCTTATCTCTACTACAAGACCAGTCTCAATGAGCAGTTCACCTTTGTGGATTATGTGGTGTCGGTGCTCCTGCACTGTGGTTCCCCTTTCACCATCTGCAAGGCAGAGGTGCAGTATCCCATCAGCCTCCTCCAGTTCTCTCCCTACTCCTTACCCTCAAATCTCCACCTTCTCCACCAGTCCCATCTGGCTGTTTGGATGCTCCGATCCCATCTGGAGACTTTCCTCCTACAATGTTCTCGCACAATTACCTTGTCCGATCCTTGCCGCTGGCTACTTACAGTTCCCTGTATCTGCCGTTTCCGTTGGAGTCGTCCTGCTCCTCGATTCTGCCTTTGCTGCTCCCTCAGCTCCACTGTGGTCCATCAGCCCTATGACTCCTCCCTTGTCTCTCCAGTTCAGCCTCGGTCAGTCATTGCTCTGTCTCCGCAATGACCGTCTGGGTCTCTGGCTTTGCCTTAACCCTCCACCCTTTTGCCTCCTCCATCTCTCTGGCTTCCCTGTCAACCTCACTCCCACAGTCATTGCCTGTGTCTCTGCTTTGGTCCCCAACCCAACAGCACCTTGTGCTTCTGGGCCATGGATGTCTTAACCAAGTTTAGAGTTTTGTTGTTCCCTCCATATTTAAACTACTTAAAAATGCTTTAATCAAACCTGTAGGGTCATTAAATACAAATCCCAAACCCATCCCGTCTGGACTCTATCACTTTTGGCCACTACTGTAGATTTTCCAGGTTAGGCTTAAATTAAATGATTGAATCTATCATGGTTATCACACTGTGCCATGCATGAAATAATACTGTGGTAACTAACTCCTCAAATAAAGCTCCTCAAGTGCATGCTGAATTTGCAAGTGGAGTACGGAAAAAGAACATTTAGATGATTGAAGTGCGTTTGGATAAATGATAATGACTCATACTAACGGATCATAAAAACACCATGGAAGGACATTCAGCACATTAAAATGAGAGTTCCTGCCGCCTGCTAAAAAGTGTAGTTTCTGTGGAAACTGCTATTGTTCTCGCTCAGAAAATTGTTAAATAATGTACTTGTAAATGTGGCCTAATTGTTGATTTAATAATCGTTGGATGTGTAGTCACGTTGTTTGACAGAGCTGCTGCTTTTAAATGTTTAATCACTTGAATGGCATCCCTGTCTCTGATCTGTGCTTCGTGACTCTGTGTGTTAACGATGTCTTCATTCTGTTAAATAATGGGAGGAAAAAACATCCTGTTTCCCAGTGATCTGAAGCAAGTTTTCACTTATTTTTGTGTTGGAAAAACACCATGCTTGCGAGTTGACGTTCCTGTCAATTTGCTGTGGAAATGTAAAATGGCATAAGCAACGATACATGTGCCAAATGCTTACGTGATGTTATTGTCAGCATTACAGCGAACAGCAAGACGTTGAGGAGAGATTGTTCCCAGATTGTTGTCATGGTGCATGTTGAACACCTTGTACCACAAGCAGTCTTTTGCAGGCACCAGTTGTTCTAAGTTTAGTTGAGCTGAGGGAAAACATCTCTGTGCCATAAGAATTTCATGAATAATTTGACATATGTATTAGCCACAAAACTCAAACCACTGAAGAACAGTGGCACTGGCATATGCTGAATAATTGAGATGTTAAATCCGTTCAGTTGCTGACAAATGAAGATAACATATTCTTGAGACATGGAAATCATATAAAAATTATATTAAGCAGTTTGGCATCATTTTCTAATAATTTTTTTTGAAAATTTATAATAATTGTAATGATGTAAAATCACATGGTGTGACCAAGAAAATCAACCAAAATCAACCAAAGAAATCGGAAATAAGTGTCAGCAACTTGTTTTCTCTTAATAATAATAATAGGAACCTTCATTTTAAAACTATATTTTGTGTTTACTCGTGTTATCTTTGACTAATTTAAATCAGTTTGATGATCTGCAATATTTAAGTGTGAACAACATGCAAAAAGAAAGGAAATCAGGAAGGGGGAAAACAGTTTTTCACGCCACTGGACGTCTTTGGCACAAGGGCTCTTTTAAAGAATGTGAATTTGTGCAGATATAGTCTTTATTTACAAAGTGACGTCGACAACATTTTGCCTGGCAGGCATAATACAGCATTTTTAGCTGTTTTCATGGATCCGTATGAATCTGTATGAATGGGGATCATTTTGAAAAATGCTGTCATCTTTACTATGTAAATTATTTCAGGTTTTAGTACATCGCTGTCATCTAAACGTACCCTAAGATCAGAGCTGTCGGCAGGGTTTTATAATCACTGAGGACCCCAATTTAAGCTAGTTAAGGGGGGTAAAAAAATTGATTTCTCTGATTTGCATATGTGAATTTTAACACATTTGATGGCCAAAAAATGAGATAGCATTAGCTTTAAAGCCATGTCAGTGGGCGTTAAGTATTTGCCAATACCTGCTCTCTCCATCACTATTTATTTTTCTCTCAGTATCCTTATCTTGTCCTGTCTCTTCCCCTCCTAAAGCTGATATAGTCTTCTCATTTTCGCTTCTGTCAGTGAAGTAAACATAGGGTCAACTGATATTTATGTTTTATGAGTCATTTTCCCAGATAAGTAAATTTACTGAAGGCTACCAGGAAAGCTAGGTGTGTATGTCTACATTCATTATTAATCTTTAGACTAATATGATGAAAATGGCTTTGTTAATGTTTCTTGTTCACTTACATTGACAGTTACTAATTATTGCATTAGATCAGGGGTCTCCAAACTGTTCAGCCCGAGGGCCGCATTAACTGTGAAACAGCAGTTCGGGGGCCGACTACACACTCGACGTCCAAATAAAAAAGAATCAAAACATGGATGTTGTTTTTAATTATTTATTTAATATTATTTTATTCAGTTATTACTTAATAACACACTGATACACTACATATGGACACCTGTATTAGTGGGAATGGTGAAATTGTTTTGACATTTCTGGCTTTAGATTTGATTTCCCTAACATCAACAGTGACCTGAGATTATCATCGGACAAGTTTGTTCTCAAATTGTTCTTCACGTATTTTATTCTTGAAAATGTTTGTTCACACATGTATGTTGTTCAAAAGATTGAAAGGTACCTTGATGCAAAAGTTTTGAAATTAGGAATTTCTTCCTTAGGCAAAAACGGGAAAAAAAAACACATTTTATCTGTTTATACATAACATTTTTATACATCCGCGTCTGCTGATTATATGTGGGAAAAAACGGCATATCATCTCATTGACGGTGAACAGAAGCAGAAAAAAGTATGCAGCGAATAAGGTTTTGTAATGTAGTGATCGTTTGGAAAACGTCTCCGGTTACTATCGTAACCTCGGTTATTTTTCCATATTCCGTTTAGAGAAGTGTGAAGGAAATATTCTGACGCAATTGCTTATGCTTATGCTTATGCTATTTATACCGTCTGTCAGCCAGAGCCGCATCGGAATCGTAATCAGAAATTACGTGAAGGGGAGGAGTGTTTAGTTTAGCTACTGCTTATCGCGCACTTTATGGCAGTTAACTGAATGTCACGCTGTAATTCGCACGTTTAGCAGCTTCTGTGAACCTAAAGCTCGCCTACTTTGATTTGATTGGTCATCTGAAATATTGTTACATTGATGAGCGGTGACCAATGAGGCAGCTCAGATGGGAAGATCTTGATGCTGTGCAATATTCTTCCAGCACTAAAGTAGTGTTAATATTATAATAAGAGATTATTTCAAAACATTTATTATATATTTATGCATTTGGCAGACACTTTTATCCAAAGCGATTACATTACATTCGAGGAACACATTCTAGTCATTCTAGTCAGTCGTGTGACGGGAGCACAGAAACCGTGTAAAATGATCGCGTCTCTTCACAGGAGTTTGAATTCATGTGGTTTTATTGATCTCTGACCCAATCATCTCTATTGATCGCTCAATGCACATTTTGAAGTGTCAGAGTTTTGGGCGAACAGACCAATCTCAGGTTTCATGAAAAGTATCTGAAGTTCTGTTTTAAAGATAAACACAAGTATTATGGGTTTGATAATATTGCACACATATGGACTACTTTAATAGCGCTTTTTGTTCTTTTTTTAAATGTAAACTTTCCCTTGAAATTTTTAGAGTCTTTTAGAATTATTTGTACTTGCAAAAGCACTTTGAAATTCAAAAATCCACAAGCCAGAGCAATAAAAAACAAACAAAAAAACTGACGTTCCGGGTCTATCAATTCGTCTCTGTCAGTCTCGCTGACGGCTTGCCCAGACTGCCTGTCTTGGCTCTTTCACACCGTATCTCTCTCCCTCTCTCGCTATCTCATGTTGGTGCTGAAGGCCTGCTTTTCTCCCCTCTCCCCCTGCAGTCAGAGTGTGTGAAGATCATTGTGAAACCAAGGCTGTAATCAGTCGCCATCACTCACTGCCAAACAGAGCTGCGCTTTGTCAAACGCCACCTCCTCATCAGTGCTCGCTGCACTGTAGCTGCCACACGTCAACTTCAGCCGTTTTGTAATCCATCACTGAATGTCATGTTCCAAATCGGCCCTCCAATCCCATCCTCGGGATCTTACGGTTTCCTCGTCTTCACTGGAATTTGCTCAGGTCATTTTAATCATACATCGGTCACATTTTATGAGGGTTAAATTCTTTGCGTGGCCCTCAGGCTCATAAAATCCATTTTCTTTTTCATGACTTGAGTTTTAAATGCTCTGGTTTGGACCCCGGGGCAGCGCCGGAGGGAATATCTCCATGGTTCTTTAAAAGTACAGTTCCTAATGAATGCAATTGACACATCAAGAATTTTTGACTTGGTGGCCCATTGTGGCCAAACTCATTCAAGGGTACAATAAGGACTTCACTTTTAATTAATTTAACATGTCTAGTTCTACTTCTAGGAATGGTTCACTGAAAAAAAGAAAAGTAATTTTGTCGTCAACTACTCATGTTCCAAGTTATTATGCTGTTACTTTTCCCATGGAAAACAAAATGAGAAATGTAAGGATTTTCATGCATCTTTAAGCACTATTCATCAAATATATTCACTTTTATGAAGCATGAACTCATTAAATTGATTTTTATGATCTGAATGAGAAGCAGCACAACTATTGTCAACATTGATAATGATCATAATTGTTTCTTGAGTATCAAGGATCATGTGACACTTTAGACAGGAGTAATGATGCTGGAAATACAGCTTTATCACAGGAATAAATTACATTTTAAAAATATTTTGATAAAAAAAACTGTTGGTTTTAAATGTAAAGTTAAAAAAAGATCTATCTCTCTAAGATCTGTCTGTCTGTCTGTCTATCTATCTATCTGAAGATTTGTGTAATGGAAGTAGTGGCATTTTGGCAGGTTCTGGCGGTACATTCATTTTTCATTTTATGTGAGGTTTCACAAAGGCCCTGCTGCCATAATGACTGTAAAGTTTATAGGAAGGTGTATTCTACAATGAATTGGAAATCGAATCGTCCCTACAAAGGTAAAAGCTGGAAAAGGTTATGAAAAATGGCTTTAAATGATTGCTTTCTCATCTGAGAAACATTATAAAGTCTAGTATAACAAATATATGGCACAACCCAGACACTACTGTGTTCAGCTGTCATGCCAAATTGAGCTACCACTAGTGGAGCAATTGTAAGAGAGTGTGAGAGTCCAGCTATAACACTGACAGCATTTCAGAGCTATTTAGTTGAAATGAGAGAAAGTGTCCAGACCTCAACAATATCTTCAATACTTTTGGTAAGTCTTTTGAAGAAAGCAGCTTTTGAGGCCAGCATTAGGTCATGTCTAGAGCTTAGAATTCATATAATGAAACCTGAACTCTTTTGGATGGACATTTTGGGGTCTGGTGCCACTTTTTGACACATCCTGGTGTAGCCTCTTCAATATGTAAGGTGGGCAACGATAAAGAAAATGAGCGTAATGCCACCCAATGGTCTTCATTGACTGTCTACAAACAGCGTCTGCTTTAACGCCTTCAAAAACTGTAGTTGTAGCTCATTGGTTGGTTTGGTTCTTGTTGTCGATATGTCAAAAAGATGCTGTAATTGTGAGATGTGCTGTGACAGCCAATCACAGCAGACTGGAACATCTGACCAATCAGAGCAGAGTAAACAGAGTTATCACCAAAGCTCGCTCTTATTATTCTGCCTCAGAAATATGTCTGAAATCAGTTTTGTGAGGCGGCTTCGTGTGCAAACGCTGCCTGCAAAAGTCATTGTCTGAACTCTGCGTTAGATTGAGCAGTAAATTGCAGTCCATGGAATCCATCCAAGTAATCTAGTAAAGTTGGAACACATTTGCATAGACGAATGAGCCAAAATGTAAGTATGTGGAGCTCCCAGGCACACAAAAAGGAATTTAAATCTGTCAGGCTAGAGAACTGAGTATTTGTAAATCAGAAAGTATGTTTTAAGTAAAAAATCTGATTATTTTTTTGGAGACTATAGGGAGTGTGTTTAAGATACAAAAAGCAATGATGAAATGGTGTCACTTCACAGATCACACCTTTAAATCGATAGTTCATAGTGCACAATTTTGGCTTTAAAGCTACATTACTACAGCTTCATCACCAGAATCATGTGATTGGGAAAGTGTTGTACAATACCATTCAAAATTGCCAAGGTCAAGCATCATCCTTGGCGTCTGGAAAATTAAATAACATTAAGTAGCTTGGGATATTATTTGTACTTAATGAATTGTGTTGTCTCTGTTTACACAGGAGCGTGTGGTAGTGGAAAATGAGCATTGGTTGGTGGTGGTGCCGTATTGGGCGACGTGGCCTTTTCAGACGCTCCTGTTGCCACGACGACATGTTCTGCGACTCCCTGACCTCACGGCCGAAGAGAGAGACGGTAAGATTTTTTTTTTTTTTGTATGTATTGCATATCATCCAGTGGTTATGCAAGTTTTAAAATGACTAGTCATAACTTTATTTATTATTATTTATTACAGCAGTGATAAAATAATAATAAAAAGAAATTCACTGTGTAATTTCACTAATTACTCACAAATAATTGTAAATTTGTGTGTGTGTATATATATGTGTGTGTGTATGTGTATATATATATATATATATATATATATATATATAGTTTGCTCCGTTCCTGACTTATTTTTGTTTTGCATCTTTGTCGCACTTAAAGAGCGTCAAACTAATTGAGTTTTTTAGTCAAAGATAACACAAGTAAACATAAAAAAATCAGTTTTAAAATGAAGGTTGTTATTATTAAGGGAAGTAATAAACCTACATGGCCCTGTGTGAAAAAGTACTTTCCCGCTAAACCTAATAAGTAGTTTGGCCCTTTAGCAGCAACAACTTCAAACATGTGTTTGTGATACTTGCAATGAGTCTTTTACAGCTGTGGAGGGATTTTGGCCCACTCATCCTTACAGAATTATTGTAATTCAACCACATTGGAGGGTTTTCGAGCTTGAGTCTTAACATCCACAGCATCTTAATAGCATGCAGGTCTGGACTTTGACTCGGCCACTCCATTTAGATTTTCTTCAGCCATTCAGAGACGGACTTGCTGGTCTGTTATGGATCATTGTCCTGCTGCAGAATCCAACGTTGTCCTTTGCTTCAGCTTGAGGTCACAAACAGATGGCTGGACGCTCTCCTTCAGTATTTTTTGGTAGACAACAGAAATCATGGTTCCATTTATCACAGCAAGTCTTCCTGGTCCCGAAGCCGCAAAACAGCCTCAGATCATCACACTACCACCACCATATTTTACTGTATGATATTTTTCTGAAATGCAGTGTTACTTTTTATGCCAGATGTAATTGAACACACACCTTCCAAAAAGTTCAACTTTTGTCTCGTCAGTCCACAGAGTATTTTCCCAAAAGTCTTGGGGATCATCAAGAAGTTTTCTTGCAGAAATCAGACAAGCCTTAATGTTCTTCTTGATCAGCAGTGGTTTTCGTCTTGAAACTCTGCCATGCAAGCCATGTTTGCCCAGTATCGTTCTTATGGTGGAGTCATGAACACTGACCTTAACTGAGACACGTGAGGCCTGCAGTTCTTTGGATTGTTGGTTGTTGTGGGACTTTTGTGATCTCTTGGATGAGTCATCACTGTACTCTTGGGGTAATTTTGGTCGGCCGGCCACTCCTGGGAAGGTTCACCACTGTTTCATGTTTTCTCTATGGCTCTCACTGTGGTTTACTGGAGTCCCAAAGCTTTTTTACACAGTAGGTTTGCATTTAGTTTTCCATATTTTAATAAATATTAATGATCTGCAGTACACAGTGTGTGTGGACCTCTAAATGTGTGTTGAGTGTATATGAACCTTACTTTATTACATTTACTTTTGGCAATGACTTTATAATTACTTGGACTGAATAATGAGGATGTTTTTTTTCCCTCACAGACAAATAATTTTTTACGCTGTAAATTCTGATAGTCAGGAAGAGAGCTGCAGGAGAGAGCTCACATTTATAAACTCCCTTTGGTTTGCTGTCTGTTCTTAACATTTCTGTCTGAAGCTTTAAAGACCCGCTGTATCTCTTCCTGAAGTCTGCTCTGACAAAATATCTTCTTAAAGCCTCACATCTGCTTGTCACATCGGCCAGTGCCCTTTTCCCGAGTTGGACTTGACACACACATTGACATCCACTCATATACACCTTCGAACTTCTTAGACGTTATTAAAGTTGCCCTGTCAGTGCCAGGAAAGGTAAAGAAGAGGCTTTCAAGCTGTTACACCAGATAAACATTCACCTCCTGGATACGCGTCTCTCACGCTCGCAGGCTTAGTTTTGACAGAATTAATCCACTATGTAAATAAACCACAGGGAAATTACCGAACAGGTCAGCTGTTGTCAGAAAGAGCGGCAGAGAACCGCACTAGATCACAACCCCGCTTTGAGCCTGCCAATTACAGAGACCCAGTTGACATTCTGACGCTTTGGCACTCGAGGGCTTCTGTTTGTTTTCGTGATAAAGCAGTTTTGAATTATAGTTTAAAAGGTTGATGACACATGCCGTGTTTGACGCTACTGTGGCATCTGCTTTTTTTCAGGAATTGTATGCTTTTGGAAAAAATAATCCAAGCGGTAATCCAATTGCATCAATACACTGCTTTGAGTAGCAGTGCCGAATGGATACAGTGCTCTAGAATGCTAGCAAGAGACGACCAATCTTGCTCTGAAGAATTTGTCTCTTTAAATATTCATAAGCTTTGTAGAAAATTTCACACACTACATTTGGCTTCAGTGCTTGAAGGAATCAGGAACAATGACGACAAAAGCATAAAGCCTATTTAAATCTGACCTGCATAAAGCAACCCAACAGTTATTTTTATTTGACATTTAGGGACGTGTTCTACCACAATAATATCTCCTAAATAAAGAGTGCACTTAATTAAAAGAGGCAACCTGCAATTGGTACCTTGAAGATCTGATTTTGTACTTGTTTTAACCCATAAAAACTAAGTTTGTGTGTATAAATTACTGTATTTAGGTTGATTTCCCTAGGAATGCAAGAATTGATTAGAATGTCAATGTGTACCTTGAATGCAATGTAAGTCGCGTCTACCAAATATATAAATGTAAATGATTCAGCACTATAAAAAATATTAACCAATTAATTTAAATCACTAAACTGCTCTAGGGTACTTTAGATCTTATACAAGTAAAACAAAAATCGAATTACTGTACTTTCTGAAAATATATTAATGAAATAAAAGACCACTAACGTGTACTTAAAGACTATACTTACAATTTTACAAAAGTGCACTCTAATATGTGAAACTAAAAGCTTTACTTATTACATAATGTATATTAAGTCATCGTTTTAATAATCCTTTTTCACGTTTTATGCAATAATGTTACTATTTTATTTTTTAATGCAAATCTAACATACAATTATTACAGTAATCCCTCGTTTATCGCAATTAATGTGGACCAGAACCCCCGCAATACGTGAAAATCCACGAAGTAGGATCAGCCAATCAGCTCACGGTGTACATCCACTACTTCTCTCATTGGTCGATCTCGCGCCGGGAATCATGCCCGTGTGTATGTAGAAAGTTTCTCTCTTTGTCTGGCATCCTGGGAAACCGTTTCTCTCACATCACGATGAAACAACGCTGCTTTCAGCAATACGGCTGCCGATATGGCGATATTTTTGAATTTTTATTTTTCTATGAATATTTAAAAAAAATCTGCGATGCACTGAGGCCGCGAAACCTGAACTACGAAGTGGCGAGGGATTAATGTATTATTATTTTAATATGTGACAAGTTTTAATAGAGAATACATTAGTATATTTTAGTTTACCGCAAATGCTTGTCAGTGTCACTTAGGTTTTGCAGTTATTTGCCATTTATTTGTAGCTATCATGCAATTAAGTGTCCGAAAACATAACATTCATTGTATTATTTTTAAAGTATGTTACGTAAAAATGCTGAAGCGTACTTTTAAAAAACTTTCGGAGAAAAATTGTTTGTCCGTGACTGTCAAGAAAACAGAAGAATTCAAGTTAACACATTGTTATATGGTTAACCATTTCAAGTGTGAACACTGTTTTGATCAATGACGGCGATATTTAGCATCAGTAGCCCTGCAGGACAATTGATAACCCAGATAATCTTCAAATACTGCATTTTAATCATTTGCACATAATTTGAGACCATTTACTCACTCTCTCTGATATATGCATGTAATAATGCATCAATCATGCAGATGAACAGTATAATGTAGATAAAAATAAGCCTCATCAGCTCTTGTTTAACGTGGAGAATGGGAAATTGTTTCGAATTGTTTCCGAGCTGTGACGCTCTCCCATCGTTCCAGCTGAAGAGACTGCCTGAGGATCACAGGCTTCCAGCCTAGCATGTAATCTATTTTATCGGCTGACAAACCAAACATTTCCCTGAGTAAGTGCCGGAGCTCTCAGCAGTTTTTAGACCAACTCTTTCAGACTCTTTTCAGACCAAGAGGCCTCATTTGAATGAACTCATTATTGCTCAGTTAGCACACTCTTTCTTATCCTAACCAATAATAGGGGGTTTTCACACTTGATTTGTTTCCTGAAAGTGCTTCTGAAGAATTAGACTTACATGTGTACTCTGCAAATGAGCTTGGGAGCTGATCTGAAGACAGTTAGCTCTAAGTTTACAATAGTTTGGGTGATTCAATCTGGCTTACTTTATTAGGATTGCAAATAAAGTAATACCTCGGTTTACGAGTTTAATTCGTTCCAAGAGCGAGCTAGTAAAGTCAAGTCAAGTCAAGTCACCTTTATTTATATAGCGCTTTTTACAATGTAGATTGTTTCAAAGCAGCTTTACAGGAAAACAATATAAACAAAGTTTGTTTGGCTGAACAGAAGCCCCAAAAGAGCAGGCGAATCAATACAATTGATGAATTTTAAGTGTTAAGTTTCCCCAACTGAGCAAGCCATAGGCGACAGCGGCAAGGAACCAAAACTCCGGCAGGTGACGTAACGAATGAAGAATAGAATGGAGAAAAAACCTTGGGAGAAACCAGGCTCAGTCGGGGGACCAGTTCTCCTCTGGCCAACAGCCAAACCGTGCATGATTATTATACAACAATTCAAGTCAAATATGAAGTCCAATTTGGTCCGGTTGGAGATGGGTTCATGATCGTCACAGGGGAGGGTCCAGTAGAGTCACGGTCTCCGCAGACACTTCAGGGTAGTGCTGTGCTCGTGTCCAGGTCCTTCATCTGATCTGGATACGGCCCGGATCCAGCTGCCCACGGTAACCTCGGAATAAACAGAGACCAATATCAGCGTAGATGCCATTCTTCTTCTGATGTATCGAGTACATCAGGTGTTATGGGAATGTTCCCGGTTCCGGCTTATCTAAATTATGCAGCCTAACAATCATTTTACATGATTTGGATTAAAAATGTATGTATAATGTGTTATGTGTATGCCAGGTTGAAAAGATGTGTTTTTAGTCTAGATTTAAACTGACAGAGTGTGTCTGCTTCCCGAACTGTATTAGGAAGACTGTTCCAGAGTTTAGGAGCTAAATAGGAAAAGGATCGACCGCCAGCAGTTGACTTTGATATTCTAGGTATTATAAGCTGGTCAGTATTTTGGGATCGCAATAGACGTGAAGGACTATAATGTGTTAAGAGATCGCTCAAGTACTGTGGAGCTAAACCATTTAATGCTTTGTAAGTAATTAGCAAGATTTTAAAATGTATTCTGTGTTTAATAGGAAGCCAGTGCAGGTTTGACAGAACTGGGCTAATATGCTCATACTTCCTGGTTCCAGTAAGAACTCGAGCTGCTGCATTCTGGACCAGCTGGAATTTGTTTATTAAGCGTGCAGAGCAACCACCTAGTAAAGCATTACAATAATCTAGCCTTGAACTCATGAACGCATGAACTAACTTTTCCGCATTTGTCTTAGATAGCATATGTCGCAATTTAGATATATTTTTAAGATGGAAGAACGCAGTTTTACAGATGCTAGAAACATGGCTTTCAAATGAAAGATTGGTATCAAAGAGCACACCCAGGTTTCTAACTGACGACGAAGACTTGACAGAGCAGCCATCGAGTGTTAGGCAGTAGTCTAGATTATTATGTGCCGAACTTTTTGGTCTAATAATTAGAATCTCTGTTTTTTCAGAATTTAGCAGTAGAAAGTTATTAGTCATCCAATTTTTTATATCGGTTATGCATTCTGTTAATTTAGTGAATTTGTTCGTTTCATCAGGATGAGAAGAAATATAGAGCTGAGTATCATCAGCGTAACAATGAAAGCTAATGCCATGCTTCCTAATAACTGCACCCAAAGGAAGCATGTACAGGGTGAAAAGCAATGGTCCTAGTACTGAACCTTGAGGAACTCCATACTGAACCCGTGACCGATATGACATCTCCTCATTTAATGCTACAAACTGATAACGCTCAGATAAGTATGACTTGAACCAGGCTAATGCAACTCCACTAATGCCAACATAATTTTCAAGTCTATTCAGAAGGATTTTGTGGTCAATTGTATCAAATGCAGCACTAAGGTCCAGTAACACTAACAGAGAGATACAACCACGATCGGATGATAAGAGCAAATCATTTGTAACTCTAATGAGAGCAGTCTCAGTACTATGATATGGTCTAATAGTAAACCAAAATGCTCGTACACCAAAACAATTTTCCCCATGAGAATGCACTAAAAATCAATTAATTCGTTCCACATGACCACAAATGCACATTTTAAATTTTTTTTGTTAGTTTTTTCCCTATTAATTACAGTTAAAATTATAACCATTAAGATTTCATATAAATACTAATTAATAATTGACAATTAAACGATTTGAGAGAAGTGAACTGTACTGTATGTGTATATTTCACTACGTGAACAATAGCGATCACAATTAATGTTAACAACAGGAGGTAAAACTGCTGTAAATCACTTATAAAAGTATCACTGTGGTGAATGATGCAGCCAAACCGAGCGACGCTGAGAGAATGAACGAGTGAAGGGGTGATAAAGGGGTTGGAACCACATGACTGTTTTATGAGAGGCTTTCATTAGGATATTTCCAGTAAAAATGCGCGCGACGATGCTGAGCGTTAGGACTTTTCCACACAAAAATGTGGGTGGGTGAGGGAAAAATGTTCTCGCACTCCGATACAATGCTCGTACACCAATTTGACCCTCCATGCCCGTACACCGATTTGCTCGTATACTAAGACGCTCGTAAACCGAGGTATTACTGTATAGGACTTTAGTCATTTGTGTGTGCGGGTCGGTTCAGGACCATGATCTTTTCACACTGGAATCTGACAGTGGTCATATTTTAATTGAGCAAAGGTTCAAAATATTTCATGCCACACAGGTGCAAATACCTAAAAACACGCTCTTGAGAATAAATGTTGTCAAACTTTGGTGTCTTTTAAATTAATGGACCAAGATGCGCTACACTAGTTTTTGTCTCAGCTGTTCCGCTATCAAAGTTTATTAAATCCAAGCCCTGATTTTGCTGTCATTATTTTTTAAATTACCAAGCCAGCTGTCGTTTTGCTGGGAAAAGCAAGCTTGTATTCACCAGCACGTCTTGAAATCATGAATCACTCTTGAAGGACAAATGTGATTTACTGGCTGGAGCGGTGAGAAGGTTGCTTCTTTCTGAAACGATACATGTTGTCATTTCATTTAGCAGGGAAGACGCAAATCATCCATCTTAGTTTTGGTGAGTCTGTGTGTGAGTGTAGTTTTGTTTGGCTGAAAAACAAAATGAATGCACCTCCTGGCCATGAAAGGCGTCTGGGTGAAGTGCATGGCGTCTGTAATGAAACCTGGCTGGATGAAACCCGAGCAATATTGGTGGAAAATTGAAGTCAGTTCTTCCCAGTTCAACCTTTTTTATTGTTCTCTTTCTTTCCTTCCCCACAGGTCTGGCATCCATAATGAAAAGACTCCTGACGAAATATGACAATCTTTTTGAGGTCTCCTTCCCCTATTCAATGGGATGGCATGGTAAGAGAACGCATCTGATATTGCAATCATAGAAGGGGGTTCAGCGAAGAGCCTTTTTCCCCACAAACGGGAGGTGTTGCCGCTTGTCTTGTTTCCATGGAGAACAATAAAAAAGAGGCAGGGAAAGATGCTCCCTTCCTCTTTTACTGCCCTCCACTCAGTGGCATTGACTGCGGTTCAGTGTTGTATGTCAGCCGTGCCGTGCAGGTCAAGAATGGATGTTAAAATGACTCGCAGCCTCAATTAAATATGTCGAGGTGTTTTAGGCAAATTACTTGTGGATTAAGCTCTCCGATGGCTCTTTACTCAATACTGCAAAAACGTTTTAAATATTTTTCATTGGTAATGTGAAATGTGGGTGTGACGGGGTTCATCTTAAGAAGTGCGATTCATTATTTATGAGCAACATTACTCTCTGAGTAATTACGGTTCTGTGCTCTTCTTAAAGAACTGCTGTGAATGGAGACACAGTTATGCTGGAGTGCAAATGTTGAAGAAGCTGATTTAAGATGGATGGATGGATAGAAGGATGGATGAATGGATAGATGGATAGACGACAGACATAGGTATATAGATAGATAGAAAGTCAGATAGATGGACGGACGGACGGATGGATAGATAGATAGATAGATAGAAAGTCAGACAGATGGATGGATGGATGGATGGATAGATAGATAGATATAAAGTCAGATAGATGGATGGATGGATAGATAGAAAGTCAGATAGATGGATGGATGGATGGATAGATAGAAAGTCAGATAGATTGGATGGATGGATGGATAGATAGAAAGTCAGATAGATGGATGGATGGATGGATAGATAGATAGATAGATGATGATTGGATGGATGGATGGATGGATGGATGGATGGATGGATGGATGGATGACAGACATAGGTATATAGATAGATAGAAAGTCAGATAGATGGACGGATGGACGGATAGATAGATAGATAGAAAGTCAGATAGATGGATGGATGGATGGATGGATAGATAGAAAGTCAGATAGATAGATGGGTGGATGGATGGATAGATAGAAAGTCAGATAGATAGATAGATGATGGTTGGATGGATGGATGGATGGATGGATGGATAGATAGACAAACAGACAAATGAGAGATAGATATATAGATAGATAGATGATGGTTGGATGGATGGATAGATAGACAGACAAACAGACAAATGAGAGATAGATAGATAGATAGATAGATAGATAGATGATGGTTGGATGGATGGATAGATAGACAGACAAACAGACAAATGATAGATAGATAAACTCAGCAAAAAAATAAACGTCCTCTGACTTTCAACTGTTTTTACTCTCAGTAAACTTAATGTGTGTAAATATTTGTATGAACACTAAAAGATTCAACACCTTAAGACATAAAATAAAAATGTTTCACAGACATGTGACTAACAGAAATAGAATAATGTGTCCCTGAATGAAGGGAGGTTCAAAATCAAAAGTACCAGTCAGTATCTGGTGTGTCCACCAGCTGCTTGAAGTGCTGCAGTGCATCTCCTCCTCATGGACTGGACCAGATTTGTCAGTTCTTGCTGTGAGATGTTACCCCACTCTTCCACCAAGGCACTTGCAAGTTCCTGAACATTTCTGAGGGGAACGGCCCTGGCCCTCACCCTGTGATCCATCGGGTCTCAGAAGTGCTCAATGGGATTGAGATCCGGGCTCTTCGCTGGCCATGGCAGAACACTGACATTGCTGTCATGCAGAAACTCACGCACAGAACGAGCAGTATGGCTGGTGGCATTGTCCTGCTGGAGGATCATGTCCGGATGAGCATGTGTAAAGGGTACCACAAGAGGGAGGAGAATGCCCTCAGTCCAGCCTCTCTTAGCCTATTGCGGACAGTCTGAGCACTGATGGAGGGATTGTGTGTTCCTGGTGTGACTCAGGCAGTTGTTGTGGCCATCCTGTACCTGTCACGCAGGTGTGATATTCGGATGTACCGATCCTGTGCAGGTGTTGTTACACGTGGTCTTCCACTGCGAGGATGATCAGCTGTCTAAGGCGTCTCACAATGAAGACATGCCAATTTATTGCCCTGGCCACATCAGCAGTCCTCGTGCCTCCCTGCAGCACGGCTAACGCACCTTCACGCAGATGAGCAGGGACCCTGGCCATCTTTCTTTGGATGTTTTTCACAGTCGGTAGACAAGTCCCTTTAGTGTACTGCGTTTTTAGAACTGTGACCTTAAATGTCTACTCTCTGTAAGCTGTTAAGGTCTTAACGACCATTCCACAGGTGCATGTTAATTAATTGATTATGGTTAATTGAACATGCATGGAAAACATTGTATAAACCCTTTACAATGAAGATCTGTAAAGTTATTTAAATTTTATTTTAATTTTTTTTAAATACACTCCTGAAAAAGGGACGTTTCTTTTTTTGCTGAGTTTAGATGGATAGATGATGGATGGATGGATAGAAAGTCAGATAGATAGATAGATAGATAGATAGATAGATAGATAGATAGATAGATAGATAGACAAACAGACAAATGAGAGATAGATAGATAGATAGATAGATAGACAAATGAGAGATAGATAGATAGATAGATAGATAGATAGACAAATGAGAGATAGATAGATAGATAGATAGATAGATAGACAAATGAGAGATAGATAGATAGATAGATAGATAGATAGACAAATGAGAGATAGATAGATAGATAGATAGACAAACAGACAAATGAGAGATAGATAGATAGATAGATAGATAGATAGATAGATAGATAGATAGACAAATGAGAGATAGATAGATAGATGATGGATGGATGGATAGATCATGATTTTGCTCGTTTTCATTTATAAATAAACACTGGGTCAACTATCCATATTTTGTTGTAAATCTGAATGTATAAGTATATATTCTCCTCATGTGAAAGAGGCGCTTGTGGTGAAGCATCACTTCATGCCTGTAGTAGAAGTGATTGCAGGGAATGATTGACACCTTATGCCGTGCTCTCGCCCCTGAGCACTCTTTCAGCAGCGGGCCGAGGGTCTGCCACGGGGGGACGCGCACGGGGCCGGATTTAATCTCAGATCTTGTTATGACCAGCCGCTGCACACTCAGATGATTCTCATAGTCAGCTTTACTGTCAGCCCACAAATCTGACACCTGTCGCCAGTAAACCTGCGAATCTCTGGCCTACTGGAGTGCACGAAATCCACTGAGCATTTCCCAGCATGCACTGCCCCCAATCGACGTTGCCATCATCGGTCTCAAGCGTAAACCTGTGGGACGGCTTGATAAAACGGATTCTTTGCCTTTCTTATGTATACTTAATGCCCGCAATCTTCATTATTTCCTAATGATATAATCACCGGCACTCCTGCTGGATTGATTACAACACTGACATGCCCGGCTGTTGTTTTACCCAGCATGCACCAGCAACGAGAGCATCCGTCATGTAAATGATTCATTCGCTTCATTCGGCTTTGCATTTGCCAGGCAGTCGAGTGTTCGCGAGCTTCCACCTCGCTGTTACAATTAGCGTGTGTGAATTTAAAAGGGAAGAGAGAGATAACGAGATGCTTCTGCCATCAGTGAATATTTAAAGGGTTTTGTTATCACGGTCTGAGACCTCACAAGTGTGTGAGAAAGCATTCATTTAATGTGCTGTTTGAAATAAGAACTGTAGTGCTATAAGATTAGTTTAGCTTTTTAATTAAAGAAGTTCTGCAAAAACGTTTTTGGGTTGCAGGGAAATAGTGAGAATAGCAGGAAAAGCGAAGGTAATGATGTTCCTGGGTTTGTTCTGATTAACACCTCGGCACTGAACTGCACATTTTTATGCTTAAAATTATACCGTTTCTACTTTTGGATGTGTGGAATCGTTCCCCTTTTGTTTTATGAAGGTCACATTAAAACTGCCTCGAGAACTTTTTTCCATGCCGCCTTTATTTATGTGCTTTGTTTAAAGGTTTGTTTTTCTTCACCCTGAAATAAAAAATCTGTCATCATTAACTCGCTCTCATGTAGTTTCAAACCTTTGTCGTTCTGTCTTTTATCCTTGTCCTTGCATTTTCAGCATCATGTCTTCAGTAAATCCTGACAGTAGTTTTTAACACAAGCGAGGGTTTGCACTGGTGCGAGTAAATCTGGCTCTATGTGTGCACTGGTTTTCATTCAACCAGGCCATTTTAGTCTTTGTGAACTGACTGAAAAGCATCTGGACATGGTTTATCTCAGTGGATAAACCAAATCCAGATGCTTTTAACCAAATTCAGCCCGACGTTCCCTAATGTGGATATTACATCCAAAAATGACCCGTGATGTCATGCTCTCCCCATTTATGTTTCATTGACCCGTATCATTCGTTATGAATAATGAAAGTTAACCTTTTTTCAGTTCCCATCCAAATTAAGTTCATTTTAAGGTCAGAATTTAGCTTTGTAATACACACTTCTGTGTACAATGGAGTTCGGTTATCTCGACGCCCTCGGGGGTTGCAAAAAAGCGTTGAAATAACCGACAGCCAATACGGCGATTTATTTGATGAAGCGATCGGCATGCTAAAAAAAATTACATACACTGTATATGTTTGTTTGTTAGTAAGAATTATATGTGCTTTCACTTCAGAGAGTCTCCAAAAGTCTCCAATAACTCCAGATAGAGTCGTTAGATTTGTCGCTAGTCGCTTTTTTGAAAATTTGTGCTAGAGTGATCTGAAAACTTGCTAAATATAGTGACAAAGGCACTAAGTTGGCATCCACGTGCAACGCGAACTCAGCGCATGCGCAGTGAACTCTCGGTCACGAGATAACCATGTGGAGTGCCGATTTTGTCCCTCTTTTGTGCTTGAGTTATTATGATTTCGGCGACGTAAAAGAATCGACATTATCCACAAGAAAATGCTACGACAAATAGGGAGTTTGGCGACATAAAAACGTCGACATAATAGGATTGGCGAGTTAACCGTGAGTCGAGATAAGTGAACTCCACTATTTGGAGAGCTTTGATTGGTTTAATGGCTTTTAGTAATTTAGTAGATATTTTAGGCAAATATCGCCAAAACTATTGCCCATTATAAAGCATGTAACTCATGAATTATTATTAGTATTATTATTAAATTGACCTATTTTACTAATTGAAAAGTTACAAGTTTAGTTTTGGAGCACTCTAATAAGACTTGGAGGACTCATTGCATCCAATGTCAAGAAATATTACAATTTTCTCATATCTAGTTATGCATCACCTAATTTCTCATGGTGTCTGAAACTGTTTGATAAACGATCTCTCTAAACCCCTCCTTTAAGAGAGTCTACTGTGCTCTGATTGGTCAGATGGCTCAGTCTGCTCTGATTGGTCTACTCTGCTCTGATTGGTCAGATGGCTCAGTCTGCTGTGATTGATCTACTCTGCTCTGATTGGTCAGATGGCTCAGTCTGCTCTGATTGGTCAGATGGCTGTTGTGATAAGTCGACTGTTTATAGCAGGTGTTGGAAGCCAAAAGCCATTACCATATCTGAATTTCAGCTTCCTCAGGACTTTATACAGTGATACAAATAAATTATGTTGTTGGTTTTACCGTATCAATTCGAGTGCAAGTCCTCATCCTTTGGAAGCTCATTTGAAGTGGATTTGCTTTTGCTCTTTTTGTGTTGACAACACAAACTAAACTGTTCCAATCTCAGCTACAACTACCGTGTCTTTTCACGGGCAGACAGTGAAGGCCATAGGCTATCATTATACAAATACAAACCTCCGTTGGTTCATGCAAGAAGTGTGACTGGAATTAATGATGGCTTGTTTCAGGCAGTCCAGAATTGCTTTTTTTCTTTTGGGACACAATAACACTTTGCTTTTTGAAACGTTGCAGACCTTTTACGTTTACAAATAGATATTACATGAAAGGTAACATCTGAAAAAGCATAACAGGGATACTTTAAGACATCACCTTCTGCATGAACGAATATAAGTAAAAAAATGAGTGAAACATTTCTCTGGTTCGTTCTGCACACAGCACCAGTCATATTTTGGTAAGGAAGAGTAACAATCCAGTTTCATTCATTTATTTTAAATTCACCGGTCTCAATTCTTTATGACTTTTTAATAAGGCCTAGTGAGGGATCTTGAAGACCTTTTGACAGGGTTGTCAGAGGATATATGAGTGGAAAAATGTGCTAACGATGGCTTCGACGCTGGACTTGAGCTCTTGGCCCGTCTTTCTGTTGGCCAGACTTCTGCTGCACGGGGGCAGAGCGCCGTATGACTGTCACGTCCAATATCAACACATGAAAACTGCCCTCTCTCACAGCCAATAAGTCTTGCTGCAGAAACCTTACTCAGCACTGCCCGTGGCCTAGAGAGCATTATAAAATCTGATTTATAACTGAACGAATAAACCCGGCCAGGTTTAAATTATTCAGTCACGTATCATACAGTAGTCGCCTTTGCCTTTTAAATATGTGTTGGCTGAATATTGCAGACAAGATTATTAATTTCTTGTTGAATTGGATTTGTTTTTTATAATACTCTAGTGTTTTTTAGTCTCTTTAATTTGACTTTTTCTTGATGGATTTGTGCAAATGTTGTTTAGAATGTCACTTTCACAAAGCTTACAGTTTAAATGGTACAATTGTGTGAGAAACGCAAACAGAGGATCATAAACCACAACCATTCATTAAATATAAATGCATATTATTTGTTCAGCATTCACATTTATGAGCATTTATGCATATGCAGAACGATTCATCATGTGGCTGTTTTCCAAATGATTTCTAAATGTTGTTTAGCGCTGGCTCTTTCATAAAAACTTCAAATGTGTTTTATACTGTCATCTATTTATAATGCCTCGCTGTTTTGAGTCTGTTGTTCTCAACTCAAGTGTTGCATCATGCCATTTAAATCATATGCAGCCACTTGTATTTTTAAAGAAGTTTATTCACTAGGTTGACAGAAAAGGACAATCAATACAGTGTAATTTATTTAAAATGTTTTGGGGTTTGATTTACTCACAATTTACTCTCAATACTCTGTGAATTGAATGTGAATGAATCTTACATCATTCATCAAATTCAAAATTAAATATTCAATGAATGGATGATTCCAGAAGATGAAGCCTCTCCCCTGTTAATTAATATTTAGTTTAATTAATTAATATTTATATTAATATAATTAAAAGGGTTGAAAAGTCTATGTTTGTTTTATATAGTCATGATATTATATATAAGGCCAATGGACATTAGTTCAGCCAAGAAGATAAGACATTGTTAACTGCAAAAAATACAAATGTGGCATTAAGAATTATGTATCTATAATTATGTATCTATAAAGACTATAATAAATAGGTTTTATGTTTTTCACATCACAGATTCTTAAGTGTGAGTCATATTTCAGGATTCTTTCCATAGCAAAGTCTCTGAGATCCTGACACCCTGTTCTTCTGGAGACTCCAGGCAGGTTGCGGTTCTGGAAAGTGATTTCCTGATGGTTTCACACCTAATTCTTCAACTTTTTTTTTTTGCAGTTAATTAAACAGACATGTTTTCTTCTTGGCCTGTTTTCATATGACTCTGCTAAACCAATGAGCATTTGCTGTCCATTGGTCACGCTTAATTTTGAATCTGTCAGCTTCCTAATTTGATGTACACTCACCTAAAGGATTATTAGGAAGACCTGTTCAATTTCTCATTAATGCAATTATCTAATCAACCAATCACATGGCAGTTGCTTCAATGCATTTAGGGGTTGGTCCTGATTAAGACAATCTCCTGAACTCCAAACTGAATGTCAGAATGGGAAAGAAAGGTGATTTAAGCAATTCTGAGTGTGGCATGGTTGTTGCTGCCAGACGGGCCAGTCTGAGTATTTCACAATATGCTCAGTTACTGGGATATTCACGCAAAACCATTTCTAGGGTTTACAAAGAATGGTGTGAAAAGGGAAAAACATCCAGTACTTGGCAGTCCTGTGGGAGAAAATGCCTTGTTGATGCTAGAGGTCAGAGGAGAATGGGCCGACTGATTTAAGCTGATAGAAGAGCAACTTTGACTGAAATAACCTTGAGGAAGATGGGCTACAACAGCAGAAGACCCCACCGGGTACCCCTCATCTCCACTACAAATAGGAAAAAGAGGCTACAATTTGCACGAGCTCACCAAAATTGGACAGTTGAAGACTGGAAAAATGTTGCCTGGCCTGATGAGTCTGGATTTCTGTTGAGACATTCAGATGGTAGAGTCAGAATTTGGCGTAAACAGAATGAGAACATGGATCCACCATGCCTTGTTACCACTGTGCAGGCTGGTGGTGGTGGTGTAATGGTGTGGGGGATGTTTTCTTGGCATACTTGTTGAATCAATGCCACATAGAATTAAGGCTGTTCTGAAGGCGAAAGGGGGTCAAACACAGTATTAGTATGGTGTTCCTAATAATCCTTTAGGTGAGTGTATGAAGCACCTTTCAATCCTACATGATCATAAAAAAAAATATTTCACGTTATAGTGGATACCATTACACATATCAGAACTTCATAACATGAAACAATAGATTGTGCTCATACCACCAACCCCTATTGATTTGATACTTTTGTCATTTATTCACATTGGATTTTGCACAGCCTGCTAAATGTCCTAATGCAATCAGTGATCTGATAACACATGATAATACATTAATTCTCTCAAATACGGCAAGATATAAGACTAAATGAGATTTTAGGCTCTGCTACTTGCAGCTTTAATTGAAGTCAGATGTAATGTGTGATAACACTGTGAAGGGGCCACATGAGACTGGCCAATAGTGAGACAGTACATCATCTCGCCTCCCATTCCTTCATCTTTAAGAACCTAATTTAATGAAATCGTCATGCTTTCTGACTTTTATTCTCCAGCTCAGTGATTTCTCACACTCCCCTTTAACCTCATTCTCACTCCCAAGAGATAAAAAAATAAATCAAAATAAATAAAATATAAAATAACCAAACAACATAACACGAAGTACTGGGTTCAGTCATGATTGTTCCACCGATATCGGCTCCGCCGCTTTAATCTGCAGCTGATAATTGCGAGAAGCAGTCATCTGTCAAATCCCTCTCCTGCTCCTTAACAAAAGGAGTGAGTGTAGTCGAGCTTTGCAATTATTTTAATGGCAGTAATGGAGCCTGTGAAATCAGCAGAGATGGTCCATTAAACAATTGCAGAGCAAAGATGGACTTTTACTCCCTTTACTTTAGGAAGAACAAAACGATTTGAAGATGTCAGAGATGATGGTAGAGTACGCTGAAGTTTGTGCGTGGTCTTTGCTACAGAGATCTTGAATTTCTGGACTAAAATTGAGTCTAGCAGGTACGGTGTTGCTAAGAAACAAGCATTCAGCATTTATAGATTTACTTTACAGTTTTTCTCAAATGCTAAAACACAAAAGCCAATCCTCTAAACCAAATTACCAGTTGTCTAAACACATTTACTAAATCTAGCCATCATTTTCCAATATCATAAACACATTTCACATGAAGACACAATTCACAAAACACAATCCTCCGTTCTCATAAATCTTAACACATTTTTCCTTGCTAAAACACAAGTTTCAAAAGAACTCTGCTCATATTCTCAAATGAAAGCTCATGTGATGCAAAATGCTTGCCACAGTCAGCAATATTTGAACACAATGAACACACCTGGCATCATTCATTACACACAACGATTCAAAATTTAAGACACTTGTTGCTAATGCTGTGAACACATGTATAAGAGCAAGTTCAGAGTGCAAAGTTTGCTGAAGATGCCAAACAAACACAATGAATGAAGGCAGAGTCATGGGAAGAGAAATTTGAGTCAGAGGAGGGAGAAGAGCTGGCCATGGAAGAAGAAGGGAGAGAAGGTCCAGGAGGGAGAGCAAGACAACCTCGCTCCATCAATATGGACCAGATGCAAGCAACAGTCATTGACCATGTCATTGTCCATGGCATGACAATGGCTGAAGCAGGACTAAGACTGCGTCCAAACCTGAGTAGGTTCACCGTGGCCACCATTATCAGGGCATTCAGACAACACAACAGGAATTGTACTCTATTGCTTTCTTTGTCACAATACAAATTTACAAGCCTGTGAAAGTAGTCTATTGGTTTCAAATCAGTTGTTACTGTATTGTAAAACATGTCAATTGACAAAAAGCAAAGAGGCCGTAACATCATTGGTCAAAGAGCCATCACTGAGGTTCCTGGCCAACGGCGGCGTAATATTACTCTTTGTGCAGCCATGGGTTTGGAGGGACTTGTCCACCGGCATAATGTCCTTAGGTCTTACAACACCCAACGTCTCCTCTCCTTCTTAGAGGAGCTAAAACACATCCTCCTGGACCGCCAACAACACCATCCTGGGCTCGCACATCACATTTATGTAATCATTTGGGATAATGTACGCTTCCACAGAACAAACAAAATCAGAGAGTGGTTCACCACCAACAGTAACCACTTTTTAACTGTCTGTCTGTCTGCCACCCTACTCCCCTTTCCTGAACCCTATAGAGGAGTTCTTCTCATCGTGGAGATGGAAGGTTTATGACAGATAACCATACACTAGAGAGATCCTCCTAAGGGCAATGGAGCTGGCCTTTGTTGACATCCCAGTGGAGGCCTTCCAAGGATGGATTCGCCATTCCAGGGCGATTTTCCCGCTGTGTTTGGCAAGAGACAATATAGCCTGCGATGTGGATGAGGTGATGTGGCCTGATGCAGCTCAGCGACATGATGCTGCACAGTGATTGTGGTGTGTGTGGTCTGAATAAAGTAAATTAAAATAACTTCACACCCTGATAATGTTTTCAAGAGTACAGTTGTGTGCAATAGATTCTGTTTTTGCATTGAGTTGGTACTGTAGTGTACATGTAGAATTTACTATAGATTTATACTCTTCATACGAAACTTGCATATCTAAATGCCTTATCCTCTGCAGAGATCTAAGAAGATCCATTACTGTAAAGTTTCTAAAAATATGCTTTGGCAGTTATGAAACAAAGAACATTCTCACAAATCGAGCATTGTGTTTTCAATTGTTTTGCTGTAGTGTGTACTAATGTGTATAGTGTTTACATTTTTGAAATCTTCGAGCTGCTCTTTTGGTGTGAAAGTTTGAGTTTTGAAGTGTGAAGGTGTGGTTGTGTTTATGTAGCTTTAGAAAAGGGTGTTGTGTTTAGACATTGGGGAACATGGAGGAAACGTTTGTGAAATGTGTTTTAGCATTTGAGAAAAACTGTAAAAGTTGATTCGAGACCGAAACAGACATTTGAGATGTAGAGAAGATTGTCACAACTTGAAAAAGATGTCTTATTTTCATGGATTTGTCTGTAAATTCCTTAAGCACTTTCATCTGAGGACTATCAAGGTCATACATGGAAAATAAATGAAACGCTCTCAAGTGAAGTACAAGAGAACATCCCCCATGTCAGATAACCTTTAGAGCACTGCAGAAGGATGGAGAGGACCTTTTCGCCGTCTGCCAATCCGACAGATTGTCAAACTCTGTTAGATCAGTGATTCCCAACTAGTTTGGTTTCTGCTTTTCCAGGTGACAAGTCAATACGCTTTCAAAATTGGTTTATACAAAATTAAACAAACATAAGATGAAATGATTCATGAAAATATTGTGCAAGTGACAGATGTCGTTTTTATATGCTGCTATCATTACAGTTGTGGACTTCTTTTAAATTTAAAAAGATTTTTTTGCTCCTCACATATTCGTTCTCAGAAGAAACTCAAGACTTCGATGGAGGTTTTTCAGGGAGTTCAGAAACACTGACACTGATATAGAGAAGAACTCCCGCTGCTTTCTAACTTTGCAGACGTTTTTCATGCTCAAACAGCAACATAATGGAACAATAATGGAAGTCGAACATGTAAAAAAGCACAATAGGTCCTCTTTAAATGATATCATTATAGTTATCATTTTTGGTGTGAACAGAGTTTGTTGAATGGCCATGTAGAATATTTCTTTTTTTAAATGTTCATTACCTTGTAAAGTTTCTTATGATGGAAATAATAATCGCAGTATTGGTGTTACACTGTCATTCCCATCTGATAGACAGGCTTTTTATTGATTGTGCTCTGAACAAAATACAGGGACATTTTAGGTATTGATTCTCACCCGTGTTCCAAGTTTTAAAAAATGGCATGAGGGAAAGAACATGGTTTGACTTTATTATAAAAGGCAACATTTTATGTACAATCCATTATAAAAGCATTTTTAATGCAATAATTGTACCTTGTAATGCATTTCATGGCCTCGTAAATAAGTCTAATCACAGTTATAATAAATTTGAGAAAGTATAATGCATTAAAACGACAAATTTCAGATGCCATTTTAATGAAAAATGAAGTGGAATAAATGTTAACGAGCTCGTCAGCTTAATAAGCACTATGGACAAGGTACAATTTTTTAGGCTGACATTATTTAAAAAAAAAATTAGTGTAAATGATGAAGTAGATGATTTTGATTGGAATGAAAGCATGAAGGTCCACCACTAAATTAACCTTCAATAGTGTGTAAGCAGATCCATGAGTTGCCATTAGAGTGCATTGGTTTTCTCTATGTTCATAATTTTGGGCTTTGGTTCCAAGTTAATTACCAGTTAGGAGCTCAAACATGCAATTTCTTCTCATAAAAATGAGATTTATTGATGATTGATTTGTAAAAATTCTCAGTTGCTCACTCCCGATAACCATTTTATGATGTTTTTTCTTCTTCAGACTTTCAAATAATACATTTCCAGTAAAATTTACACTTTAACATCATGCTTGCTGTTTATGTTCTGTTTGCTGCGGTGCATAGAATATGAATCGAGGTTTATTGCATGGAATGAAATCGATTTTATGCCAATAATGAAGATGTAGGACAGCAGTCATTGAAAAGACATTTAGCAGCCAGTGGGAATGGCTGGTTGGGCAGACGAGAGACGTAGAGATGGCTCAGACACAGGGTTATATTACGCTCTCACTCTCGCTCTAGCTCTGTTTAATGGTTTACCCATCGGCGGTGTAGAACCACCTTCAGAAGTTGTCAAAGCCTCTCCTTCAATATACAACGAGTAACTTGATGTGTCACTAGTCGTTGTTTGAGAATGAATCTCACTGGGAGGTTGGAAAATTGCTAGATGCCGTGACAGTTCTCAGTGACATTTTAGATTGATGGAATTTTTTTCTTATGTTTTATCCTCAAAGAAACATTGTGAGAATACGTTGAAGACATTTGCAAATTACTTCAACAAAAAATCTAGTCAAAGCAGGGCTCCTGCAACTATGTGACCAGAAATATAAATGTTAGTAAAATAAAAATGTGGTTGCTTTGGGAAACGTGTTTGTGTGGAAAAATGTGGTTTTGTCAGTTATTATCTTCCTGCAGTCCAATTCTTGATCCAATTACTTTTCTTCACCAGTTGTTTTTAATGAGCCTTGACTTATTTGCAAGTTAGCAGTTCAAATCAGGCTCTGTAAGTGAATCATTGAAAGTCGTTACTGAACTGATTCTTTCTCTATATCTGGTTAAAAACGAACCACAAATTCTGTGATTTCTTTTTAACATTTATAACCCAAATGATAAAGATGAATGCATTTTAAGAGAAATTTTGTCTTGAAACCATAATCAATACTTGTTGTTGTTGTTATTCAAAACAGCAGCAATATTCTTACAAAACAACGTGATATTAAACCAACTAATTTTTAATGCAAAACAGATGCAGCCGTTTGTAAATTTAGGGGCTTCCGATGTCATCTTCTTCCAGCTATTTTAACTGTATGAAAACACTTCATTATGCTGCTTGATATTGCAAATTGGTATTTAACTTATTTTTGTAATTCATTATAATCAGGATCACACTGGTTTGTAGTACAAATACTCTCACTCAGAGTCTTGCATATTCACAGGAAATAGTTTACTTCTGCTTTGACAAATATAGCACAAATACAATCAGGATCACTCAAGTGAGTTTGTCAAATTGGAATTAATTTGTACTAATATCACTAGATGTGCGTTTTTATTCAGCTCCTGCAGTTTGTGCTCTTCGCTGTGTTCTTGTAGTGTAAAGGCCTGGATATACTTCAAGTAAATCCAAGAACGAACTTCGTTTTGGAAGTTTAAAACGGCAAACATATCCATGATGCTATGATCTGATGCTTTTCTTATGCTTTAGGAAAAAATATGTGCTTTTTTCTCATTTTTGTTGCATGTTGCATTTAATGTTCTACTGTGAATACAAGCAGTAACCTGCTGTTAACAGGATGCTCCACTGATTCTGCTCAGACATCTTTAAAGAAACCTTCTGGCACAGTGTGTTAAATGTGCGCATCATGATGAATGGTCACGTGTTACAGTTATGTCGTGTTTCCGTAGTGTGTCACGTCCACCCCTCCCCCTTGTTTGGCGTGCCAGGTGTTCCTCATTTCCCTTCCTATTTTTATCATCATGTTCTCCCTTGTCCTTGTCATTGTTGAAACTGTTACATGTCATGTTCGTGTGTGGATGCTGCCTTCCATGTTCCCTGTTCCGAGTTATGCACAAAGAGTGTGCCGTTTTGTTTCCGTTTTTCTTTTTAAAGTGATTTCTTTTCGATCTCCGAGTATCGATCTCGCCGTATCGGCTCACATTTACATTTATGCATTTGGCAGACGCAATATCTAAAGCAACTTGCATTGTATTTTAGGTACACATTGACATTCTAATCCGTTCTTGCTTTCCCTGAGAATCGAACCCATAACCTTGGTGTTGCAAGTGCCACACTCTACTGTTTGAGCAACAGGAAAGCCATTCACATGCACAAGCGATTTGACTTATGGGCTCAACAGCCTTTTAAGTTGGTCATCCTCCATTTCAAAGCAAGTCTGTGTTCAAAAAGTAAAGAAATGCTTATATTGATTCAGTGGCCAACAGAGCAAACAAACCCTGTGATGTCACACGCTGTGGTATTGCAAGATGGCGGCGACCTTGATTGTTAATCATTGTGGTAAATTTCAGACTATATATTCCTAATATACTAAATATTTGTCAGCCAGTTTTCTTTGCTTATACTGTTTTTGTTCTGTTGTTTCTGTTGTATCTTAGCTGTAGTTGGTGATGAGAACGATGTACATATAAGGCCGATCCTGTAAAGTGTTCACTATGAGGTATGGCAGAACGAGAAACTGAGCGTTTCAATGTGTGCACGGCTTTGACCTTCTCTTCTATTGTGCACACTTGGCCTTTGCAGTTGATCTTTCAACTCATCTGCAGAAACTGTCAAAGCCTCTATAAAAACTAGATGCCATTTTTTCTTCCAGTCACATAGACCATTTCATTTGACAGGCAGTTTCTCTTTTTCTGTCAAAGGAACAGCTAGTTTGAAACTTCCAAAGAATTATTTGTCTTGAAGTCCTAGCTTTTAGTACACACTGTGATGTTGCTAGTTTAAGTGTATTCAATTCTAATCAGTCACCAAGTTGCTTCTTTGAATATCTGTTGAAGTATTCTGAAGTATCTTCAGAAGAGAGTCACTGTAGTTACCCGCCATAACCTCCTCCCTCTTATCCTTCGCCGTCCGGATCCACAGGCCATTTCATACCCGACAAATGAATTATCCTCATAAAAGTGATGGCATCGTCCCTAATATGCCATGGTCAGGCTTGTCTGAATAAGCAGCCAGGCATATTAAATCATTCTTAAACAGATATTAGGAATATTCTATCAGAGAAACACTTAAAACACCAGGACGGGCTTGCAATTTTCTCCATGCATGTCTGAGGTCTGAAACATTCAAGTATTTCTGTTCTATTTGAGACTCTGTTCATATTAAATCTCACTCTATTTTGCTTCAGTCTGAATCATGTTTGTCACTGTGAATCAAATTGAGCCCAGTGACTCATATATATTTTACAAATGCATCTGTGCAACCTCCAAAATAACACTACAGCTGCATCTCATTTTCCATGCTTCCCTTTTCATTTGAAGGTTCTCAAACTATCTGTGTTAAAACATTTATCAAATATCCTGGACTAAAGATCTCATCATGGCCTTGATCAACCTTAAAGTGGAATTTTGATTAAAGTGACTAAAATTTCAAGTTTTTAGACAGTCAGTTTAGTTGTTTAAAAATCTATACAAACTTAAAATATTACAATATTATAAAATAATGTTCATTTTAAATAGATTTAAAGTACATTTTAAGAGAAAATTATACCTTCTTGATATTTTTTTAGCTCCTATGGAATAATGTAAAGATTATTTTGACATTTTATAAAGGTATTATTCCTCTACAAAGCTATCGTACTGCACATTTTAAAAATACTTTTTTCCTTTTCTAATGAACAGAAAACCCCTTAACTTAGAAATCAGTGATCATCAACATATGGCTCAAATGTCTATTAATAATCCGTGATTATTGTATCATTTCATGACGCTCACATTTGTTAATTGATGTGCCGTACTCCCAACTAAAGATGGCATCTCTCCAAGGTGCCTTTTAGTAAAGATGTTGAGTCTCAATTGGAGCTGAGAGCAGCTTACAGAAGTGAGTGTGAGAGGAGGATACGGCTGAACAGAAGTTTGGCTCTCAATGCTTCCCTTCACAAGGGCTGGGAGGAACGGAGAGAGCATGGGAAATGAATGGTTGAAGAAATTGTACTCGACATTGAAGGCTTCATTAACAATGTGCTTTAAGAGAGACATGAGTGTGAACGAACAATACTGCACACTTAATGGTACCCTGGCTTGCTGTTATCAATTCATTTTCATTGAATTGAATTGAGCCCTTATAAACTGGTAGAAATAGTTTATTCAAGTAAAATGTATCCGAATTGAGAGACAATTAGAATCGGTCTTAGGGAATGTTACTTTTGAAAATAATGTGTTATATTATTGTTTTACTCTTAATATCCATTCATTTACCTATTTGGGTAAAATATTAATATTCATGTAAATAGCCTGGGGCAGAGTAACCAGAATTACATTCTTTTGATATAGAGAGATATCGTAAGCAACAAATTTGTCCTCAAAATATGTTTATTTAATCTCGAGTAATTTGCAAGAACTATATTATTCTGTCTCAGATTTTATTTTGGAGTTGCAATGTTAGTACATGCATATTTGACAAATGAATCCACCACCTTCAAATACCTTTGTCCCTGATCTATTCCAAATAGCTTTCTTTTCCCCAAAGAAACTTCCATATTGGCCTGATTACATTTCAAATTCAGTGTTTTGATAAGACCATGCCATGCATAGTAAAAACAAAAAAAACAAAACCATAAAAGCCCTAGAGATGAGGACTGGCATATCTCCTAAGCTTTGCATCATGGGTATGAAGCCTCAGATTAAGTTGGGAACAAACTATTTTCATTAGGCCTATTTACAAGGCAGAGTCTGTTAGGGATGGGTGAAGGGATGAGACGAGGACTCAATAATGCAAAAATGTTTTTGTTTTTTTCATAAAAACAAAACAAAAACTACCCCGGGGAGGAAAACATGACTGGCTGGACTAGGCAAGGTAAAGCAGGATAAAGGGAGCAGTTAAATGATTTATGATGTGGCACTGGACTACAAAACAAGGAGAATAACTGTCTAGAGCAAACAAAGCAGGTAACAAGGAAGTACAGGTGGGGCAAATGAACCAGTGATCAGTGGGGTTTGACAGTAGACAGTGAGCCATAAGCTCACACCAAACATGACACAAACATGCAGCCAATGAGAGTCTCTGAGACTGTGGCCGATTAAAACCTAGCCATGTGCTGCACAGAGCAGAACAACCCCCGCAGACAGAAGAGTGTACGGGCCTAGCAAACTTCACTACACAGAACATATTTGCACTTCACAACATGCACTTCACAACAGAAGACAAACACATGGATTGTGAATGTCTGAACCCAGACACCAAACCAAAACCAAACTGGACCGAAGTACTGGGATCCGAACAACACGCCTCACACACAAAACAGCTAATTTGGACAGAAGAGCATGCAATTTCGAGTTTGGCCGTTTTCGAGGCATAGACACACTATTTATTCATTGATGAGTTGGACAGGGTAGAATATAAAATCGACAGAAAAATCCCAAGGGCATAAGAGTAAAAAAATAAAATAAAATATACCCAACCAATATCCTTAAGGGCCAGTCACACAGCGAAAAGGCATGAATCACGCACGAATTACGCACAGATTTTTGTTTCTGCGTGGAGCGTGCGTCGTATGCGTAATTCGTCGGTTGAACGAACGTGGACCGTCAGTGATTGTAAGTGGATGTGCGTCGAAGGCAGTTTGTGCGTGATTTTGAGTTCCCTGTTAAGGGAACTCGCACTGCGTCGATGACGCGATTGGGAACGCTTTAGCGTGTATGTCTCTTGAAGCACAATAAAACCAACGTGCGGGCGTGTACGTCGCCGAGATGACGTCATTACGTCATGACCCAGGAGTATAAAGGCACGTCACGACCCGGAAGCGGGTTAGCTTTTTGTGTCTTCAACAGCGCTCAAAGCTAAACGTGTGTGTGTGTGTGTATTTGCTGGTACGCGTGCCCCGAGTCTAGTTTAAAAGAAAAGGGATTTCACGTGTGATTGAGAAAAGTGCGCAGATATGGCAAACTTACCAACTGCACCTTCACTAAGGCTTGGGCACTGCGCCTTCAAGATATCCATGTTCTGAGCCTCATCATGGCTCAGTCATGACAGTTAGCAGTTCGGCATAGAGGTGTCGTTCTCGCTCACTGGAAGGTGCGGGGGAGGGCTAATCTTACATGGTCCGCGCTCGAGGGCGTCGACTGTGTAGGTTGCCATTCCTGTCTGACAGTCTTCGAGGAGACTGTTCAGACTCGCGGTTTCGGTCCTGCTGCAGCTGAGGCTCAGCGGCGATCCCTATCGCGGGGACTTCTCAAGTTTCGGAAGCACGCCCTTTCTTCCGACTTGAATAACAACAACCCAGCTCTGAGGAGTTGGGCGTTGTATTTACTTTGTGCCATCAGTATGCTTATAACTGCTGTGGTACAGTGGATATTGTGTTTGCCTATCATGCTGGAGACTGGGGTTCAAGACCCGGTTGAATGCACTTTTTCCAGCACCGAGTAAATGGGTGAGGAGCATGCACGATCATTGCTCGAGGGTACTGATTGTGCAGATTGTTTTGCAAATGAGTTTGCGAACGCTCCGATCCTGACTGGCGGTTTTCGAGGAAACCGCCCAGGCTGGCGGCCCTCGTGGTTCCAGTCCCGCTGTGGCTGAGGCCCAGCGGCGGCTGCGATCATGGGGGTCGCAGAAGGACTTGTCAGAGGGGTTGGAGACAGGCGTGGCCTTTTCTCCACCCTTACCTGGCAGGTCTGGCCTCGTTCAGGAACCGGAAGCACGCCCTGTGGCGGTTTCTTCCGACCCTGACGAGGTGATACTGCAGCTATCCAGTTCCGAGGAACTGGACGTTGTTAGTATCGATGTTATGAGGAGGTCCTACTTGCATGGCGATCCTGCCTGGCGTCTTTTGAGGAAGTCGCTCAGGCTCGCGGTACCCATGGTTCCGGTCCCGCTGTGGCTGAGGCTCAGCGGTTGTCTCGACCATGAGGATCGCAATTGGATTTGTCAGCGGCGGACCGACCTGAGGGTCGTTCTGCAGGGCAAGAGGGCTAAGAGCAAGGTCTGGCCTCGCAGGGAGTCCCTCGTTGGTTCACCATCAGATCAACGCCCTGCAGGCGTGCCTGCGGATCTGGTATCCCGAGGGAGCCAGACCAAGCAGGGATTAGGTGGTCTATCCCAGTTGTCACCCCGGCAGGGCGCGCTGGGCAGATCACCCCCTCCAAGGAGGGTCCTAGAGCATCCACTCCAGGTTCTCTCGGGCAGTTTCCCGGGGCCTGGGGTGGAAACCCAAATTTCAGAGGCTGGTCTCGAGAGACTGGTACCCCTAAAGGAGTTTCTGGCGGCGTGGGCACGCCTGCCAGGCATTTCTCAATGGGTCCTGCGCACCATTCACTTAGGTTATACCATCCAATTTCGGTCGAGCCCTCCCAAATTCGTGGGGGTTCTTCCGACGGTGGTAGATCCTGGGCAGGCTCTGGTTTTGGAACAAGAAGTCGAATCATTGTTGAGGAAGGAGGCCATAGAGTATGTACCTCTCTCAGCCACAGGTTCGGGCTTTTACAGCCGGTACTTCATTGTTCCGAAGAAGGGTGGGGGTATGCGTCCTATTCTAGACCTTCGCCTGTTGAACAAAACAGTCAGGCGATTGAAATTCAAGATGTTGACATTAAATCAGATCGTGTCGCAAATCAAGTCCGAGGACTGGTTTGTCACAATAGATCTCAAGGACGCTTACATCCATATCTCCATCCTTCCTCAACATCGGAAGTTTCTCAGGTTCGCCTTTGGGGGCAAGGCTTACCAGTATCGAGTACTTCCATTCGGCCTAGCGTTATCCCCTCGCACCTTCACCAAATGCATGGACGCAGCGCTGGCCCCGCTGCGGTCCATTGGCATCCGTGTACTGAACTACATCGACGATTGGTTGATTTTGGCTCAGACACGAGAATTAGCGGTTCGGCATTGAGATGTCGTCCTCGCGCATTTGAAGGAGCTAGGGCTGAGACTCAATGCCAAGAAGAGTATCCTCTCTCCTGTGCAGAGGACAACCTTCCTAGGCGTTGTGTGGGACTCGGCGTTAATGTCTGCACGGCTATCCCCCTTGCACATTGCCGCCGTTCTGTCCTTAGTCCAAGTACGTTCGTGAGTACGTTTGCGAAGGAGTAAACGTGTTTGTGTTTGGACGTGCTCCATCAGTGCCTTCATGCGTCGGGTGTGCGTCGAATGTTCGTGGAATACTTTAGTCAATTTCTCGACGCAGAAGCACGCACAAACTCAATCTGTGCGTGATTTGTGAGTGATTTGTGTGTGATCGGCTGTGTGACTGGCCCTTTACAACCACAATTATTACCAAATGTAATAATTGGCTAAAAGCCTCCCAAAACATATTTGAACAACTTAGCAGTAGGTTGGAACAACTCTAAACTCCATCATGCTAAAAGTAAATACACTCGGAAAAACCCTAGCAATTGTATAGTAACGTCTTAGCAGTTACAACAACAAAAAACCATCAAATCCCTTAGTAATCACATAGCACTGCACAGGTCGTTTTGGAAGGCCCAAGAACCATTTATATGTTCTTCATAAAACACAAATCTAGTTGTAAGCTTCCTGATGAAGTTTTGTGCTTGAAATATATTAGTCTTTTTCCCATGAGCACAAAGGATTCCAGCAGTGGCAGCCTCCTCATGAGAGACTTGCTGTCCTGACCTCCTAATGCTAGAGAACATCTAGTATCTGATGGACAAGGGGTTTGAAATGGTCCAGATTAACTCTAATGATTGTTCAGCACATGGTCAGCATGTCCACCTCCTACAGTGTGTGTGTGTGTGTGTGTGTGTGTGAGTGAGATACTGATATCTTGTGATAAGAGCTGAAGATTTTATTAAGAGAAAGATATGTTTCTCTCCACTCAGTAATAGAGACCTAAGCCAGAAAATTACAGAAAGGTATTTTGTGCATCGTGTCCCGGACATATTTCTCTCCAAAAGCAAGAGAAGATCTTGTTCTGTACTAGCCACAAGCATCACTTTCAGCCGTTTTAGTTTTAGCAGACCTCGACTTTGATTTAGTGTTTGGAAGAGAGGAAAGTCACATTTAATAAAGGACGCCATTACACATCGCGTCCCATGAAAAGCTTGTTATTTTGTTTCCGATGGAGCTCATTAGTTTGGGGAAAGAAAATATTTGTTGTTTTTTTTTTGTCACTGAAGCACAAAGGCATTCTGATGAGCCGGGGAAGTAGCGTTAGCGGGCTAATTAGCGCGCGGCTCTATTGTGTGTTAACAGTATGGTGACTTTTACCGTTAATGAGCCGCTCTTGCTGATGTCACCTGGTTCTGACTTCCTTTGGTTCCTAAGTTTTACTTTTGCATATAGGTTAAATCTGCTGTCTGAATAAAACTACTATTAGGCTTTTTTAGGGTCATTCTAAAGGCCCGTTCACACCAACAATGATGGCTATATTAGCATCCACACCAGCGGACGAGACCATCCTGTTAAACCGTGTGCTTTTCTGTCGCTTTAAATGCTTGAGCTTGTCACAGCACTATGGATCCTGATTGGCTGTCAATGATTTTATCATTCATCATTAGGGACCAACCAAATTCACGGGTAAAAATTCGCAATTTCACGGAAGGTTTTCAAAAAAACACTCGATTACACGGAAAATACACGGGTACAATTTTTATTAGGCACCAATCACTGCAATCAGTCCATCTGCTGTCACACCCGCTGTTTTGTATTCTAAAATACCACTTTTCGACTGTTCACCTGTATTAAAAAAAAAAGAAAACAAAATACGACTACAACGCACGTAGCCACACACTCCGCAATGCCACGTGACATTAATGAAATAGTTTACAGTTTTTTGTGGCCAAAACTTGGCCGACCAACGTGGTTGCTGACATATTCTGTCGCTGCGGTGCATTGACGTTTGTGTACTGGCTGACACTTCTCTCCGCGTCAACGCTGTTCGTTGGTACAGAAAGGTAGCGTAATGCAGCCGGCTCAGCAGAGGAAATGACTGCTGTGCGAACGCCAGAATGCTGTTATACTCGTATCCGGCGGAACTTCTTTTGCTGCTGTTTTGTAGACTGCAAACTCGGTTAAGACGCTACGATCATCTGCTCCTGTTATACTCTTTATCAGTTCCTCACATGGCAGCATCGATACCTGTGTGAAATCAAAGACTCTGACCGATTTCATGAAGGCCAACGCTTGTTCACGGAAAGTGGCCGATTTCATGGAAAATGTCACGGCCGTGTAATCGTGAATTTGGTTGGTCCCTATTCATCATCAACCAAGTAAAATATTTCTATATCGTTTCTCTAGTTGTGGTGTGAACTCCACTATTGTTTAATATTACGAACGGATCCCTGAGGTGTCTTGTAGCCTATAACCAGTTTACTAGGGCTGGTCGATTCTGAAATATTTGGAAATAAACTTTGATTCCTGGTTCTGGAATCGGTGGACTTGATTTCTCATGGTTGTTTTTCACATTTCCCCAGTAGTAAAGTATATGCTGTCTACCCTTTGGAAAAGCCTTCACTTTAAAACCAATTTGTAACATTGCACATAAGAGGGTTTGGTGACATCATCAGAAAAGGAAAGACACTTAAGCAGTTTAAACTAACTAAAGTATATTAGTTAAACATTGAGTAATATTAATGAACTACATGTACTTACTATAGGGTTAGTGTTAGGGCTTGGTTTAGGGTTAGATACTTGTAATTCTTAATAATTTCCTGTTATTGTTATAGAAATTACATGTTGTAACGTAACTACGTCATCTTAAATGAAAGTGTTACCCTTTTTTTTCAGTGGTGAAAGTTCCAAAAGAACGATGCGCTACAGTAAGGACCTCCATGTTCCATATTCTTTCATAATTATCCTTTATAATAACAGCTGAAGGAATATCAAGGCATGTCAATTGAAGGCTATAAGAAGACAAGGGCCGCAAGATCCGATGGCTTTCAGTCTGTTTAGGCACATCTAGCATGTTAAACAGGTTTTAGCTTGCATCACTCAAGGTTTTATATAATATCACTCAAGCTGCTCTTTTTCAGCGAGAAATGAAATGTCATATTGAAAATTTAATCAGGATGTTGGAGGCCTGTTTTATGGATTCATATATTTAGCTGGAGAACCAGGATAAACAGTCATGCCACATTATTTAGACTGCAAAGGGAAAATAACCAGCCAGACACTGTAACTAGTGGAACTTTTTGGCGTTTACTCTCATTGAAGTTGTTTGCGTTATGGACATTCGTCCACAGTGGTGCAAATTGAGAATTATTAGATAGCTTCAGTTTTTCCCAAACAAGTAAACATAGTGTACCTTTGTGAATAAGAAATGTGAAGACTTTAATAGAATAAAAGCTCTAAAATACACCTTGAATTTAGCTTGCCTGTTCATCATGGAGGGGACATTTCTGTTTAAGCAAAAAGAGTCAATTGAAGATATACTTTAGTAATTCCCCGATCTACAGTCATTCTAATAATTTACTCGCCCTCAAGTCATTCCAAACATAATTCCCCAAGTGAGGCTTAAAATTAGTTCTTTATTTGCTCTTTTCCACAGAAGTAAGAATAAATTATGCCGGGCTGTCCAACTCCAAATAAGTCGTGCATATATATTGTATATGACCTTTACACTCGCAATAACTTTGTGTGAGTAGCAGCCTTAGATTTTAAGTTGTAATTCAAGAAATATCCTCCTCTCAAAACTGTGCTTTGAATCATAATTGAGATTCACAGTAAGAATGAGTTCCTATTTTTATTAAGGGCAAACTTCTGATCCTATCCTATATATTTGCGAGAAGAGCAGAGTCCGATATGTTTTGATTCACTATTGTCACTGCTATTGAGGCAGCCAAAATTAGTAGTGCTTCAACCTTGATTTTAATTAGTGGTTGTGAAAATAAAGTGGTTTTGTGTGTGTGTGTGTGTGTGTGTGTACAAGTGTCTTTGTGAGGACCAGTTTGAGTTTTACACCAGTGGAGTGAGGACAAGTTCTCACTTGAAACCCCTTTAAGTCCTGTTTGAGGGTCAAAACTCATTTTGAGGTTATAATTAGGTTAAGGGTAGAGTTCGATGTTTGGGTTAGCCACTTAGTGTCAGGTTATGTAGATGGGAATGAGGCGAGGACTCAAGGATGCAAAGAGAATGGGGATTTATTATAATAAAAGCAAACAAAAACTCAACAAAAACAACCCTGTGGGGGAAAAAACAAGACTAAGCTGACATGGACACGAACAGGACTAGACTAGGAACAGGTCAGGAACAAGACTGCATACACAATCAAAAAACGACGACGAAACCGCACAAGACAGCAAACACAGGGGGAATAAATAGGGAGCTCATGATGAGGGTAATAAGGAAACAGCTGGGACAAATCAAAGATAACCAGGGGAACAAGGTGGGAAGGGTTTACAATGACAAGACATGAACATGCAGCTAATGCGGACACACATCGCTGTGTGTTCACATCAAACAAAGACGGCGCACAGCTGGCAACAACCAAACTGCGTGCGCGACACCAAACACATGAAAGCACGCGGCCGAAGTAAACACGAACCATGTGCTTACAACACTGCACAAAGACACGAGAGCACGCGGTACAAGCGAGCTCGACACCGCGTCCACTCCCATAACGTAGAGCGCGAGAGAACAAACAACCTCTCAGACATCATAACCCGCACACAAGACGTTACACAGACAAGAGTGCGCGCGACTCGAACACTCGAATCCGCATGCACACACAAAACTCGAGACATTACGGCAGTATCAGAGCTCTGCCACAAAACCAAGAAATGACTTGACCAAATGTGGCAGAACCCTGACACTTAGTTGTTGTGATGGGTGAGGTTAGTTACGTGTACAAGAGTGTGTGTGCTTGGCCATTCTTGTGAGAGACAAATGTCTTCACTTATATAGTGAAATATTTTGATATCTGATTTGTGATGGCATTTAACTGGTCCTTACTAGTTAAAAATGCTTGTAAATAAGCAAAGACATGTTTTTTATGTAAATCTATGGTTTTACATGTATCTGTGAGGGCTGTGTGTGTGTGTCTTGTTCAAGGCAAAGGCGTAAGAACAATGCAACATTCACAAATGTATGAGATAAGATGACATCACTATAATTGGTAAATAGACATGGAATGTCTTGTAGAGCTCAGATCACCAAACTTGATATTCTTGGCCTTTGTGCCAAGTGTTTTTACACGTTCAGACTGTTTACATTAGAAACAGAATTGGAGAATCTGAGCCTTATATTATTTTCACTGGCACGTATGGAAAATGGCTGTCAGCCAACAATCCCTACATACCTTTGTACTGCATTGAAGTAACCCCTGAGAGCCAAATGTAAAACAGGAACGTCAACAAACTGGAGAAGAAACCCAAGATGGGCCAAAAAGAGATGTGTGTGCATGTGAGTGCTGGGAAGTAAGACCCCTATCCAAACCCAGTAACATCCAGCGAGCATGAGGCAGTCAAGAAAATGCCAGCAGAGGAAATGAACAGCCGTTTCACTGGAGAAGTCAGGATGAATCTGATTTAACTTGTATGATACGCTTTTCATTCATTACATGGGGATAAGAGAGGGGGATCTGGGATTGGGCAGACGGCCAAACCACTGGTTCTCACAGCCATTTTATAACTTAATATGCACCGTGAAACCTTATAAGAGATGTCTTGCATGCCACTGGCATCCAAAGGTTCGCAGGCCTTGTTATTGTACATTGACTGGGTTCTTAATTATGGCTTTAGTTGCTGTGGTTTGTTCTGTTCAGCATATTTATCTTTGATGTAGCCACATTCACTTCTTTCACTTGTAAGATAGATGGATCCAAGTCCATTTGATTGGACTGATTTGTGCACCCAGTCATTTTTGACTGTTTTTGAAGGATTCTGAGAATGACCTCCATCGGGATAGCGAGCATTTTTTGATCTCTTGCTGAAAATGAAACACATAGTAAACTTAATGAGCCATTGCATGCTGTGCCTTAACATCTTAATGGGAAGGACTGAACTTTCATTTCCTCGCAAAGATCACATCTGTTCAGTCGATAGAGGTCAGGACATAATTCTAGAATAAATATGAATTTAAACTTGACCCAATTACTTTCTTAAAAGATGTTCTTGGTCTTATATTTTACAGTTCATCATGGAAAGTTATTCAAAAAAAAAAAAATTTCCTTTTGTAATCTTTCATTAAATAATAACTTGGTCTAAGGTCAAATGGCATCTATTTAGGCTATAATTGTGGGTAATCAGTTCTGTTTTATGCAGTGGTTTAAGGCACTGACACACTCATGGTGAAGTTCCTTTTTGTTCTTCACTTAGGGATAAAAAGACGGGTTTAAAAAATACCCTTAAATTACTGTTAGGGGCCATCCTGACGCCATCCATACTGCTGAGAGTAATGTGAAAATGTAAATATGTGCTGCACGCTTTAACTCTCAAAAACAAAATAAACATAAAAAATGTCAGTGGTGAGAAAACAGCAGTTTGCATCTGCATAAAGCATCTGATCGCAGTGATGTGGATCATAGTGTCTGATTCAGTGCTCAAGTTTCCTTGAATTTAGGGCTGGGCAATAAAACAATAACAATAATTATCACAATATAATTGCCCTTGATAAAATGATAGCAAGAGTCCAGTAAATGTTCGATAAAAAAAGTTTATGCGAGAAATGCAAAACAGTGCTCCTCATTTGAACTGCGTACCACATGGACCATTTATCAAACGGCAGTGCAGCAGATGCGTTTACTCACTGATTGGTCGTCCTGGTCACACGATCCTTAAGCAGCACTTTGAGTTCCTGTGAGAAGTGCTTCAATTCAGTGAAGAACACAAATGTCTCGTTGATTTAATCTAGATTAAAGCCAGATGAAACCGAGCTGACAAACAGGAGAACCAGTCAAACGGCTTTTCAATCTTAACATGGATGTACTATAGTAACTTTAAATGCGCCATGATATTTTAGCAGAAATGTGTAAATGAGAGTGTTCATTTAAAATTGTATTATATAATGTAGACATATTAAATGTATTAAACGAGTAATGCAATAAAGGTATAGCATTTGTGCATTGAGACTAATGACTTTATGACTACTACGTTTTTCATACAAATACCATAGAAATCATATAGTTACATTTTACCATGGCACTTTAAGATATAAATAAAGATTTGACAATTATCAAAAGATTTTATTGTGATCATTTTTTTTTTGACCATATCGCCTAGTTCTACTTGTACTACATTTTCATTCTTCCCACAATCCACTGCTAACCCGATTTTTAGTCTGGCTCTCTTCTGGTGTGTAATAACCCCATTTTACCATCCAATTCACTCCTACAGGATAAAATCCCCTTTTATCTTCATTTAAAATCCATTTCTATTTGGAAATATTTCACATTATTGAAGAAAATTGAGTTTGGCATGTGTTTAAAGTTTTAAATTGAAATTGAATGTCTCTATAATGGTGTCCAATTGCAGTACATTATATGTGTTAAGAGTTGTGGTCTATACTTCAGGAGCTCCGACAGGAAGTTATCTAAAGGAAGACATGAGCCACTGGCAGCTACATGCTCACTACTATCCTCCTCTACTGCGATCCGCAACCATCCGCAAGTTTATGGTTGGATATGAGATGCTAGCTAATGAGCAGAGGGATCTGACACCTGAACAGGTATGTTTTCTTTCTTCTTTAACATGTAAAAAAAAATATGGTTGCACTATTTTACAATCCTGTTCCCCATGTACATACTATATACTTATAGTAATTACAATAACTAGGTACTAACTTTGAACTTACCCCTAAAACTCATGCAGTTACCTTATATTACCCAGTACTTTCTTGGAATAGTACACTTTAAATGCACATACTGTAAAATAAAGTGCAACCAAAATACAGTGTTTACCATAACATGTTCTAATCTTTGGCATTGAGCATTTATTCTGGCCCCAAACACTCTCAACAGGACTAAAATACTACTCAAATCAAATAAAAAATAGGATTAAGTAATTATGAATAAATTATGACAGTAATAATTATAACAAGATAACAAGACTGTTATCTCGGCTCTCTGAACAATGTGCAAAATTATAATACGATTTTTAAACAGTACTTTCTTTTCATTTTAACAGCTCTTAGAAGACCTTTGGCTCTCTGTAAACGTGCATCTGGATGTACTCGCTTGATAGGAAATAAAAAGAGTGAGCAATGTCCTGTTTGGTCATAAAATCTGACAATAGCTTTTGGATCAGGTCACAGGTTCTCATTTACAGGCTGGGTTTGGGTTTCAATTTAACGCCTAGCCAGACCTTTAGATTGTATTCTTCTCCTGACTCAGGGGTGTTTTTATCTGCCTTTCCACTACATTTAGAGTTTCCACTAAGCTTTAGTTCCCCAATTATTCCTAGTTCAACACCCAAGATGTAGATAACCTATTTCTTATTGCCAGGATTTTATGACCTAACATTACTCGGCCCCATTTCTCCAAAGCCACAGGTTATAAAGGGCTCCTGAAGCTGCTTTCCTGACAGCCGATGCTGTCAGAGTTTTAATAATTGGCTAGTGAGGTGGCTTTTGTTGTTTACCGCAAGGAGTCTTAAAGCAAAAAGTTATAATATCATGCTTAACGGTTTCTGACTCCTTCTTGCGGCACTGAGCAACTTTCCTCAGTATCATTGGAAGAGTGCAGCGTTCGTTTAATTTACAGTCTCTCATATTTCCAGCACTTCTGCACCTACTTCACCTGCTTCATTAATGTGTCCAGTCATGTGGGACTTACTTCCACCGTCTAAGTGTTTCTGTCAGGTACACCCAGGCCAGGGTGACCCTGCTCAGCCTGATGCTGTCAAGTGAGGGAAGGGGAGCCGAACAGAAATTGAGTCCCCTATTTTCCTGTCTCCTTTTTCTCGTTGCGGCCACCGGAGGGAGGAGGATAAGGATGCAGCACGTTACACTCTTGATTGATGCCCATCTGGATGTATTGATTGATAGCTTGATCAAATTACAGCCTTCCATCCGGAGGTTGTCAGGACACTGGCGTCAACTCTGATCCGTCACGCTGTGACTGTCCGTCGCACCGACTTGGGTCCAATCACCGACCCCCCCCCCCCTCCTGACAGCAATCCGAGCCCTTTTCACACTCCTCGCAAACCCATTTCCCCCCAGCTTGTCCACCTGAATGTGAAATTTATCAGCAGGCGGTGAGCGTTATCAGTCCTAAACCAGGACATCTGTTTTTCTCCGAGCTAAACGAGTGAGAATAGTTTGGGCTGCGATAAATTGGACCTGGTTATCTGTCGACCTGACCTCTGTCTACTGAGCTAGGTTGCATTTGGTGGAGAATTCAAAGCCTGTGAGCATGTGAGCACACTAGAGTGACCAGTCCTGATTTTACAAGCCAATATTGTGCCCCCAATGGAATTCGATAATTAGTAATAATCTGGCACTTTATCTATTTCGGATCCTAATTGGGAGACGTCAAGAAAATTAACTTATTCTAAGTAGTATAATAGTCTAATTTCTAGTAGTAAAAACACCCCTTGTCACGCCCAAAACAAAGCATCTGTGGATGAGAGTCTGAAACAAGGACCGGTGAAGTTGTCCTGCTCCACTGCACAGACGATTTTAGAATAACACTTTATATCACAACAACAGCACCTCATTCCACACACGTGCATTACTTTACGCTTTAGGTTACATGCCCTTTGATCGGAATTAGAAAAGGCTTAAACTACTCTTTACAATCCAAATGAAATGTTAATCGGATTTGGCCGATTCATTCCGATTGACGTGGCTACATGTGACTTTTTTATTCCTACTATGTGACTAGTCTGATTACAATTGTATAGTTAGGGTCCATGTAAACACAGCTACTAATATAATTCTATGAGAATTGGGAGGTCCACTCCACAACTAATGTTAATGACACATTTGAATCACTTAAAAAAAAAATTATATGTGCTTTTTACAATAGAGATTGTTTCAAAGCAGCTTTAAAGTGGTCACAGGAAAACAATCAAAACAAAGTTGGTTTTGGCTGAACAGCAGCTCTAAAAGAGCAGGCAAATTAATAAAATTGAAGAATATTAAGTGTTACGTGTCCCCAACTAAGCAAGCCAGAGGCGACAGCGGCAAGGAACCAAAACTCCAGCAGGTGACAGAATGAATGAAGAATATAATGGAGAAACCAGGCTCAGTCGTTATTCATGATCGTCACAGGGGAGGGTCTAGTAGAGTCACGGTCTCCGCAGACGCTTCAGGGCAGTGCTGTGCTCGTGTCCAAGTGCAGGTCCTTCATATGATCTGGATACGGCCCGGATCCGGCTGACCACGGTAACCTCGGAATAAACAGAGACTAAAATCAGCGTAGATGCAATTCTTCTTATGATGTAATGAGTACATCAGGTGTTATGGGAATGTTCCCGGTTCAAAAACATTGACAGCCAATCAGAATCCACCTGAATTTAAAAAGATTAAGCATTTAAAGCAGCAAATGACATAACTTCAGCATGCTAAAAATAAACAATGTTATTGTGCGTGTGGTGGAGGTTATCGCTCTTGGTATGAACAGAGCTTAATTCACTGATGATAGTAAATGCAAATTTGCTTGTTTACTTGCTTGGACTACATAATCTCCTTACGATATTGTTGGTTCTTAACTGGTTCCTAGCGCGCACAAGCACTTATTCATATGCCAGTTATTGCCAAGCATTACGTGACTCTTTGCAGGGACGCTAAGGGTAATGCGGTGGGTGCTTTTTTATCTTCGCCGCTCAAACGTCATGACTGAATGGCTTTCGTTTGGAATATCGTGCTGAACCTCTGGGGCGATTTAATGTGCTGTAACATTTATTATGGCTTTATGAATGCGGCACTCCCATGGCGAGCCCAGCTGCCAGTGTTTATGAGACTGACCTCTCACTCAACGGCGGCAACCGCCTCCATCAACCCGTGCCGCAGCGGCGGTTGCAAAGGAATTAAAGTGTTGTGGCTGAGAGATTGGATCAGGAAGTGACAGAGCCGCTAGGACGTTTAATCACACCCCTGCAGGGAGTTATCTCAGGAGAGAGTGGGCGACTGGTGGTTCCTCTACTGTGAGCGCTAGACATGAATACAGAGTCTGTCGACGCTGGAGGGTCTGGGTCACACTGTGTGTTTTTCATAATGTGCTTTCACAGCAATCTGCCTTTTTTGCTACAGTTTTATTTTTCAAATTTATGTCTCTATCCCAGCAAAGTGTGGTCCAAGCACTTCTAGAGAACTGTATAAGGGAGACTGGAGCTAGTTTCTCAGTAAGTATTTCTCAGAACAGGTCTATTTTCTGCAGGTCAGTTTCTGCTTGGACACATACTGCATCTGAAGGTCTACAATAATGGTAGACAAATAAACAATAGGCAAACGCTTAAGGGTCTGTGCTTGGATCATTATTGCAGTGATTATTATGTTTATAGCATGCTATATGTTTGGCAACAGTTTTTCTATCCTAAATTGGTGAAGTGTTGCAAATTAGGGAAATATTAATAATTAATCATAATTCGCTTTTAATTAATTATAAATAATTGTATCAGTTAATTAAATTACAGTAATCCCTCGCAAGTTTCGCGGTCTCAGTGCATCGCAGATTCAAAAATATTAATCGAAAAATAAAAATTCAAAAAATATAGGCAGCCGTATTGCGGAAAGCAGCGTTGTTTCATCGTGATGCGAGAGAAACGGTTTCCCAGGATGCCAGATAAAGAGAGAAACTCTCTCAGAGTCTTTGTACACGCCCACGGCACTCAGACAAGACACGTGATTGGTTCCCGGCGCGAGATCGACCAATGAGTGCATGAGTGGATGTATCCCGTGAGCTGATTGGCTGATCCTTCTTCGCGAATTTTCACGTATCGCGGGGGTTCCAGTCCAAATTAACCGCGATAAACGAGGGATTACTGTAACTTGGTTTAGTTGAATTAATGTGACAATCAATAAATCTGTTCATCCATTGAACACTCAGTATTGATCGTCTATTAATTCTTCAGAAAGGATTTTTTGTGGTCACAGAAAAATAACATTCTTAGCATGTAGCTGTGATCACAATCGTTAGTCACATCAATGTATAAGCAGACCAGAAGAAGAAGCTCATGTGTATTGTGCACAAAGTTTTATTAACTAAATCACGAACACAAAACTAATCTAAACAAACACATACACACACAAAACACGCATACATGGGAAATGGTAAAGTGAAAGTGGATTAGACTGGAAACAGGAAAAGGAAATTAAACCAATAGAAAAAGAGTTGTTTAAAACCGTAACGAGTCATCAGCATTTCTCACAGCACCCCATTAAATGTACAATACTTGCAGTGTCTCTTTGCATTTGATGCCGTTGCTGAGGTCCTAATTAAGGATTTCATGGTTCTGTGAGTCGATGGTGTTAAAGTTACAGTCGTTGATGAATCATGGTGAACTTTGTGGATGTTAGTCTGACTCTGTGGTTGAGGAAGTTGCACCTGGCTTGATGTGTTGGACCTCTCGGCCGAACAGAGTTGTCTTTCTCCTGAAAAAGCACATGGCTGTCTGCAAGTTTTAAGGCCTGGTTCAGGCCTGCATGGCCCCGAGGCCAAACAAACCTGTGAATGGAAGATGTACAAAGAGAGATGTACAGGCGAGAGATACAAAGGAAGGTAGAAATAGGGCTTTTTGATCCTCTGGGAATGTTCTCTCCTCTCAGAGGCCGGTGACTAATGGTAGCTCAAGCTTTTGGAGGAAGAGTTTTACAATCCATTGTCTCAAGCAGAGCATTTGAGCATATGTAACTGGATTGGGGCTGATGAAGAAACTAATCAAGACTCTTGTAATCATATAATATACATGTAGGTAATCATGCAGGTCATCAAAATACAAATTTGAAGATTGATATATATGTGGTCTTGATTAATCAAATAATCATAACACTTTTGTGCAAGGTTGATACGTGATTGTGCATGTCTCAAGTGATTATGTGAGAAAGAGTAAGAGAATAGAATGAGAGAAGGGTTCGTTCTCTATTAATTCTGTCCTGACACAGGCCCGCAATATACAAAACTGTAATAATGCACACAATATCCTGGAAAGGTTCATTCACAATGAGGATTATCCATGAATTAATGTGAAGAAAAGGTCAGTTCTTATGGACATTAGGTGTGTTACGCTGTAGTTGGCTTTCACATTCCTTTTGGTCGTAAAACCATGGCAACCAGAGAGCTGGTTTTATTACTTTGGAGGGGTTGTCGCAGACATTTACTAACTGGCACCTAGTTGGTTTCACCTTTCTGGTTGGCGAGGGGTTTTAGAGATTATTTCTTAAATATACCAAATAACCATCTGTGTCTGTTCGGTCCAGATGTTTCAGAAGCTTTTCATTTTATAAACAGCCATGTAGGAAGAGGCATCGTGTCCATATTCCAGGATGAAAATGTCAAGATTCATCATGCTCAAATTGTGAAAGAATGATTGAGAGAGACCGTGAAGAACAATTTTCACAGACCTTAAATACTTTACAGAGAGCTGGACTCATGCATTGTCAATACAAGATATTGACCAAAAATGTTTGCACCTCTTGATGGAAATAAGTATTGTGATGTTTACATTAATTCATTTGGCAGACGCTTTTATACAAAGCGACTTAAGATATTCAAGATATTCAATGCTCTACGCTTTGAACTACGGTAATACCTTGAGATACGAGCGTCCTACCATATAAGTATTCCGAGATACGAGAAAGCCTTTGAGCAATTTTTTGCTTTGAGATACAAGTAAAGATTTGAGATACGAGCAGCTTACTGACGCTAGGTGGTCCAGCATTCGGAGCAGCCCACGCCATCTCACTCGTTCGCTTCACGTGTTCGTCGACTAAAATAAAGTGTTTGCGTGAGCAAAAACAGCAGCCGAGAAAAGATTGAGCTCGCTCGTGTTGGGAATGTTTGTGTGTATTGTGTGCGGATGAGATTCAAATGAGCTCACTGGCTTCCGTTTTTTCACATGTAGATCTGTTATCTGCTCGCGGATGTACTTTACGCTCGCGCAAACATCAGTTTTCAGTTTCAGTTTCGTTTTGGCATGGATTTGCCATCATAGTTGACTTCCCTCCTGCGAGTCTTCCATATTTTGTTTGCGTTATCTACGTAATCTACGTCTTCCCTCCTCCTCCGCACATACCGCCTTTAGCCTCTACTGTATCGTCTGTCTTGAAGGTGAGAACTCATAATTAAAACCACATTTTATTTTATATCACAGGAATCTTTTTAAACTATAATTTTTTGCGTGTGTGTATGTCTCTATAGCAATTAAAAACATGTTTTTTCCATTGTTATTAGCACTAATAAGGGAGTTTTTTAGAGGGCTGGAACGGATGAATGTTTTTTTTTTTCATTTTTTTATTTCTTATGGGGAAAAGAAAATTAGTTACGAGCTTGGTCCTGGAACGGATTATGCTCGTTTCTCAATGTATTACTGTACAGGAAAGCTGTTGTGCATTGTGAAATCATTTACTGAATGTTCAATTCAAAGATTCAAAGATGCTAAGTGTTTATTGTCATGTGTACAGTAGCAAGTGTTTGTGTTTGTACAAGTGTTTGTGATGTAGCTGCTGTCTGATCCAATACAGCTGACCGTTTCATCTGTCAACAAAAGTTTTTTTGCGAACTCTCCATTAAACTGTGCCTCGTTTACAAAACAAAATGCTCCGAACTAACATATAATCCTCTGACATGATCTGGGATGGCATTAAAATAAGCCATCTTCTCCTTCTAAAGTCTGTACTGGCGGCAATTATCTGTTTAAACTGGATGCTACTTTTCGAATGTACTTTCACAGTTCCATTTGTCCAGTATGAATGAGTTCTGAATGCTAGTGGGCGAGGCCTGTAATGTGGTGATGGAAAACTATTTGACAATGTCTTGCTCTGGAGGAAGTCATATGCAAATTTATTTGACTGTGTAATGTCACAGGTCATCCAATATCAAACCAAGCTGCTTTTGGAGCTTGATTAAATGCTTTGTACATAATGAAAAGGATGTTTTAGCTGTGAAACTTGCAGTATGCAAGGATAAAACCTCTTATATGTCAAAAGATCAAGAAAAACTACAAATTGTAATTGTTTTGCATTTTAAATGAATACTTTAATTCAGTAAGGTTGCATTAAGTTGATCAAAATTGACAGACATAATGTTAAAAACAAATGATAAAATTAAGCAGTATAACAGTTTTTCCATCACTGATAATAATCATAAATTTGTTTGTTGATCATCATATAAGAATAATTTGTGAAGGATCATGTGACACTGAAGACTGCAGTAATGATGCTGAAAATACAGCTTTAATCACAGGAAGAAATTACATTTTACAATGTTACAGTTTTTACTGCATTTTTGATCAAGGTGAGCAGAAGAGATTTCATTGAAAAACTTTTGATGACTTTTTGAAACTTTTGAACGGTAGTGTACAGTTTGTGGTAATTGTTGAGTGCCTGCAGTAAATTCTTCTCTGTTTCTCTCCCTTTTCCCCATTTTCACAGGCTGCAGAACAGTTAAGAAAGCTCGAAGAGGAACATTATAAGGTGAAAAATACAGAAGGTCACGGAGGAATGGAGAACTAAAAGAGTGTGACCTGTCAGCCATCTTCTGTGTCCAACGGGCTGATAATGAGACCATAAAACTGAACGAAACAGATGGAGCTCTAAGACGACTCATCTGTTTTAGTTCAAAGAGTTTAAAACATAACTAACTACTTTATGATCACCCCCCCCCCCCTCTTTTTATATTAAAGTTAGAAGTTAAAGTTTCAGTTTAGGGCCCTAAAGACCAAACCATGGGAGCCGGTAATTGCTCAGTTGAGAGAGCAAAAAGTGATTTTTCAGAAAAGTTGGAAATGACAAATTGTAATCTTTGCTTATACTGTATGTTATTTGAATAGCTTTAAAATCTTTAATAAAGTTTTTCCTTTTTGTCCAAATAATAAGTACAAAACAATGGAAAAAAGTGTACTTTTAAAGTGCTTGGAAACTGAAAAAAATTAATTGTTGAATGAATAAATGAGCCATTTATATAGTGCTTTACTATGTACTACTGTATACACAACATGCTTTATAATCATATCACTCAGCACCAGTGAGCAGCATCCACTTGGATGAAGTGACGGCAGCCACAGAACAATGGCACCACTGCATCACCACACACCAGTTATAGGTGGACAGGAGAGACAGTGATAGAGCCAGTTCAAATCACAGGGATTATTATTAGGCGGCCATGATTGATAAGGCCATTGGAGGAGGATTTGGCTTACTCTTACTCTTACTCTTTACGAGAACTGCTATGCGATTTTTAATAACCACAGAGAGTCAGGACCTGGGTTTAACGTCTCATTCGAAGAGTGCTTGTTACAGTAAAGCCTCAGTATACTGGTGCGTTAGGACCCACACAGACCACAGGTTGAGCACCCCCAACGGGCCTCTCTAACATCTCTTTCAACAGCAACCTGGTTTTCCCAGGAGACTCCCATCCAAGTACTGACCAGGCTCAACTCTGCTTAGCTTCAGTAGGCAACCAGTCTTGAGCTACAGGCTGATATGACTGTGGCAAAGTGCCTTACATCACGCTAGAAACCACCTTATCATCCACAGAACAGCCTAGCAACTGCCTAACAATAATATACTGAAAAGTTTTCGCATAAAAGACATCAATGTTGTCAAAATGATTTCCGTTCACAAAGATTTGCGAAAAATATTTCAAACGCTCTATTACACACATCAGGCCAGTAGGTGGAGATGTCACTTTGTAAAGAAACACTACATTGCTATAGACTGACCACGTAATACACGTGCATAACACCACCGCTTTCACATATTCATGTTTTTGTAGTTTACACAGAGACGATAACAGTAACAGCTCTGAGCTCTAATAACAGTAACAACTCTCAGCCAACTACTCAAAAACACCCTAGAAACCATATGTCAACACATTGGCAACCATTTAGAACAACTAGAAGCTCCTTAGAAATACTGGACCATTAAGTTTCCATTCAGTACACCTAGCAACCCTAGTTACCCCACAGCACACCCTAGCAACCACCGAACAACAGAGTAAAAATCACATAACCATGTCTAACAACCTCTTATAAAGACCCAGCAATAAACATAGCAACCACCTACAACTTAGCAACTGTCTAACAATTCTCAGGCATCTGCCCAAAACACCCTAGAAACCATACTAGAAGTTCCCTAGAAACCACTTTGTTCTAACAGCAACCACCTTAGAACACTTTATCAACTGCCTGGCAACACCCTAGAAACTTCCCTAGCAACCATACCTAACAGCCACCTCAGATAACCTGGCCACCACCTGTAACTTACCAACTCTTAAGCTACTACCCAGAACACCCTATACATCATATATCAACACTTTAGAAACCACCTCAGCATAATATGTTGCACAGACAAGCGCCTCTTCAATTTTCTTCAGAAAAGGTAAAATACAGTCAAATGTTCTTTTAGTCATCACTAGCAAGAATTTTCTACAGTACACGCCGGCAATGTCTAACTTGGCTTTCTGTAGCCGTTAAAAAGGAAAGCGTAATTCACTTCTTCAGGGCAACTTGCTTAATGAGGGAAATACGGATCAGTTTTCCTTTTCCCGCACCGCACCTGCCGAGCTGCAGTTCCGTTTATGCCAGCGCTCAAATGTCTGACATTGAGAAGCGAAACGTTTTTCTTGTCAAGCCAATTTACAGTGGCATAACAGAAGGTCTCTCTCCCACGCCAGGTGCTCCATCATTCTCTCTGTCAGTGATTCTCAGTGTACTTAAGAACGTGAGCGGGCCCAGTCTGTCTGCAGCGGCATCCATCTGTTCAGGTGTCTGTTGTCACAGAGAATGAGGGGTTAGGATCACTCAGAGCAGACGCGGGAGCGGATGAGCTCTTCAACATGCTGTGGTGAAATCAGGAAATATAAAGGAAACTAAATTTAGGTTCACTGTGCTTTTGTTGTCATAACACTGAAATGGAAGTTCATAAAAAATGGTTCCCTTCACATTGGCTGCATTTATTCTTCAAGGTCTAAAGCACAGATCCCACATTTTGACATTATTTTTCCCCATCGGTTTACGTTGAAAGCCAGTCAGAATATGGCTGCCCAAATTGATTGGTGCTATCACTGATATTGGTGTGTGCCATGTCGTTTAGTCAAGTACTGACTGTACTTTAGTCAAGTACAAGCAGTTTTGTTTGTTAAACTAAATTAAATAAAATTAACATACAATGACTTATACACCCTGACTCAGGATGAGTTAGACATGTCATGGGAACTGTCAAGGTAAAGGTCAGTGAAAGAGATTTTGTGCCTCTTTGTTCACTTGCAGAAATCAAGTGAGTGTAGGTATAGAGGTGCAGAGCCAGTGATGGTTCTGTAGGCAAATCTCAGTGCCATGAATTTGATGTGACTGGCAATTGGCAACCAGTCCAAATTGTTGAAGAGAGGCGTTACGTGCGGTCCCTTGGGCTCGTTAAAGACCAATTTTACTGCAGCATTCTGGATCATTTGCAGAGTTTTGACAGTGCATGCTTGAAGCCCTGCAAAGAGAGCATTACGAGAAAATAAGAGATTGGTAGCAGTGTTGCCAGATTGAACTGAAGATTTCCAGCCCAACTACAGCGTAAAACCCGCCCATTTAAAAATAAATGTAAAGCTTGTTTTAATGGAATTTATATGCATTTAAATTGTATGTATTCATTATATGCATTTGATCATTTTTATCAACCAGCCCAATGCATTTTTTTCCGGTCGGACGTGACCAAAAGGAGCCCAATTGAGCGGGAATCTGCCCAATCTGTCAACACTGATTGGTAGCAGCTCCAATAGGAAGGGCATAATCTTTCTAATGTATAAGGCAAATCTAGCGATGTGGTCTGTGAAGTCTAACTGATTAATCACAACTCCAAGGTTCCTGGCTGTCCTGATTATGGTTCACGCACCGAGCTGAACGGAAAGGTTGTGATAAAGTGTTGAGTTGGCTGAGACCACAAGCAGTTCTGTCTTTTCAAGGTTGAGTTGAAAGTGGTGGTCCTTAATCCAGCAAGAAATGTCTGTCAGGCAGGGTGAGACATGAGCAGCTACCATTGTATCATCTGGCTGGAATGAAAGGTAGAGTTGTGTGTCATCAGCATAGCACTGATAGGAAAAAATTGTTTCTGAATGACAGATCCTAGTGATGACGTATATGGAGAAAATAAGTGGTTCAAGCACTGAGCCCTGAGGAACCCCAGTAGCTAGATGTTATGGCCACCCCCATGACACTCTGAGGGATCTTCCTGAGAGGTAAGAGCGGTGAGATGCCCTTCATCATGAGCGTTGAAAGGAGGTTCTGGTGGTTAACTCTGTCAAATGCAGTAGACAGATCCAGCAAGAGTAGATGAGTGGTACTGTTACTGATATTACATTAACAGATTATACAATACAGTGATACTACAATTCTACCGTATTTTCCCACATATAACCTGCAGACGGAGATAATCTGCACCCTCATATAGCCCGCGGGTTTTGTGTAAAAAATTGTTGGTATAACCCGCAACCCGACTGATGAACTTTTTTTGTGTAAGTTCATATTTCAAATTTTGATCATCAGATGAGATGAGAAGAGCCCGCCCTCATGGCAGCACAGCCAATCACGTCTTCTTGCATGATTGATAGGTCAGACAGCCTATCAGCACCAGCTGTCAGAGTGACAGTACAAGCGCCAGAGACAACAACCCTCGACAGAAAGAAAAACTGAAAGAAAATACCTAAAAAAAAACGTATGTCCTTAGGGAGGTAACAGATATATTGAAATATTATTATGTGTAAAAAATTAGTGATATAGCCCGCACCCTCATATAACCCGCACCCCCTGCAGGGTTTGTAAAATTAGGATATATGCGGGAAAATGCGGTAGTTTGTAATTCTGGAAATAGAAGGTTAAGTCAAGTTACCTTTATTTATTTATATATTAAGTCAAACACATTGTGGGATACAGTAATCAGTTATACTATGTGCCTGTTATATACAACACATTTTGCTAAATGTCCCAAACATCCAGAAAATGTACATATTATGTACAGTAAACATACAAAGTAAAATACTATTTGTGCTATTGCTGCCACAGTGTGGCCTTGTCTACAATCCATACAGCTTTATATTAACCATTCAAAAAGTTTTGATTTTGTAACATCACATCATGAAACATTTTTCTTTCAATAAGGACAGAAAATGACTTGATGCCAGAAGCATCTCAGACTCAGACAGTCTTTCATTTTGTATATTTTCTCATGCTGCAGTTTTATCTGTTACATTTTTTGAGTGTTCAAATAATTTCAAAGACTGCACTTTGAAGAAAGAAAGTTCATATGGCCTCTTCTGGAAAATCAACTTTTGTCATCTGTCATTTTTGTTCCCTTACTATTTCAGTCTCTTCATATTTGCAGCTTGTGCACATGAAAAATCTGCACAGAACAAGCGGCATCGTCTTGGTTGCTGTGCCGCGAAGGTCATTTGTCCTCGAATTTAAGATTGGGTCCTTGTGCTGTCAACCGTTAACTGAGCCTTCCCTCCCTTGAGGTGCATCACTCCTACCTTGCTGAATTTTCCCCACTCACAATCCTGAGCTTTTTGCATTAAAAAACATTCGTGTTTGGCTGCTCACCTGACGTTTTCAATTGATTCTGTTCGATCGTTCTGTTTGTCATAAGAGCCCGGCGGTTGCCAACCGCCCACTCCGAAGTTTGCGGCAAACTCCTTGCACTCGTTGCAACAACTCCTTGAAGCTGTTCATTTATCTTCGGCACAGTTTATAGGTCGTGAATGCCATTACCAGTCTAAAATCCATAAGGAGATATGTGTTTATTAAAAAGATGTCTTGTAATCAATAACAGTTTTCCCCTTCGATGGAGAGCTGCTGTACATCATCTCGCCAGTGAGTGACATTGATAATACTGGATCAATTTTGTTTTTAGGAGACTATTTAAACAATCTATAACATCGCAGGAGGGCTAATGCATCTTAGTCAGGCTGCTCGCCTTTGACGTCAAGCCAGTTACTTTTGCTGTGCGGTTTTGAAATAACACATTGAAAATAGCTGTCAAAGATTTGTAGAAGATGAATTGATGTCAGAATAATGGAGGATATCTGCGTAGATAGGTCAGATATGGCTGCAGTTACTTCACAGCGTTTTACAAGCACTTCCATAAAATCAAAATTAAAATTTCTTGTTTCTCGTACCTGCAGGGGCGTCATGCATTTATTATGAAACTTTAATTATGTTTTTGCTGTAGCCTAATAAATACTGTCTTGTTTTATTTGCCTGATTATATGGTGTTAAATTATGAACGCAAGCCTGTGTGACGCATATTTAGTGGCTTTTATTGGCTCCAAAAATCACATACATGACAAATGTTGGATTCACAATGATGAATTTTATTACAGCACTGATAATGTTTGACCTTTACAGATTCTCTGAGGGGACATGGAGATGGGAAAAAAAGGGCAAAAGTGTAGGCTGGCAAAACTACTAGCCGTGAAGTGCTTTAGAATTATTCATTGTTAGTTTTTGTTAACTTATGTACTTATGTGTTAACAAATGAAATTTCTATTAATAGACATGTTTTCTGGATACATTTGAACCCCATTTCATTCAGTCATTCTAAAACTCACAAATGTAAACACACATTGCCAACTGCACTTTTACACTTATCTGCTGGATATAATCTTCTATTTTTACAAACACCGTTATGATTTTTGGTTCTGGGCATTTGCTAGACTTAGCTAGACGAAATTTCCGTTGCGTGGAGGGCTGTTCAGTTTCGAGTGTTAAATCACAGCGTCGTTCTCCTTGGCTATGTTTTATGAATGTTTCATGTCAGTCCCACAGCACATCCATTGACCGTAATCAGCCATTCTAGGAACATCTGTCTAAAGTTGATGGAATGTTGGCAAGCAGTTTCAAGGTGGCATTTTAAGAACAGGGAGATCACCAACATGCGTGACCCTCATCCCAAAAAGATTCCCTGGAAGACAATCGGGAAAGGAATGAAGCGTCATATCTGCTCTGTGTTCGCGGTGTACGGGCAACGAGCAACATACCATGCGAAAATATGACTTGTCATATTGATTTTCTCATCATAAAAGCAAACTGAAATCACAGTCCTCCACAAGAATTGATTACGGAGTGAAACGGCGTCCTTGATTTAAACAGTTAATAAGCAGATTGCTGTTGCTGTTTGTTATTCCGGCAGATTCATGGTTGGGAATCTTGTTAAGTGCCTCTTGATTTTTACATCCTGTTGTCCTTGAAACACACACCAAAGACTGGAGTTTGGTGAACAGATGCTCGAGTGTTTGTTGACTCCTACTGTGTGTGTGTGCGTGTGTTCGAATCCTCTACCTGTACACACCTGCTGTAAATGAGGCAAGAAATTGAACGCTTCCCTTGGCAGAACAGTGTTGTCATCCTCCCTCTCCACACCTCCTCCTCTTCCTCATCTTTTCACTTCAGTGCCTCAGCCCGTATTGGTTACACTGTAAATGTTGCCCATATTCATCACAAAGCCAAGGAAAGCCAAGAGGACACGCTGCAGAGCGTCTAATTGAGAACGAAAGGCTCAAAATGCACATCCTTGAAAAGAGGATGGAGGAAAATTCCAACCTCGATGCTCCTGAATCTATATTGGAATCTGAAGTTAGGAAAAGTTTGAGAATTACTTTGAACTAATTTTACTGGAACAGTGACTCCACAACTTTTTTTATTATTGCCATCTGACACATGATCAAGTCACATTCAACGCATCTCTAACTGTCAGAAAAATATATATTTGTTTGCACAGCTTTTGAAATGTTTATGAATATTGATATATACCTATACTTTACTATACCATTTGCATACATATTTATATATACAGTGGTACCTCGAGATACGAAATTAATCCGTTCCGAGGCGGCCTTCGTATAATGAGTTTTTCGTATCTTGGAACACATTTTACATGTAAAATGGCTAATCCGTTCCAAGCCCTCCAAAAACACCCCATTAAATTTCATAATAAAGCTAAATTGACCTATAAACAATGAAATAACGTAAAATGTCGAAGCTTACCTTTCGAGTGAGGCAATCTCTGAAAGTGGTGGCAGAGGAGGAGGAGGACAAACGGCAGATAACGCACGTACACTTAACTTTACGAAAACACATAAAAAATGTAAAGTTTCGGGTGCGGAGTGGCTGAGCTAAAGCACGCCAGCACGTACGTATAGAAGATGCATGATGGGAGGGATGCTGTCCAATTAGAGAGAAGGATCTCATGGCTTGGCTAGCATCAGGAACCAATGGGAGAGCAGGAGGATGGTGGCGAGTCTACTATAACTAAGATGGCGGCGTGCGGCGCGAGTTTCAAAATTGTTATGGGGAGAATCTTGGACTTTCAGAAACCTTTCGTATCTTGAAAACTTTTCGTATGTAGAGCAGTAAAATTTTCGTCTTTGCTTTCGTAACTTGGATTTTTTGTAAGTTGAGCCTTTCGTATCCTGAGGTACTACTGTATGTATGAAGATAAACCTGTGTGGCTTAAACACCATTTGAGAGTAACAACAGATGAGGCTATAATTATTGTTATAAGTTGTTGTTTTGATGAAAAATTTATTCAACAGGGATACATTAAATTGATTTCAAAGTTTTCTGTTTGCATTACAACTTTCTATTCATCAAATAATTCTGTTTATTACTGTTTATTTTGAACAAAAAAATCATTTTATACTTAAAAACTTACATTTGATCAATTTTACAATGTAATAATATTCACAATATTACAGTTTTTTGAGCATAAGAGGCCAACTATTAACCAAACTTTTGGACGGTAGTGTTTTTATTTAGTTTATATATAATTTATAAAGTACATTTAATAATTTATACGATATAGTAATACCGTTTTGTGTTTTTTTCTCACAAATTTCCCATCAATCCCCTGGTGGATTGGTTTTCACATTCCTAATGCTGCAGTGATGTGTGTGCGACTCCATGGCCTTCGCTCAACAAATTTGAGGACAGCGATTTGACGAAGGCTGGAAAACGTTCTACTGAAGGCCTATGAAAAACAGCTCTGGCTCAGTGCCGCCCTTCAGAGATTAGTGCTTGTATTTTTTTATCCTTTTTTACTTGCACACTATGCATTTTCCACCATCTGTTGTCTGTTCTTTGTCTTATTCCACCGCTCTATCGTGTTTATCTAAAGTAAGGTGATATCAGCCGCTTAAGCGGAGTGGGAACGTTCCAAAAGCTTTTACCATAAAATTCACCTGTCATGGGTGTTGTGTGCTGCTTTATTGACTCTATGTTTTACAAGCCCAGAGACTTCATATAGCAAATTAATTATGTCTTTCAGAAGACAAATAGCAGCAAAGATTTCTCCTCGTCCTTTATTAGCCTCAGTGCACCATGCAAAGGGCTTTTATATCAAATGAATTCTCCACCAACTCCATTATGCCCTTGTTTGAAGCATTAAAATATGGTCTGCAGGAGTACAAATAAGGTTACGGCCGCACTTCATGTGCATGAAAGCTAATCATTCCCCTTTTTCTGTGTGGTCAGTATTATGTCGCAAACAGCTCTATTCACCAAACAGCACAAACATTGATTTCATATGGATCAACCATCTGTTGGTTGTGGAAACGCTGAGAAGGCAGTATGGGTTAGTGTCCTTCATGTGGCCGATTTGTGACGTAACTATGGATTATCGCAGAGCGCTGCACTTTTCCCCTCTTTGTTGGCTAAATAGCTCATTAAGATTGAACCTTGTTTGCCTATAATAATTAAACCGATTTTTCTTGTGTTGACCTGGTGTTGATTGAGCAAATGCTCCGTGTGATGAATTATGCTGGAATGAAGCCTGTAGAACCCGTGGGACTGGGTTGAACCTTTTCCCCCTATAAATAATAGCTTGATTTTTCTGACATCATATTTGAGGGAGTGACACCATGAATGCTTTTTGACCGCATGGTTCAAACCATGAGTCAGTGTGGCTCACACACAAAGGTCACAGGGTAACACTTTACTAGGTCTCATTTCTTAACATTAGTTAATGCGTTAGTTAACTTTAACATACTATGAGAAATAGGTTTTTATTGCATTTTAGTTCACGGTGCATTAATTAATTGTTAACAAATACAACTTTTGATTTTAATATTGAATATTGTGGTGCAACAATATTTGGTGTTTTATTAATTTATTATTTATTAATTTATCAATTTCAACTGCAATACAATAATCAACAATAGAATTTTGAAGACTGTTCAACCTTTTCAAATTAAGTCCATGATGACCCCCTCCTCACACACACACACACACACACACACCAAGTGCCAAAACCTGTACTAATTTCTTGTCATTCAGATTAAGTAAAAGATTCTAAAGAAATGAAATAAAAAAAATAAAAAATAAAAATTCAGTCAAAAATGACTAAAGAGATGACCAGATGGTTAAAAATAAAGGTTCTCCATTTGCATCTATGGCTTCATATAACATATAACCTATAACAACCCTGGAATCTTTCCATTGCACAAAAGTGTCTTTAAAAAAAGGTCTCTTAAAAACAGATCACTGAAAGGTTCTTTAGGAGACTAAAAATGATTCTTCTATGGCATGCAGTTGAAGAAAAACAACCTGTAAAACCTAGTCAAATTATGAGATGAAATGTGAATCTTATTGAGATGGGTTAATATAGCCATAGCTGCTGGCAAGTTTGGTGCAAAAGTCACAAATGAGGAAAGTAGTGGGACAACATCAAGTCTAAGATCTTGAAGGGACCTCTGATCTAGACAGAAGAATGAATAGCAACTCAAAGCCCAGTAGCTTAATTCAGAAAAGTGCAATCCTTTTCCTACTCCAGCGAACTGTCAGGGTTTTGTCACTTCAGTTTGGGTTTCTAGAGTGTGTTGGTTGACAGAGCTCTGACACTGCCCCTTTGTTGTGTTTTGTCATTGTGTAACCCCGCCCACCGTGTTCCCTCGTTTCCCTTGAGTGTTGTAAGCTGTTTCTGCTCGTTACCTTTCTTCATGTGTTCCCTATAGATAGCCCTTGTGTTTGCAGTCCGTCGTGGTCTCCCTGATTGTGGTCCTGCCATGCTTCCCTGCTCTGATTCCCCGGTTTGTTTTATGTTCAAGTTCCGTTCTTTGGTTGTGTTTTTCCCCCTCGTGGGTGTTTCTGTTGTATGTTTATATTGTCATTAAATTCCTTTTTACTTGCAATTGAGTCCTCGCTCTTCGTTCCGTGACGCAAACCCCCAAGCCTTCAAAGTCTCTGACACAGGAACAGAGAGATCCACACATGAGTGTCGAGCAGACCAGGCCTGCTATCAATGGAAGTCGTCACAATGATGATATCAAAGGAACTATTAAAACAGAAATAAAAAATGCTAATTTTCTCTGGCAGTCGTTTTATATTAAAAACCTAATGATTAAAATCGAATGGTTATTCTCTGCGTTTAAAAAAAACAGCTTAATATGCACACAACAAAACTGTGTTATACGTGTTATGTATCTATTATTTACTCATTATCTATTTAAATAATATGCAGCAAATTAGTTTCAAATCAGCCGTGATGGGGATGAATAAGTCATACGTTATGAATAAGTCATACGTACAAACATAATGACGGGCAGTCCATCCGTTGCACATTTTACTGATATGTTGGCTTTCATCAGTAATTGTGTTTAAATGATTGCATATAATCAGGTTTGGAATTTCCTCTCTCCTCTCATTAACATCTCATTCATTTCTGGTGGAACATGAAATCAGAGTCATTGTAATTTAGCTTGAATCTGCCAAAGGAATTGGATTGAAATCATTTAAATGTAAGCAAAACACCACTTCCACAAAGAGCAAAGTGCAAATTCCATCCAAGCATTTGATCTCCTGTGGTACATTGATGAAAACTTGGCTTCACTGGGCAAATAGTTCAGTCCACAGAAAGGGAGCTGGTTTGGAGTTGGGCGTTGAGGGTTACTTGTTTGTTCACATCTGTCTGTGTGATTGAAGTTAGCTTAACGCATCCCTGCAAAACACATGCAACCAAGAGCAAACATTTTCCCAGGGGAAAGGGATTAGGTTCACCCTCACTGACATATGTGTAGCAACTCGCAGTTCTGTCCATCACCCACTCAGCATCGCAAAGGGTGTAATTGTGGAACTGACGTATAATTAGGGGGCCTGTCTGTGAAGTAAGACCACATGAAATTAATTGAGTGTCAGGATGTTTTTGGATCAAATTCAGCCCAGTGGAACGGCACTGACAACAGCCTTGGATGGGGATGTGGGGGGGTGCGGGCGGGCTTCCTTTGGCGGCTCGGTTGAAGGCAGGGAGGGGTTAGTGTGAGATCTTCTGGGAATTGCTACTCTAGAAAAAAGGAAATTTTGAGGGTTGAGTTTAATGTGGGATTATGTTAGTCACCCAGATTCTAAGACCTCATGCAGTGTTCAAAACGTTGCAGAAAGGGTGGAGAGGGTGTTTCAAACGGCATAACATCTGTTTATGCATTTTCTACACACACTTTCTCAAGCAACTCCATGAGGTGGAGAACAAGATGTGAAAGAGAACTTAAATTACGATCGATCTGACATCCAGCTTTCAGTGCTTGTGTTTCAGATGTGTGCTGCATATATCAGACGTTTAGACTGATATGGCTTTAAAACGCATGCACATAATAAACTTTTATGACAATCAAGAATATCCCGTGAGAGATGATAATCAAAACCAAACAGATGTTTTTGTTTCGGAAGGAGAATAGGAGACATGAGCTGTAAGGCTCTGCCCTCTTCTGGAATAGTGGGGCGTGGCTTAGCAGCTCTTTTGCATTTAAAGATACAGTACATGCAAGAAAACGTCTCAGGTTACTTACGTAACCCTAGTTCCCTTAGAGGGAACGAGACACTGCGTCGGAACGCATATGGGAACGCATTAGCGTGATTGTCTCTTGAAGCGCAATTGAAACCAGGTGTGCGAGTGCAATCACCGAGGGTGATATCATGAGCCAGGAGTATAAAGGCACGCAGTGAACTAGAAGCCTCAGCTTAACTAGTGTCTGAAACAGCCGGCGTGCGACGGAGCTGAGGCTACGAGACGCAGTGTCTCGTTCCCTCTAAGGGAACTAGGGTTACGTAAGTAACCTGAGACGTTCCCTGTCAAGGGAACTCAACACTGCGTCGGAACGCATATGGGAACGAGAATACCCACGCCGCCTCAGCGAACGGAGTACGCCAAGCTAACGTAGCTCACTACGAAAGGGCCAAGGTTCCCAAAGCGGGGTTAAGGTCTAACTGGTAGAACCTAATAAGAGTATGCGGTGAGGACCAGCCAGCCGCATCACAAGTATCAGCAAGGGGAGCCCCTGCGCAAAAGCTTTTAGAGGTAGCCATGCTCCGGGTAGAGTGGGCGTGGACATGCAGTAGGAACTGCTGACCCGCCGAGCCATAAGTCAGTGAGATAGTCTCGACTATCCACCTGCTCAAAGATAGTTCTGACGCTGGAGCTCCCTCAGGAGCCCCGAAGCATACAGAGAGTAGGTCTGACCTACGTAATGAAACCGCTCTGCGGACGTAGGGGTCCAGTGCTCACACTGGACAGACCTTGTTCTTGGACTCCTGGTCACGACTGGAGGGGAAGACATAAGGCCTGCAGTATAGTGTGACGAGCCGGGCTCGGACGCACTTTAGGAACATATCCAGGTCTGGAAAGAGGAAAGCTTTCGCCAGACAAGGAACAAACTCCAAACAGGAGGGGCCACTGAGAGGGCCTGGAGGTCACCAAGCCTCTAAAAGGAAGAGATGGCTAAAAGGAACACCGTTTTAAGGGTGAGTAATTCCTCCGAGATGTCCTCGAGTGGCTCAAGGGTGCCTGGGACAGAGCCTGGATAACCAGGGACAGGTCCCAGCCCGAGAGCGTACTGCTGGCCTTAGCCTCAAAGTGCCACGAAGGAAACGCACTACTAGGGGGTCCCAACCCCGAGGGGTACCACTTGGGGGTACGTGGTAAGCCGTAATGGCAGCCACGTACACCTTAAGCGTGGAGGGGGACAACCCGGCAGCGAACTTTTCTTGTAGAACTCCAGGACGATACCACATGGCAGGTCACTGGGTCTAAATGTTTGTCACTGCACCAGGAAGTGAAAATATTCCACTTCTGGGCGTAGAGCTTCTTCGTGGACGGGGCTCTAGAGTGGAGAATGGTCTCAACGACCTCAGTCGAGAGACCTGAGTCTATGAGTCGGGCCACCTCAGAGGCCAGACCCAAAGATTCCACAGTTCCGGGCGAGGATGAAGTATCCTGCCCTAAGCCTGGAACAGAAGGTCCACTCTGACGGGAACCTCCAAGAGTGCCGTCTAAGAGGGACACCAAGTCCGAGAACTACACCCTGCCCGGCCACTGCGGGGCAATAAAGGTGAGACGGACCCTGTCCTGGCGAACTTTCTCTAGAACCCTGGGAGCAGAGCAACCGGGGAAAGGTGTACAGGAGGAGCCTCAGCTACTCATGTCGTACCAGCCAGAGAGAAGCTGGGAGAACAGGGGAGAATAGAGCAGGCAGCGAGCCGTCTCTCGAGACGGAACGGGCCGGAATTCCCCCCATCTGCTCCAACACCTCGGTGCGGAGTCGTATTCCCCGGGCCTCAGCCCCTGTCTCGACAGGAAGTCTGCCCCCGAATTTGGGGACCCCGGGATGTAAACTGCTCGAAGGGAGCTGAGTTTCCCCTTGGGTCCACAGGAGGTCTGGGAGAAAAGCTTGAAGTGCTAAACGGACAGCCACGCTTCCGGCACATATTATATGCCAGGAGAGGTGGAGTCTGCTCCACAGACCCTAAGTCGAGCGGCCCCTCGGGGCCACCCCCCAACCCGAGCGGGAGGCGTCTGTCAGCAGCGTCACGCGGTGACAGAGTGATCCCAGTACGGGCCTTTGGGAAAGAAACCAGGCTTTCTTCCACTGATGCAAGACCCGCAGCATCGCTTTGAGACCTTGATCAAGCGGGAAAGGTTGCCCCTCGAGGAAAACCCCCTGGTTTTGAGCCACCATAATGGTCACAGATGGCGCAGGCCTAGTGGAAAAGCACTGGGAACTGCCGCCACAAAATTTAACACTTCCTAGAAGCGTCTGACCATGAGTGGCCGACCTAGCCTTATGCTCTCGACTGAGGATGGGATGGAGGCAACACGCACGGGTTAGAAACCGTGCCGAGTTTGACCCAAAGTCCCGTACAACACGCGGGACGTAGTGCTCTGCCTCGGCAAGAGCACATTCCTCCCGGTATTCAGTCTCAGCCCGAGCTCCTAAATGTGAGCGAGAACAACATCTCGATGTCGCACCGCGCTCTCCCGAGACTGGGCCGGAAAGAGCCAGTCGTAGAAGAGATACGTACATAAACCTCCCGGGAAGAGGAGCCCTGAAGCCAAGCTGGCCCGCAGGAAACAGCCGGCAGGGATACAACGGCTCTGGAGAGGAGAGCGGTCTTAGCAACCTCGGTTGTGAGACCAATACCATGCGCTAGGCCCCCTCGGAGGCCGAGCACATCCACTCCAGAACTCCCAGGAGCGGAGCTAGAGCTGCATCCACGCACTTGTTGAAAGTGTGAGGAGACAAGCTAGGCCGAACGGAAGAACTTGGTATAGATAAGCCTTGTCCCCAAAGGCGAATCTGAGGAACTTCCGGTACTGTGGAAGGATGGAGACATGCAAATATGCGTCCTTCAGATCTGTCGCGACAAGCCGGTCCTCAGGCCTGGCTTGCACTACAAACTGCTTCAGAGTAAACTCTCTAAATCTCAGTGGTGAAGATCTAAAGTAGGACGCAAACCTCCATCCCTCCTAGGGACGATGAAGTATCGGCTATAAAAGCCCGGACCTCTGGCTGAGAGAGGAACATACCTTATGGCCTCTTTCCCCAGCAATGGGTCGACTCCCTGTCCCATGACCAGAGCCTGCTCGGGGACCACCAGAGTTGGCAGAACCCCCGAAAAATCCGGGTGGATAGACCCGGAAAAGTAGCATATCATTCTGATACGGTACGCAGGACCCTTCTGAGAGATACCTGGCAGACGTAGCCACGCTACCATGAAATCTACTAAGGGTATCAGTCTCTCGAGACTGACCTCTGGACGGATATGTTTTCCCTACTCGGGGCCCTGGATGGCACCAGAGAGCCTCCGGAGCAGATGCTCTAAAACCCTCCTCAGAGGGGGCAGCCTGCCCAGTGCGCCCCGTGTGGGGCACAACCGGAAGTAGCTACCTGCGACGAGCATGACCCGGCCCCCTCGAGGTACCGAGCCTGCTACCGCGCTTACAGGGCACTGATCTACCCCTCGAGGCAGACCAGCGGGGGGCCCCTGCCTAGCCTGGAGGACAGCCCTCAGATCTGTCCTGCCGAAGGCTGCAGCTGAGCGTGACAACCTGTACTGCCACCCAGGGGGGGCTGTCTGGTGACAATGCTCTGCCGCTGAGCAGCGCGGTAGGAGGAGCCGCTGCTGGGCTGCGGCTGGCTCGCAGTCCCAGACACTCGAGAACGACGGGGAAGAATTCTCCTGAATGCTACCTCCCGCTTTGCAGCCTCATTAAACCTTTCGACTGCCATCTCGATAGCATCGCCGAAGAGGCCAGGAGGCATAAGAGGGGCATAAAGAGGATATTCTTATTTTTCTCTCTCTCTCTCTCAGCGCGGTCAAAAAGCATGGCGCAGAGAGAGATAGCAGTGGCCCTGCGCAGCTCGGCGACTGCCAAAGGGCCATCCCCCGCCGTCATCGAGGATATGGGCGGCGTCGGGATTTCAGGGGCGGCGATGAGTGGTGCGCGAAATAACTCGCCAACTTCCACTCTAGGCATCGCCCCTAACCCGGCCACAGGAGTAGTATAGTTAACGGCTCAACGCTGCTATACACTCTGTGAGAAGCGGGCTATTTCCCTGACCTCAACACCTCGATGCGGAGGTTCGGGAAAAAAGCAAATCCCGACGCTGAGGCTGTACTCGGGCGGCAGGCAACACTCGTCCTTGAACGAGCGTCCCTTGGCTCAGCTGGTCACTCGAGATCCAGCCTCGCCATTGCCCAAAACCTCAAGCAGCTCCTCAAATGCAGATGAGATTGATGGCGGTTCAACCTCATCCACATCGATGCTGACTAAATCCCCCTCTAATTTCTCAAAATTGGAGAAGTTCAGCAACGCTTCCTCACCCTGGTCGGAAGTAGTCACCACATGGTGCGCTTCCGAGTCCTGCGTGAGGGTAGATTTAACAGGAAAGGGAGAAGAAAAGGCGTCCCCGTCTCCAACCCCGCTGTTAAACCCAGTTGTGATCCTCATGAGCGCGACCGCCGCTGAGCCTCAGCTGCAGCGGGGCGAGATCACGAGGACCGCGAGCCTGAGCAGTTCCCTCAAAAACTGCCAGGCAGAGCGGAGAGTGCGCGGCGGCAACCGCAAACACTCTCTGCACACTCAGAGCCCTCGAGCAGTGAGCATGCGTGCAAACATGTGACACAGAGAGCGTGTATATCACTGCCCGTGATGAAACGCGGCAGGAGTGACACAACGCAGAAATCTGTGTACCCGCCATCAAAACATAGGTAAGTGAAAATCAAACTTACAGCCAGCAATGCACTTTACACACACGTTAGCTTCGAGCGCTGTTGAAGACACTAAAGCTGAGGCTTCTAGTTCACTGCGTGCCTTTATACTCCTGGCTCATGATATCACCCTCGGTGATTGCACTCGCACACCTGGTTTCAATTGCGCTTCAAGAGACAATCACGCTAATGCGTTCCCATATGCGTTCCGACGCAGTGTTGAGTTCCCTTGACAGGGAACAGCATGTTTTTCCATTCCCTTAAAAATGGTCATTTACAGCCTGGTGTAATAAATGATCTGTGGGGTATTTTGAGCTGAAATTTCACAGACATATTCGATGTTGCAAAATTAATTGAACTTCTTTAATGTTTAACTGCTCTCCTCATTATCATTGAAGGGCCATCAATAGCTATGTTTCCATCCAAAGTTGCAAATATTACTTCTGCGCAAAATTGGAATAAAGCAAAAAACATTTAAAGCACCGTTTTCGTCCAGTCAGTCGAAGAAAACAAAATCCATACTTACTGATAATCTGGTGCTAAATATCACTAAGAAAAGTAGAAGCAAACTGTAGATAATTTACTTCCGTCTCAGAGCGCATAGATGAAACACAATTAACATGTTATCTGACTTGCTTTCGGAGGAAGATGCTGCTGTCTGGGAACGCAGTCGTGTAAGATCGTTCTAAGAGGTAATTATTCCAAACCATTTTGATGACAGACTTTGCTCAGGCATTTCAAAACAACCTAAACAGCATTTCAGATGCTGTGCGGCGAGATCGGTCTGCTGATTAGTCCAGTAATGTTGTGTGCGCGTAGAAATAGGTGGATGGAAACATAGTTAATGAGCTTCGCTTGCAGAGGAAATTTCATCTAACCTTGTCATTTGAAGTCCATCACAAAAAGCAAAAGTGAATGCTGCACTTTTGTTAAATTAGGACATTTTCTGTGTAAATTTAAATAGACTGCATAGTCTTGGCTACAACTATTGACCAGGAAAAATGATACGGTTCATTTACATACATTTATAATTTGACTAGTTCATTCCTCAGTTAATAAGTGAGTTTTTTTCCCCTTGCAATGAAAGTTTGTAGGGTTCAGTTTAGTTATTTTGTTTGAGTCTGAATGTTCTTCTAAAGAAAGTAAATTCCTGAAGAAAGTAAGTTACATATTATATATTTAAGTATTATATACAGTGATCCCTCGTTTATCGCGGTTAATGGAGACCGGAATCCCCCCGCGATAGGTGAAAATCCGTGAAGTAGGATTGGTCCCCCTTGGAATTTCCTTATATGTGTGTGTAGGTACCAAAATGTTTAAAATATGTATATTTATACTTTATATATATTTTAATTAAATCTATTTAATTATAAAACCTTAATATTATACATTTCCTCTCTCTCTCTCATACAATATGTATTATGTTCTACACTCATCAATGACAGCAGTATCTTGAGACTCCAGTAATGACGACGATGACAGACCTGTGCGGTTCATGAATGATGGTGATGGTGTCAGGTTTGATCAGATTTAAACACTTACTGCTTTGATTCTCAATAGATAGTATTATGCACATCAGATATAAATAATGCGATTACTTTAATCTTTTATTTTCATATTAGATTATGTAAACTGCGAGCAGCCTATTGACACGAGATGCGGGTGTGAACACTAGCTGGAGTGTCGGCTGGAGGAAGTGTTAAATGAGGCTCATTGGTCTGGTCCCTTGGCTGGAGCCGCAGATGGTCGGAGGTCTGAGCCAGCGCGCGTGGAGGATGCCATACTGGTAATTAAAAGCCGAGCAGAAGGTACGTGCATGAAATGTGTGTGGTGTGTTGCGGTAAGACTGTAAACACCAGACCTTTCTAAACCACCATCAGTTCCAGACTGCTGAACTTCCTGTATGTTCGGTGCTATAACTCTTAAAAGATGAGTGTTCGCATATGCTGAAATGTTTTGACCATTGATTACTCTGGCCTTTATGATTCAAAATAAATCCTCCAATAAATTATTTTCAGCTATGAACCAAACAAACCAGCTCTGAGACGAGCTTACAGAAGATTATAACCTTTGATTTGAAGTGAAACACTATTCTAAAATCTGAGAAAAGACTGGATAGTAAATGTCTTTAACTACTAGTGTTATTTTGTATTTGTATAGTTTATCTTTATATATCATTACAGTTATGAATTATTAACAATTTAAGTTTAAGTTGTAATAATTGTGCTGTGTGCATTTGTTGTAGTTTTAGTTTTAGTCATTTAAACCTTAAACCTTCAACCTTAAAAATGATAAATATTACCTTGGCAACTAGGTGAAATTAACACATTTTTAATAGATTTAAAAAGTAAATCGTTATCACTAAAATCGTTATCTCATAAAGCACTGCGCATGATGGAGTCGAATGAAAAACAACGGGTAAAAAGAACATTTGCGTTCATTTTATTTTGTGTAAAAAAAACATATATTTGAAGTTTATTGAAAAAAAAACATTCAACCATATAGGCCAATAGTTTATTAATTTACTTGGTTTTATAGTCTACAAATATATATATATATATATATATATATATATATATATATATATATATATATATATATATATATATATATATATATATATATATACAAACACATACTCACCTAAAGGATTATTAGGAAGACCTGTTCAATTTCTCATTAATACAATTGTCTAATCAACCAATCACATGGCAGTTGCTTCAATGCATTTAGGGGTGTGATTCTGGTCAAGACAATCTCCTGAACTCCAAACTGAATCTCAGAACGGGAAAGAAATGTAATTTAAGCAATTTTGAGTGTGGCATGGCACGGGTCGGTCTGAGTATTTCACAATCTGCTCAGTTACTGGGATTTTCACACACAAACATTTCTTGGGTTTACAAAGAATGCTGTGAAAAGGGAAAAGCATCCAGTACTTGGCAGTCCTGTGGGAGAAAATGCTTTGTTGATGCTAGAGGTCAGAGGTCATGGGCCGACTGATTCAAGCTGATAGAAGAGCAACTTTGACTGAAATAACCACTCGTTACAACTGAGATTTGCAGCAAAGCATTTGTGAAGCCACAACACACACAACCTTGAGGCGGATGGGCTACAACAGCAGAAGACCCCACCGGGTACCCCTCATCTCCACTACAAAAAGGAAAAAGAGGCTACAATTTGCACGAGCTCACCAAAATTGGACAGTTGAAAACTGGAAAAATGTTGCCTGGTCTGATGAGTCTGGATATCTGTTGAGACATTCAGATGGTAGAGTCAGAATTTGGCGTAAACAGAATGAGAACGTGGATTCATGCCTTGTTACCACTGTGCAGGCTGGTGGTGGTGGTGTAATGGTGTGGGGGATGTTTTCTTAGCACACTTTAGGCCCCTTAGTGCCAATTGGGCATCGTTTAAATGCCACGGCCCACCTGAGCATTGTTTCTGACCATGTCCATCCCTTTAGGACCAACATGTGGGTACATGTGGGTACATCCTCTGATTCTGCTTCCAGGATAATGCACCATGTCACAAAGCTCAAATCATTTCAAATTGGTTTCTTGAACATGACAATGAGTTCACAGTACTAAAATGGCCCCACAGTCACCAAATTATTAAAAACGACATTTGCGTCAATAAACTCCTAATTGCTGCTTATTAATAGTTAGAAAGGTAGTTGTTAAGTTCAGGTGTTGGGTTGGATTAGGCGATCTAGAATATGGTCATGTTGAAAAAGAAATTAGTTAATACTGACAACTGGAACCTAAACTAATAAAGTAAAGGTCTGGCCTTATATATACACATTATATATATATATATATATATATATATATATATATATATATATGTATACATATAACTCTACAAGTCAATTATAGTCTACTAATACTCTAATGAGAGTTAGTTGTCATTTAGTTGTAAAGTTACTTATAGCTAGGGGAATGTCTAAAGTGGATCATTGAAATAAAGTGTATCTATATATTGCATCAAACATTTCTGTATGGAGACGATGAACATTTTTATATATTTTTTAAAAATCAAAAGCATGCTCTATCCTCATACAGATATTTCTAAATCTGTCTCTTTTCTGTCTACACACGTACATATCCAGAGGCTACGGAACATTTATACTAACTTGGAAATGAGCATTCTCAAGTGAGGGAAGGAGATGAAAGAATGGAATGATGGGAAATGGGAGTGTGTGGGTTGAAATTGTCCCAGGATGTGCAACACCAACATCATGAGAACTTAAAACTGGAAGACACTGATTGAATCATAACAGACACATCTGTCACAACATCCGCAGTTCAAATCCATAACCTAAAGTATAAAATATCAGTGTGTAACTCTTCTGCAGCGTTTACATTTTTCGGGTGATGAAACTGGAGAAAGAATCCCATAGATTTACATTTTAAGGGGTGAACAATAATACTTTTGGGTGTAATATCTTGACTTGGGCTAGTAAGCAACTGCATTGCAACGCCCTGGCAACAACCTATGACGTTCTAGCACAATGGTGGCAGGTTTTGCTCTGTCAAACACCACTCATATTTTCTGCATTCCACAGCGGTTTTGGTTCTTTTTCAAATTAATATTGTTTTAAAGGCAAAGAAAGTTCATTTTAATCTCTACCCTTGTCAGAAAAAGGGTCAAATGCAATTAAAGTGCTTTGTGGAATCATTTTACATTTCAATATCATTTGATAGACTTCTGTTTAAATGCTGGGAATTTACAATTCTAACGTGTCACATTTTTCTTTGCGACACAACTTTCAATGTCTTTCGCAGTCATGCAGCGGCGTCTGAGATGACACCTGAAGCAATGAAAGTGAAATATTATAATAGACTGTCGATCCAAACGCACCAGTTCTGGGTGAAATTCCTTGAGGGCTGCTCTTCCATTCCTCGAGTTGGGATATTTATTTGATCAATGGCAGCCATCAGGCTGTAAAACAAGCTGTGCTATTTCATATCAAGAAGAGCTAAGATTTTGCAGGCTTAGATAGCAGCTTCAGGCATGTTTATATTTTGAATGTTTTTACTTGAACATATAACATTGTGCAGTCTTGTGTCAGTATTGTTTTTGAGATATCGACAGTCTATTACAGTATTTCATTTTCATAGCCTCAGGTGTCTTCTCAGACAATGCCGCATGACTGCAAAAGACTGTCAGTTTTGACACATCTGAGTCCTCTGCTGCAAACCTCTTTTGGGGAGTCCCTCAGGGCTCCATTCTGGATCCTACTGTTTTTTCTTTATACATGCTCCCTTTGGGGTGCATTTTTATGAAACATGATGTGTCATTCTATTGTTATGCAGACGACACACAGATTTATTTCCCAATCAAGCACTCAGGAAATAATTCTCTTGCTCCTTTGTTGGCTTGCTTAAACGATGTTCAATTGCGGATGTAGGATAGATGGTAGATGGTAGGATGGTAGATCAAAGCAGCATCCTCAATTTCATCCCCTTTCATCTCTAAACACTAGTAAAGAATCTGGACATACTGTTGTTTGCCTATTTAATTCAGCTTTTAAATATTGCTTCTTCCATCTTTGTCAGCTGTCCAAAGTTGAACATTTTCTTTATTCTCAAGTCTTTCATGCATTTTGTATCATTTTTATTTTGACCTCATTTATATTATTGCAACTCTTTGTATTATAGTATAACTTCCACTACTTTGGCAGATTTTTTGATTGCGTACATGACAATATCAGTCCAATCTTAGAATCACTTACCATCATTTTAGATTAGATTTGATTATTATTTAATTTATTTATACAGCATATGTTTGGAAAATCTGGCACCTTCCGACCTCACTAATCTACTAGTCCCACACAATCCCTCAAGAGCTCTCAGATCTGGGACAAAAACTCTTTTAGTTGTCTCTACAGATTAAAGCAAAGATTACATCATAATGCGTTTGTAATTGCGGACCCTAAACTTTGGAACGGCTTGCCTATCCAGATTAGATCCACACCATCCCTTGCTCTGTTTAAGTCTTTGCTAAAAAACATATTTCTTCTCTTTGGCTTTTAATAACCGTTAGATGCTGATACATACTCACATGCCCTTCATATGTCATATTTTTCCACTATCTATAAAAAAAATCCTTTTCCTATGTTTTGTTTAATGTTTTATGATGTAGTGTAAATCACGTTGGTCAGCTGTCGCTGTATAAATGGTGCAATATAAATAAACATATTGATTTAATGACTTAATTTTCTTCAAAGATTGACACAGAGATTTTAACACAAATGGTTATATGCTGCTTATCCTTAAATCCCTTGTAATTAATGAACAAGAACACATATGCAATAAGGTAACCTTGTAAAACATAGGTGTCAAACTCAAGGCCCGCGGGCCACATCCGGCCCGGCGTGTAATTATGTCCGGCCCGCGAGAGCATTTTATTAATGGCCCGCGAGATGTCCCGCGCTCCAGCTGACTCGCCGAACACTTCCTGTATTAAACAGGAAGTGGCTAATGATGCTTCGCGCTCGCGCTAGTACCGCGCGATTGTTATTGTCAATTATCCATAACTGTTCAGGCTCGGTACACAGTGCTTGTGCGCGAAATTCAGGTGTTGATCATCGGATGAGAAGAGCCCGCCCTCATGGCAGAACGTCTTCTTGCATGATTGACAGGTCAGACAGCATATCAGCGCCAGCTGTCAGAGTGATAGTAAAAGCGCCAGAAAGAAAATACAGCGCAAAAAAAAAAACATTACGTCCTTAGGGACGTAACAAATATATTGAAATATTATTAAGTGTAAAAAAAATTGTGATATAGTTTGTAAAATCTGCTATAACCCATGGGTAATATGCGGGAAAATACGGTATATGTTTACTGACATACTGCCGGTTACCCGTGTGTCTCATTTGCGGAGCTAATGTGTCAGTAATTAAATAATTTAATAAGACGGCACTATAAGACAAATGACATAAGAGCAAATTCAACTGAATGATTTGATTTGTTATTGCTGAAAAGCAAAATTTTTATTTAGATTTCCAGGTTTTGTTATGCAGCATGTCCATATTTTGAATTTGTATAATTTTGACAGGATATATTTTTATGGAGAGCAAAATCTTTTATATATATAAATCTTTTTAAGTTTTATATAAAATGACATAAGAGTAAAGAAATTTGAATGTTTGTTATTTTAACTTTTACTTACTTTTACTTTACGTGTTTACTTTATTTCTAACTTGTATAATTTAGACAGGATATATTTTAATTTGTTTTAAAGTTTTTTTAAATATTTTTATATTTTTAAGTTATTTAAGGTATAAGTTGATTTATTCCAGAATAATATTTCTGTCTGTTTTTATTCACATCTAATTTAAAAAAGGTAAGTTTTAAAAGTTTAGTTTTAGTGTTTTCAATAAATGTTTATCCTGTTCGGCCCGCGACCTAAAGTTTTTTTGGGATTTTGGCCCCCTGTGCAATTGAGTTTGACACCCCTGTTGTAAAATAACCCTATTCACGCCTTTTCAGCGCTAATTTCTCACTGCGCGTCTTTAGTAAATCCTGACAGTAGTTTTTAATGCCAAAAGAGGGCTAACATTGGTAAAAGCTGTTAGTAAATCTAGGCCAAAATACTTTATGATGATTTCTTTTTACTCGTAGCAGTAGCTTCATCATTTTAAGTCAAATCACCTAGAGTTTTTGAACCGACAAGTTCCTGACAAGTTCTGACAACCAATTAACGACCTGATTGATTCATTAAAGATAGAGAATAAACAAATATAGAACAAAGCATTTACTACAAACAGAGACTGATAATGACTTATCAGAACATTAACACAAAACATACCTATAGATCTCAGACATACTGTATAATATCCAGTTCCACTTCTGTTGTCAACATGTACAGTGACAACAGTTTTGTGTTATTAACACCATAAACAGTTCCCAGAATGCATTTGATATATGAAACTGCTCATCTGCCATCACCCTATGGCTCAGTGTTCATAACCACCCATAAATTATCATAGTATGATGTCACCGTTGTTTTGATTCGCCAAAGTGAGAAAGTCATGGCCTCGGTAAATTGTTCAAATTGACTTCGCAAAATCCCCTCACACTGGCCATTGCCCAAAATCTCTTTTATAGCTCTTAAATGCATCAATCCAATATATATCCAGCATCAATGTCACCTCGACCATTGCTGATTTAGGGCTCTACATTAGGAAGAAAAGGCCGTTATTAGGGAGAATATAGCTTTAGATTAACTGATCTTTTGATAGGGTCACTTTCAAGGTTAAAGCAGTTAGATTCACTCTGCTGAAAGCAGAGACATTAAGTGATTGATAGTCAATATGACACATTAGCAGATTAAATGAGTTGGGAAATGTTACAAGGTCAAACACGTGATGTAGAGATTGCATTAAACTGGCCAAAATTAGGTATTGTACCTTTGATTCCAAATGATGTAAACACGTAACTAGACTCTGAGCATCAATGCTGTACACAATGAATGATTTAGTGTTGTCTCAGGTGAAAGATGACCAGTTGTGGAGATTTCTGTGGTCGGATGTTGTACAGTGAGAGAGGTTCAACAACGGCCATTGTCACAGTCTTGAGACCAAAGATAGACTGAGATATTTTTCTGTCACGATCATTCTCACAGTGCGTTTGCTACTACAATCCATGTCTTCTGATTAGCCAATAAAAATACACCTTTAAATGACGTATTGATCAACGCAACATGGTGGTAAAACTTCAAACTACTCACTTCAAGATTAATTTGTTAGATTGGCTTCTTTTCCCATCCATATTCTCGTCTTTCGATTCCTCCTTTTTTCACTAGCACGCGCTTAAATAAATAGAGCAAGATGAATCGCACTTTGGCAATTCATCTTGCTCTATTTGTTTAGCGCTAGCACATACTGATGATGTTTCATGTCTATATACTAACTTAGTCATAGCCTATGATTCAATAGGTGTCATCATCTTGCAGTCTACATCGTACCCAAGTTTCTTAGATCTATTTGCCACAGTGCGATTTGTAACAATCTTTTAGGATTACTGAAATCATACAGTCTGTAGAGGAAATTTGAGTGTTTTGCTCGCTGCATGTTTAACCGTGAAAGACTAATTGTTGGAACAAGATAAAATACTTTTAAAATCAATCTGCAATCTGCTTTGTGATTTCGCCAAGTAGGACAACACCTTGTTACTAGAACAACACCTCAATACAACCTTTTGCTCGATGGGGATGCAAAACAGTCAAAAGTGTTTCAGTTCCCTCCAGCCACCTGTCCGCTGACACCTGTGACGGAGAAACGAACACAGTAAACACAAAGAGGAAGAAAAGGAAGGTTGTCAGTCTTTTCCATACCAAATCCCTGTTCCTCTTCCTCAAACTAACCTGTTTGCAAACTAACACAGTGGAATTCATACATTTAAGGATAAAGAATATCAGTAGAATCAAAGTTTTGAAATAAGATTTGTTGAAGTTCTATCCTTAATATTCAGTGATCATTACTGATCATTAAATAAAAGAGAAGATGAAGATTGATGAAGTAGTTTTGTTTGTTTAAACAAAGATAATTAACTAGAAAACTAGTGAAAATGTGAACCACTTTTCACAATGAAAATGAAACCAAAACCAAGTAACAAGTTCAATTAAAACAATTTAACGAACTCTGCTTCTGTTGTTTAAAAAAACAAAAATCCAATTTATTAATTTTGTTTAGTACTTCTCCTGTCCAAATACCACTCTATTTATGATTTAGTCAATTCCTGACTGATAAACTCTAGTCCTAGCTTAAATTTATTGTTTTATGAATAGTGATTCACATTGACTTTACAAGGTTTGAAAGTTGTCTCTCCCCCCCAAAAACCCAAACAAAATTATTATTATTAACATTATTATGATTTGCCGGTCTCCTGTTTCACCCTTGAGCAATTCATCTGGTGCCCAGTCAGAGTGATTTTAAGAGGCACCTACCACACTTCGTTTTTAATTTGCTATTTTACGAGAACTTTATTGGAATCATCCATCTCTACGCATTATTATTCACTGATGCATATAATGTCCTTTTAGGCTTGTCGCCTTCTATTTATCTTTTTCATCTGCTTCATCCAACATTTATTTTTTAATGTGCTTATATGATATTCCACAGAATGTTTTTTTTATTTTTTAAATATTTTATTTGGCAACAGGCTGCAATAAATGACATTCAAGCCTTTAAGTAATGATTTTTACATGGTTTTAGTTTTAGTTAACGGTAATAACCTTGCTATAATATATTTTTATCGGTTGAGATAAACAGCAGCAGATAAAGCTCTAGAATTAATAAAAAGTCTTCTTTGACATAAAGACTTTGTGTTGATAAAAAAGTATTTATTAATTTGTATATATTTAACCCATGGTAATTTCTTAACCCATTTCTTAACAGGTCTTCAGTCACAACTGCAATCACTAGAAATATTGGTAGGGTTTATTAACCATCTCTTGGTGCATCCAAATCTCCACCTCCGTTCAAGCCATCTCTGCTTTGTAATCACGCTGGCAACGACTCTGAAGATGGGTGGGCCGAGCTCTGGGCTCATCCTTACACTACAGTGTCATTCTCTAGATTAATGACCAGCGAAGAAAGCAAGAGGTCATATAATCACTCAACTGTAGGAAACTATTAGGTGGACCATTTAAGACTGCACAGGCTGGATCCGGGTCTAGGTACCAACTTAAAGCCTCTGACATTTGTGATAAATGCTGAAGGAGATCTTCAGGGAGAGAGAGACTCTGATAGGGAAGGTTATCGAACACAACAACAAAGTAATGGGAACTTGAGTGGTTTTCACTGTGGAAAGGCCATTTATAAGGTCATTGTTGGTTGTCTTTTTCTGAAGGAGACTGAAGGTCAAATTCAATGAGACACTTTGGTGTGTGAAGGTTCAGTGCAATATTCTGTAACTACCAGCAGTTTAACCATGTGCAAAATAAACTTAAATGGTTTTTCGAGTATTTAATTACTATGTAAATTATGGTGATTATAGAAAGTGCCTTTTTCACAAAAATAACGATGTGGCTGGCGTAATTAACGTTGTGCTATTGTTGCCTGTAGGATATTCTGGCAAACAGAATATCATTTAAAAGAGATTTTCTATAGATCATCGCAAAAATAATTCATCAAATGATGGAGAAAAGCATTATAAACAGATTAATGCACAGTGCAGTTATAGTGGTCATATACCCCTATCCAAAATAATGGACCGGTTCAACAACAGTTTTTGAATTAGAACGGTAATGTGTTTTATGTATCGCTTTTACAACATCAGACACATAACGATAATTAATATGATTTGCCTTTTCCCTAAATTATTCATCAGTGAATAATATGTTTCTAATGTTACACAAACATGTTCCCGTTCATCATCTCAGTCTGGCATCTGACAATATAGTTCATCATTACAATGTCAGAGTCTTGTCGTTTCGCTTCACACTTCATGTTTCCTTCCGTGTGCTCCCCATGTCATTTCCTCCACCTGTCTTGTCAATCACTCATCTCGTTAGTCACCTGGCCCCAATCTGTGTAAAAAAAAACTCATGTTTTCCCTCTTCTTTGCCAGTTGTTGTCATTGTTCAAGCCGTGTGGTGATGTTTTCTGTCTCTGTGGCCCTCCGAGTCTTCTTCTGGTTTTTGCACAAGTGTGCTGTTTTTACTGTATATTTAAAGGGTTTTTGTTTAAAAATAAAGGAGATTTCTGTTGAAATCCTGCTCTCCGAGTTTTCTTCATCCCACACCGCGGTAACAGTAACATAGATTATTCACCTGCTGTACTGTATCCAAGTTTTCCTGTGTCTTCTTAAAGGTGTTCTTGTTGTTCACTGTGGAAAAGCCTTATACAATAATACCTCGGTTTACGAGTTTAATTCGTTCCAAGAGCGAGCTCGTAAACCAAAATGCTCTTACACCAAAAAAAATGTCCCCATAGGAATGCACTAAAAATAAATTTATTCGTTCCACACGACCACAATTGCCCACAATTGGCGTTTTACCCTAATAATTACAGTTAAAATTATAACCATTAAGATCTCATATAAATACTAATTAATGATTGACAATTTACTGTAATGCACTTCAGCTGAGGAGAGAGGAGAGAAGAGGGGGGAGGTGGGAGTGGGGAAAGGAAGGATTCAAGTGCAAATGAGTGAATTTATTATAATAGTGCAGAAAACAAAAGTGATAATCCAGAGTGAAAGTGGTGAGACTGAACGAAAGAAGGAACGAATTCGCGGGAGCCTCGAACGAACGAATTAATTCGCTGGAGCCGCGAACTAACGAACGAATTCATATCCTCGAACAAACGAACGGACGAATTCGCGGGAGCCGCGAAGGAACGAAAGAATTCGCAGGAGCCGCTATGAAAGCGGGGAGATAGGCAGATGATATGACAATCAGGTGCTCAGTGACCACACACATACATACAGACTCAGGCAGAACTAGGAGACAATGAATTCATGAACCGTGACAGTTACTGCTTAGAGGCACTGTAAGTGTATATTTCACTATGTGAACAAAAGCAATCACAATTAATTAATGTTTAACCACTTAATCACTTATAAAAGTATCACTGTGGTGAATGATGCAGCCAAACCAAGCCAAGCTAAGAGAATGAATGAGTTAAGGGGTGATAAAGGGGTTGGAATCGCGTGACTGTTATGAGATGCTGTGTTTAGGATATTTACAGTAAAAATGCGAGCCACCACGCTAAGTATTAGGACATTTTCCACACAAAAATGCCCGTGGGTGAGGGACATTTTTTCTCGTACAATGCTCGTACAACGATTCGACGCTCCATGCTCGTACACCTATTTGCTCGTATACCAAGTCGCTCGTAAACCAAGGTATCACTGTACTTATAGTTGATGGAAATTTGTGATTTCAAAACATATTTCTTTCCTCTCCAGTTTTAAGGAGAAGCTACTCAGGATTTATGTTAACTTCTGAATTTGCACACGATTTGTCTTAAAGCATATTGAATTTAAACAACTTTAAAAGCATGATTTTCACCACAGGGTGAAACTACACTACAAGTAACACTAACATTCAAAAGTTCAGGTTCAACACATGTATTTTTTTCAGCTAGGATGTGTTAAATTGACTTTTAAAAATAATGACAGTAAAGATGTTTATAATGTTACAAAATATGTCAGGTTCAAATAAATGCTGTTCTTTTAAACTTTCAAATAATTCTGAAAACATTTATAATGGTTTACCATAAAAAGATTAATATTTTTTATTAAATAAATGCAACCTTGTGGAGTAAATGAGACATTTTTCAAAAACATAAAAAAATATAACTGACCCCAAACTTTTTATAAGGTATTGCATCTATTTTTATGTATTCGACAGAAGCTTTTATCCAAAGCGACTTACATTACATTCAAGAAACACATTGACATTCTAATCAGTTCTTGTGTTCCCTGGGATCGAACCCATGACCTTGGTGTTGCAAACAACAATGCTTACTGGTTGAGCTACAGGAAAGCTAAACAGCTAAACAATGTTATTTAAATTATGGCAGAATCCCAAGCCTAAATCTTATGTCGCTTTAGAAAGTCTGGTTTACTGTGTTTTTGTAAATCAGTTTATTTGGGTAGTTCATTTTGAGGCATTTTCTTTTTTTTCTTTTTTCTTTTTTTATATGAACTACAGTTCTGAAAGAGCAGTTTAACTTCAGATTAACTACTTTTAATGTAATCTTGGCAAACTACAGTGTCACAGTAACTTTCTAATGCTGTAAGTCAGAACTGAAGAATGTCTGTGAAACAATATCTCTCCTTCCCTAATTAAGGATTTAGGAAGATATTTCTATATTATTCTGTAAGTTATTAAACGGATGAGTAGACTCATTTGCAATCTGCCAATAGACCGGATGAACTTTCCTGTTCTAATATAAAATTGCTGAACTTTAGAAACCTGTAGTGCAACGTTGCCTGAAAAGTTTTGCAGTGTTCGTATCCCACAATGCACCAGTGTATCCCCAACTTTTTGCTTTTGTTCAAGCATTGGCATTTTATTTTGTTGTAAATCAGCTATTTGGTAGTTTTTGGTAGTCATTTCAGCAGCAGATTGATGGAAACCAGACAATAGATCCACCCCCATCATGACTGATATTAAATAGACTTGTCAAACGTATTTATTCTGTACTCAGCACCACCACATAATTAAACTGTGAGACATTTAATTAAGTATTTTGAAGTGCCACAACAGACTAACCGCTACTGTGGCGCTACATGGATATATCATCCCTATAGGCGCATGTGAAAGTGACTTCCACCCCCCTTCCCATGTGGTCTGGACCTACAAACATCTAAGTGATTTTCCTATGATCCCAGCCAGATCCAGCAGGATCTAACTCCTAACATGTCCACGGGACCGCTGCGTGTTATATAGTTGTCCTCCCGTTGACACGCGGGAACTCAGGCTAATAAACGTCAGTGCTAGGGGAGGGTTAGCATTCCTGCAGGGTCATTGTGGACACAAGAGGCATTAGAGGGGCTTTGACGTGAGGAGTACTAGCGTAAAAAGATGTCTTCATGAGGATCTTGTTAGATGATCTAAAAGCCTCCAGATATATCATGAGTGAAAGGTGTGGGAAGACTAGCAGCTACTACAGTATGGGAGTAAAAGACCATCTTTATTCACCCTATGATTAATTTTTCAACCTGCTGTGTCTTTCCCAGCGCTCCTGTCATCTCATCATGTTAAAAAACTGACCTGACTGCAGGTACAACATCAAAAGGAGGAGCTACAAATTATTTACTCTCCTTGCCTGAAGGGAACGATTCACAAAGACCCATGGACAAAACACCATGAGGTTTTGTGTGTGTGTGTGTGTATTTCTTTTCAGTAACTGTATTTTGACTGTTACCAAATGTTTAATACTAATTTATTTTTGTAAATAAATTTGTTGATGCTTTTTTATTATACATTACAATATCATAACAATTTATATCACCCATTTGTCCGTAAGAGGACATATTGATGAGGAAAATTGCTTTTGCGTTTTCTCAGAAAACGATTGCGTTCACATGCAAACTATTGCATTCTCTCAAGAAGTTTTGTGTCTGCTCAAAAAAGCACTGAAATATAGTGTCAGTGTTCTGCCGCATTCGGTCTAGTAATTTCTTGGTTTTGTGGCAGAACTCTGGCACTACCGTAATGTCTCGTATTTGATGTGTGTGCGCATGGCTTCGAAGATTCGAGCCACGTGCACGCTTGTCTGTGTAACATCATCTGTGCGGGTTATGATGTCCGATTCCGAGACTAGTCTTGTCTAGTTTCAGTTTGTGTCGGGATTTGGACATTCATGAGTCGTGTGTTCGTCCTTGTCGTGAGCGCGTGAGAAAAGTGTTTGCTCGTCCTCATGCACTCCACCTTATGTGAGTGGGTGCGGTTTCAAGCTCTGCTTGTACCGCATGCTCTCGTGTCCTTCGATATTTGTGTTTACATCGGCCGCATGCTTTCATGTTGTGTTTTCTTGTTGTTTGGTTTTCACCCGCTGTGCGTCATCTTTGTTTAATGTGAACATGTAGCGATGTGTGTCTGCATTGGCTGCGTGTTCATGTCTTGTCTGTTACCCCGCCCGTCTTGTTTCATTGTCATTAGTTTGATTTGTCCCAGCTGGTTCCCGATCATTTACCCTTCTTCCTGTGTATACTCAATCCATCTGTGTTTGCTGTCTTGTGTTGGTTCCTTGTCGTTTATGGATGTGTTACACCTTGTCTCCAGTCGAGATTCTAGTCCAGTCCAGTTTTTCTAGTCTTGTTTTTCCCCCACGAGGTAGTTTTATTTGAGTTTTGTTTATTTTTGTTATAATAACAAAAATATAATATACATAAATATTAATAATTAATGATTAAATTAATTATATTAATAATATTAATTAATAATTAAATTAATAAACATAAATATAATAACAAAAACATCTCCAGCTGAACAGCATTGGTGATACATTCCAGTCTGGTTTCAGGACCAGGCACAGCACTGAATCTGCATTACTGAGGGTGCATAATTACATTCTTGAAACACTGGACAGAAAAAGCTCTACGGTTCTGGTTTTACTGGACCTTACCGCTGCATTTGACACTGTGGATCATGCTATTCTCATCTCTCGTCTTCAACATGTTGCTGGTCTGCAGAAAGCGGTGCTGAATTGGTTCTCCTCATACCTCACTAATAAAACCTTTTCAGTAATGCTCAATGACTTCTCCTCCTCAGTTGCCCCTTTGTCATCTGGAGTGCCACAGGGTTCCATTCTTGATCCTATTTTGTTTTCACTCTATATGCTGCCACTTGGTGAACTTATCTCCAGACACAATGTTCATTTTCATTTCTATGCCGACGACCTCCAGATCTACCTTCCTGTGATTCTGAGTAATCGTTCGGCACTGGACCCTCTCCATAATTGTCTTCAGGACATCAAACAGTGGCTTTCACAGAATTTCCTTCATTTAAATGAAAATAAGACATCCTGTTCAGCCCGGATTCACTCAACAGCGTTTCTAGCTTTGGTCCCATGACACCTCAGTTTGCTCCGTCTGTGCGTAATCTGGGTGTTATTTTGGACAAAAACTTGAAGTTTGATAAACAGATTGGTGCAGTAGTGAAGGCGAGTTTTTACCAGTTAAGACTTCTTAGTAAGGTCAAATATTTTTTGTCAAGAGCCGACCTTGAAACAGCAATTCATGCATTCATCAGTTCGAGGATCGACTACTGTAATGCCCTCTACACTGGACTAAATACATCACTCATCAGTCGCCTTCAACTGGTGCAAAACGCTGCCGCACGTCTACTCTCAAACACATCAAAGAGATCTCACATTACCCCTGTCCTCCGCTCGCTTCACTGGCTCCCAGTGCAGTTTAGGGTGGAGTATAAAGTCCTGTTGTTTGTGTTCAAGGCCATTCATGGCTTGGCCCCAGTATACCTCACTGACTTAGTAAAAGTCTATCAGCCAGCCAGAAACTCTCCGCTCCTCTGATCACATTTCTCTGGTGATTCCATCATACAGATATAAAAAGTTTGGAGGCCGGTCATTTAGTGTTCAGGGACCAAAGTTGTGGAATGCACTCCCTGTGCACCTCCGAAGCATCACGGTGCTGAGTGTTTTCAAAGCACACCTGAAAACCCACTTTTTTAATAAAATTTTTAACACATAGCATTGGACTTGATTCTGGTTTCATTTCTTTAACTTGTTTTCTTTATGTTGTCGTTTGATGTTTGTTTTTGTTCTTTTGGAAAGCGCCTTGTGGACCTTTTGGCTGTTTTAAGGCGCTATACAAATAAAATTTGATTGATTGAATAAAGAGCCGCTGCATCTTTGAGTCCTCGCCTCATCCCCTTCCACACACCCTGACATATAGTTTTTCGTCCCACCTCATATTAATTCCTAATACAGTTTTGAGCGAATGCAAAGTTTCACTGTGAACACAAAGGTTTTGTGAGATAACGCTTCTTCTTCGTACTCGCTTTAATCCTGCTGGTTTCAAAGTTTTCTCCATTTGGCACAGTTGAGGGTGTCCGATTGCTGGCCGCTTCATTCAGTCAGTCAGATTTGGTTGATCGTATCACAAATGGACGACGGGAATACAGGTGTAAACTGGGCCTAAAACATTTTGAGCTTGTCCACTTCTGACGAGTTCCAGAGTTAGTCGAAAACACATTCAACCGTATTGATTTTGTAGTGTAAACTCTCTTGTGGTTAAACAGCCACAAAAGACTGTCTACTCTCTGTCTACTGACCTAAGGTGTAAACATTATGGGAAATGCGCTGCCCAGATGGAATTTAAACTTTGTCAGCTGGAGACCCTTATTTGGTTTGAAGACAAAAACATAAAGCACAGTGTTCTCTCACCATTCCTGATTTCTAACACACACAGTGTTCGGAGTGATCTTGTGTCTGTCAGAGCAGAAACTAAAGCTGCTGCTCTCCATATGTTTTTGTTTTTGGCTTATTTCGTCCATTAGATCGAACGATCAGAAAAAATAAATACATTTACCCTTCCTCCAGAGTGGTTGTAACCAGGTGTAAACAGGACTGTGTCTCCCTCGTCTACTTGTGATCCAATCAACCAATACGCATCTTAATATCAGGTGTAAACAGGGCCAATACGGGTCACAGAGCTTTAGCATAGAGCTGTGCTTTAGTCAGAGAGGGTTCTGCTATCACCGGTGATGACAGATCCAAGACCTTCTTCATCTTAAACACTAATGGTGCCATCAGTTTGGGAGCCACATTCACTTCAGTATCACAATTTTTAATTCAATATTTGCAAACAGGCTCATAGTTATTTAATGTATGTAATGTATTGGCAGGTATTAGCTTAATTTTCATGGACTCAAAGGTCATATTGGCACTTTCATGTAGCTCATGACCATTGCAGAGAGTCTCACAAAGCACATTTATAGTTACATAACTCTATTAAAATATATATATTTTTTTTTACATGAATTACATTATTGTATATTATTATATACAATTATATTATATATATATATATGCAAAAATATGCTAGTGGTCCAAAAAGTGTGACATGAGGATGAAAATCAGAAACTCCAGTATTCTTAGGGAAACAAACATATTTGATACCTTAATAACCCTTCTCTACAATGCAGCAATAGGGAAGATAAAATCTTAACAGGCCTTAGAGAAAAATCACTTTGATCGAGAACCCTCCAGAAATGTAACGTACATCACATTGTGTCCAACAAAAGCCCAGAAATAACCTGTTAATTGGGCTAGCTCTCAGATAAGCCCACACCGCATTTATTTATGTTAATATTAACTTGAAAAAACAAAATAGTAGGCAAACTCTTGGTTGTCTATAGCAATGGAGCACTTTGTAAACTGGACACCGTGATGTACGTTACACATGAAATAACTGAGCAACAAACATTTATCTTAAAAGAATACAACTGTATTAAAATTATTCAAAATACATTTATGACATTCAAATGATCTCAAACAACATCTCATTTGATCTTTGCTCCAAATTTTTTCTAATTTTCAGTGTGAATATGATGGAGTGAAATAATGTACAAAAGTGCGGTGATAAAAGTAACGGGTACCACGTGACAAATCCATTCGATGAATACATTGTGATGTACGGAACACGGTTAAAAATGTCACTTATTTCAATATTTGATAACTCTGGACCCTGGTACATGAGCATCCTATACGATATCTATATCCTGGTCTTGTTTAATGATAAAATACAAGTCGGGAATTATAGAAAACAATGTCTGAACACATTCATCACAATCAGACATGATCTTCATTTTAGTGCATAGAAATCATCTGAAACCCTGCATTGTTCTAGGCAAAATTTATACTCCTAATGAATACATAGTTGTATAACTTACCTTACAATGTAACAATCCCGCGAAAGAATCAAAGATTTCGGTGAAATATTCGATTGTTTATGCTGGAAAAATCTGTGTAACGTTCTCACATATATACACGTGAACAAGACACGAAAGGCAATTTCCACAGTGTAAAGGTCAGATGACGTAATACGTTTTGTTTACGTACGTCACTCGGGAAACCCACGTGGGTGGTTTATCCAGAGAACATCTCGGATCATGATCGCTTCTTCTGACGATTTTATAACAGTTTGAACGTTCATCACAAAACTGGACACGAAGGTACCGGCTTCATTTAATTCATCAGTAGATCGTAACAGTATTGTTTAACAATAAAAGTTGAATAATGAATGTTTAGACATATAAATTCTTTAATTATCACGATTAGCACAAATTATTTTTGTCTGTACGATCAGGATTTTACACACTTTGAACGTACATCACAGCACCGGACACGATGGGTGATGTATGTTACGCGATTTTCAAAATCATTTTTCTCAAAGAAGGGGATATTTTTCGGCAAAAAACAGCTTGACGATGGTTAGATTAACTTCCCTAACAAATAAATCAAAACATTTGGGGAATGCAAGCATTTTGTGAGGGAAAAAGTAGGAGTTTTTGTACATGGCGTACAATGTCACGCTCGGTGCTTCAAAATTTGTCCAGTTTTGGGTATCAAATGTGCTACAAAATCCACCGTTCAAAATGGATCATCATAATTTTATCAAAACTATCTCTACTGTGTATATTGAAGACATTTATTGTAATTTTACCCTGTGGCTCATGTGATTTGTGAATTTATTAGTCACCGAACTCTAGGGGGGGACCACTAGCGTATTTTTGCATATATATATATATATATATATATATATATATATAATACAATATTATAGTTTCACCTATTAATGTTGCTGTTGACTTGAATAATGAGAAATAAACTGTCATAGACTCAGGCTCCTCAAGTTGTGGCGTTGTTGACTCATTTATATAGTGCATCTGACAGCCATAATGAACTCTCGGGATAGACCACATGGGAACATACAGCTACAGTGACATTCTACATTATTATTATCCTTTATCTAATATGCACAGCATTATGATCCTCTGGGGGAAAAAAAATCCCAAACAGTTCTGCAGTAGTTTTAATTTTTAATAATATTCAAATCTAATGCAAAGCGTTGTCAATTTTTACTGAAACACCAGCTTAATTTAAGAAGCATATGAACGTTCCTTACCTGTTTTAAGGTGTCTTGCAAAAGCTTTGCCAAAGATTTAGCATGTTAAATACTTTATAGATTAAAGACTGAATAAAATTGCTCATAAAATGTGCCACATACACATAGTTTAGTGCATAAGTGAGAATATTTTATAGATTTACCTCCTTATACATTCTGGGTCTTATGTTTCGATCAACCTCTCACCTCCAATCATGTGGTTCCATTCAGGTAACCACATTTAGCCATTTTTCATGATCCACTCAATTCCTGTTGGAAAAAATGATAGATAAAAAATCATGCCCTATGTTTTTGGGAGTTGAAAAAGAACAACTCTTCAATAAAAAGAGATTATATGCTGTATGCTTTTTAATGTTCTACTTCCTAAGGTGTTTAATGTTGCTGTTAGAGCATAAAAACATTTTATGTAGTCATTGTTGTCTTGAGTTTTCTTCCGGGAACGAACACGTCATAATATCCCTCATTTAAATAATTCCTGAAGGCATATGCAAAACAAAAGGGCAGATCCTGGTTGCGTTATGTAAGGGGCGGGGCATTTAAACACGCTTGAAGCACTTGTCCAATCACAACACACTAAACCAGCCGACCAATCAGAGCACGTTGCAGTTTTCATAAGCCAGGGCTACATAGATACAGAAACTAAACAAAGTGTTTCTGACAGACTGGGAAAAGAGGAGCTGCAACAATGACAAAAATAGAAAAAATTGTATTTTGAACGTTCAAGCATGAACACCTATAGTAGCACACCTCAAAAACTGATCAAAACATTATAAAAAGCCATAATGTTTCCCTTTAATTATTTTCTTGTCTGTATATATTTGCCTGCTTTTTGACCTTGTTATTCTCATTTCTTAAAGATAAGATAGTTAAATGTGATTATGGGTCCCTCCTCAGTATTCCAAACATCCTTAATGTTTAATATCCTAATTTATCTCACCGTTGCCAGCACTGACAAGATGCTTCTCTATAAATGATGGCTCTGATTTGACCTCATAGGATAGCCACATTAATCAAAGGGAAATGGAGAATCTATTGCAGCCTTTCCTAGGAGGTCTGTCTGTGACTGGACGATGCCACAGAGAGAGATGATATTACAACTCATCTTTTATTAAACCACTGAATACCAGAGGGTCTAATTTGGGAACGATGACAATAACAGGCATGTCTTTCATTTGCTTTTGTGAACTGTGTCCTTTAATCTTCAACTGACTTACAAATGTCTTCTAGGAAGAGCTTCAGTTGGAGACGCTTGTTTTGTGCTGATGCATGAATAAAATATCGGGACGTCTGAATGCTGACTGAAATCCTAGACTGAACGAGAATGTATAGCTTGATTCATCGAAAGAAAAACACCTAGGCCTCCAAATCTTCAAATGTGTCAGGCACGGTATTGGATTTCCTTCACCTTATTGTTTCATCATGCAAGGCATGTTTTCAGGCAGTCAAATCTGGATATAAGGCTTTTTCAAGTACATTTTTTCCCATTCAGGCCTGTTGACAGTTACAACGCTTACACTATCTCCTCTCAGATCAGCTCACACCAGTTTCATCTGTTGTTGATCTGTGAAATACCCTCAAGACACATACATATATATATATATATAATAATATAATGGAAACGGTTTACAGATGTCCATGGTGCTTTTCACTTTCAAATGGAGACAACCACCTTCCTCTGAATGACACAAACATCTGGAGCCACATCGCTAAGTGTTAAGAGGAATTTTAGTGGAGCATTATAATACACTTCTATTGCTTTCAGAGCTACTATGGTTTTTGCTATTATATGTAAGAGTAGATATGAACATTTTCCCATGTTTCCCAAGTACGGTAACCAGGATTTGACATTAACATCGCAAACCCAACAAATGTGAGTGGATTTCAACAGTGCCGTGTAAGAGACACTCCAAACTAAGCGCTCAAAAATATAGATTTTTTGATACATATAGACATTGAAATATTTGAAACACTTCCAAAACTAATTTTCTACAAATAGATATACGATACAAGCTATGTTTTCAATCTCTTTCATTTCTGCGACAGCAAGTTGACACAAAATTCCTCCCTCATTTTCTGGATTTACATGGGATTGCTCTTACTTTTACTCCTTCGTGGAGATTTTGTGCTCACACCCAAAATGCACACACAGAAAACAGCTTCTCACTACAAATTGAATAAAAAAATCATGTAAAAGTAGCCATGTAAACACTTTCAGTTATGTTTTAAGGGAACGTAAACTGCTGAGACAGAAAACGCATGTGTAACAGTATAATGGATCCGTAAACTGAAAGCAACCTAATAAACCTGATGCCAAATTATGAGATAATATTAAAATATCTATATGGCAGTTTTTCTCCATGATATCGATGTCAAAATTGTGGCCAGTGACAAAGTTGAGGGGATAGGAAATTTTGAAAACCACAAGCCATGGTGGCTGATCCAAAAAAAGTTGATGTTAAACCCTGATGGAAACTATTTAATTTAATAATTTTTCTAATTTATCGAGCAATATTCTTATTGGAATGACTGGTTCGCACCTTTACTCTTCACAACAACCTGCTTAATTTGGGGAAACATTTAGAAGGAAAAAGTATGTTTTGTACTTTAGCTTAAGATTGCTAAACATGAATGTTAGCAACAACAATACTTTCAGAGCAACCACCTCAAACGAATTGGTTTCAAGACTGTTTAGAGGCAATCTTGCAATGGTTTACCTACTATATTCTGTTTATAACCTTACATGCACTTTTACATCTAAATCTCTAAATCTCATTTAGCATCAGCTAGTGCGGTTCTTGCTCACTCAATTATAAAACACCATGTGCACATAAACTCAAGTTAAGGACATCTGTGGCTAAGACAGGGCCTCATGCTACCCTTCATTGACTCATAAAACATTCCTATCAAAGTTTTGTGGGACATTCAAGAAAAAAACTAACACTTTCAAGTGGAGTAGAGAAAGGAAAAAAGAGAAAATTGCTCTCAGACCATACATCAAATAAGACCATCCATTGTTTGAGGCGTCAAAGATGGTCTTTTCATTGGGTGCCTGAATTTGCTTTGCACCCCTTCATTGTTTTACTTGACGACTGTCTTTGAAAGAACGACTTTAGCGGCCATTTCTCTGACAAGCGGAGGAGGCATGATGAATCTGACACGTAAGCAGCTGTTAACACGTATGAGAAATGTGGTCGTTTTTGTTGTTCTCTTACTGTTTGCTCCTTGGCAAGCAACATTCAACCCTAATCTTGTTGCACGGTACGACACATTAGCCTTTTATGTTCCAATGCTTTCCCTCGTATCAAATGTAACCGCAAACACTGCATGCTATGATTGTCATCGCACCAAAGCATCTGCAGAAAACTTATCTTGGGTTTTTCCATTAACTCCTCTAAACACATTAATTTGCAACGCAAAGCATACGATTTCATTGCTTTGAGAGCTAAACGATTGATTCCATATACACTCCACTAATGAATCCAAGACACGATCGTATTTTCCCCAGCAGCTGCAAATTCAAAGCATGTCCAACTGAAGAATATCGGGAATCAATCATTTTAGGGAAAAAGGGTCTCAAACACAGGTGCACAGTTTGGGGCTCCAACGCCGCACAGCCTTTTGGGAACCACCTTAAGACTTGAAAGTCCTTAACATGAGTTAATTCAACCTAAATGTGATTTTTTTTTCTCTTCTGGTGAGTTATTAAAACTATAATGAACCGTAATGACCTAGATACCGTGATGAAGTTTCTATCAGCGTAATGAGGAGAAATGTCACATTGCTCTCGCGGGTCTTTCAGTCTCGGTACTTTTGTTCTGGGAGTTGCAAAGCAGCTTTGATGCTAATAATACTAACTAGCCACCCCGGGAGCAAGCGTTTGTGTTGAAGCCTATTGGCAAATACCTCAATATTTGAGTTATGATTCTATACACATTTGCTTTGCTTTTCTGTAGAAAGCTCCTGAGAATTGAACCATTGAAATGTGGCCCTCCAGTACAGGATATTGACATATTCTTCATCATTTTCACTGATCAAAACTAATAAAAGTAGAATAAAAAAAGGGAATGCCATGCAAAGGAGGTGCCAGATATTGATGAATTTTTATATAGATAGATGAAAAGTTGCTTTTAGTGACTCAGAGCTTTTAGCTCTAGTTTATTAACATTTCCCTGATCTGGCCTCGGGTGGCCTCTTCTGAACAATTCACATTATTGCTCTCTCAACATAATATTCCATTGACTAATGGAGTCAAAAACACTTATGACTACGACACTTCATTAACTAACGACCAATACAGCGTGTACTTGAATGTCCTTGCTAAACTCAAGAGCTAATAAGAGATGTAAGTCTTGCCCTGGATTTCCATAGTTTTCTCAGAATATACATGTGGGATTAGAGGATCAGAGGTTAGCAATAGTCCCCCCCCCCCAAATAAACTATGTTGACAATGCTGAATTGTGTTCACAAAAGTTATTGTTAAACAGATTGCACAAATATACACATGCACACTCACAATTAAACTGTTAGTGATGGGATATATCAGTTTGATAATCTCTGTTTTATCACTAATCCCTCCAATGCACCTTAATCAGAGGATGGATGCTCTGAAAATGCATTTCACCATGAATATTTATATTTATTCAATGCCATAACCACGCCTCCTTTCTATGTAAATTAGGTTATTGTGCCTTATTTATACAACTCAATGATCAAACAAATATTGATTTCATTGCCCTTGAAAAGTAGGTGGTTAATACCTTTTTGTTTGAAAGATTAAAGACCCTCCACTCCTCTATCTCTGCCGGGCTCCTCCTTCCCTCGGGTTCCACCATCATCCTCAATCACCTCAACTCCACCCAGGTCTACCTAACTTCTGTTTCCTCCTCAGTCATTCCCAGCCTCTAGCTCCACCATGACCCTCCAGACATTACCCTTGGTTTTTTATTTTCACATTTACATTTATGCATTTGGCAGACGTTTTTATCCAAAGCACTCAGTTCTTGTGCACTGTCTTGTTCTTTTCCTCCACCTGCCATCTCCCTGGTTTTGCCGGGCCTCTCCATCATGGTTCTTCCACAGGCCTTCATCATGTTTCTGCTCTGGCTTCTCATACCATCATTTCCTCCCTGGTAGTTATCACCATCGACTCCTCTTTGGTTATTTTTTTCTCTTTCGTCTCCCTCTGCCTGCTCCCGTATGTAAACTTAGTTCCCTGAAGAGGGAACAAGATGCTGAATCAAGCACTTTGGAAATGCATCTGCATGACTGCATCATGAAGCAGATGTGTAATCGAAGGTGTGTGACATCATGAACCTTGAATCTATAAATTCATGCCATTCCAAACAGTTGGCAACTAAAAGTGTCTGAAGTAGACCCTTAGACTCTATATCTTAAAAATATATCTAAATTACAACATATGCTCTCAATGACAAATGCGGAAAAGTTAGTTCATGTGTTAGTTCATGCGTTCATGCTCTCAAGGCTAGATTATTGTAATGCTCTACTAGGTGGTTGCCCTGCACACTTAATAAACAAATTCCATCTGGTCCAAAATGCAGCAGCTCGAATTCTTATTAGAACCAGGAAGTATGAGCATATTTGCCTAATTCTGTCAACACTGCAAACACACTCTGTCAGTTTAAATCTATACTAAAAACACATCTCTTCCACCTGGCATACACATAACACGTTATATATATAAATATATATATATATACCGTATTTTTCGCCGCATAAGACACATTTTTTCTTCCCCAAAACTGGGAGGAAAAAGTTGGTGCGTCCTATCCGACGAATATAAAGAATCCGCGGAGCGCAGCCACAGCCGTAGCCGTGGTGATGACGAGTGGGGGGCAATGGTGGACTTTACAGTGATGACTGTGGTGAGGGGGGCGTGGTTCAGTGAGGTCTGCAGCGGGAGAGAGAGTCGGGAGATGAGCCATGCGTAAGAGTGAAACGAAACCGAGAGAAAGAGGCGTCACTCACAGAGAGTGAAGCGTGAGCGCCGAACGCGGATGTTTTGGTTGTTGTTTTATTTTTGTTCAAGTCTGAGGAAATAAAAGAGCCCGTGATTCTCAGCACGCTGACCCTGCCTCCTTCTTTCCCTGTGACAAAAGAACATTACCACACTCCTGCCGAAACCCGGAAGAAAAAGGGAGAAAGGAGGAGGCAGGGTCAACAACAACCAAAACATGCGCGTTCGGCGCTCACGCTTCACTCTCTGTGAGTCACGCCTCTTTCTCTTGGTTTAGTTTCACTTCTCTCATTTGCACTTGTGTGCCTCGCATTCTCTGCTTCCGTGGTGACTCGCGTCTCGCCAGGTGTTGTTCCGAAATCTGACTCCCCGGACAAATCTCACTCCTCTACATGCGCGCATTAATACGCGCTGCATCGAGGTGAACGCACTTCCTTGAGCATATTCGCCTACAAACCGACTTGTACGCTTACATAAATAAGCAGAAAATGAAATTATCTTACAGTTATAATGAATTATAGTAGGCCTATGGGTTTACCAGGGGGAGTCAGATTTTCACAGCAGAAAAATACACCTGTGAAAATCTCACTCCCCTCACTAACTCTGGTTTAAAAACTCACAGACTTAACATATTTATTTTATTATATCATTATGGTATGGACATTCTTTGCTCAAAAGCATTTGGTTGTAACAATTATAGTATGGGTTTATCAGGGGGAGTCATATTTTCACAGAAAAAAATAACTCACCATATTTATCTTATTGTCTCATCATATGGTGAGTCTGTGAGCTTTTAAACCAGAGTTAGTGAGGGGAGGGAGATTTTAACAGGTGTATTTTTCTACTGCAGAAAAATCTCGATGTTAGTGAGGGGAGTGAGATTTGTCCGGGGAGTCAGATTTCGGTACAACACCCCACTTCCCGGTTTACACACAAATTATTGGAGTTCGAATAAAAACATTACAGCCTTATTTTTGTTACTTTCACTGTTTACTGACTGTTAATGAGAGTAAAGATAGTTCTTAATATGTTACATGGTTGGCATAAAATTGTTTTATGTTTTTTGTGCTGTTAACTTTATACAGTTGATATAAAATATTTTACTACAGTATTGTTATGGTTTCGTTTTGGAGGCAGACTCGACACCGATACCAGAAACATAGTGTTTATTTAACTCAAAATATTCAGGCAGAGAAACACAGTGTAAATGTAAACGTGAACCGACAACTGAAGAGTGCACAATGGGGACTAAATATACTAACCGTGATGAACCTAAAGACAAACACCTGTGATGATTAGTGACTATGGAAACTGATGGGTGACAGAGAGTTCTGGAACAGAAACCATGTGACAAAAGGCAAAATAAGAGTCCTAGGTGACCATGACCGTGAAATTATCAATTATCAGATGTTGACCGGTCTGCGGTGCAAAAAAGGTTGGGGACCACTGTTCTAGTCCATAGAAAGGAATCGCACTCAATGCTTATGACACAGCAAGGGGGTTCAGAGGAACCACTTTTCTCACCAGAACGGAGGCCATATCTCTCGGCCTGACAACGCTCATACAGCCAAGTATAGCTCAAGAGTCAAGACGTGACTCCACTGCCCTCGCATCGACCCAAGTCATTCGGGTTCAAGCAAGAACTGAGGTGCAGTGCCGCTTCACTCAACGAAGTGGGACCAAACCTCCCGAAGGGCACACTCCTCAGGACTTAACTTTACTCCTTAACTTCAGATGAGATGGGCCTGAAAATCCTGTACTTCAAGAGTGCAGCAGGGGCTCTCAGGGCAGAGACCTGATCTTTTCAGAGAGGCCTGACGACACCCTTATGTATTGGACGACAAGAGGAGGCAAGAACCTTTTTCCCTTGCGTGCCACTCACTAGGGTTGCCAAGCGGAGGCCTCAGTAAAGAAGAATCTCGTATTGAGAGGAGGCTTACTACGCCACGGCGAGGAGGCTTAGTCATAGAGGGCTCAGAGAGCGATTAGTAGGGAAAACCCTCTCAGACCCCAGGCAGCCGTGAGGAGGCTAGATCAAGCCAATAACTCGCAAGAACGTGTGCCTGGGGTAGCGTAGGGGAGTGGGAGCTCTACCTGTGCTAGGTATAACTCTCTCACAAGCTCAGGAGTCGACATGGCTCGCGAACACTCAGGAGCATCTACAGGGGGCTTTCCTCAGAGAGCACTGCCCCCTAGCTAACCGAGTGGAGCTTTTATCATGAAAGACCCCACCTATCCCTCCCACAGCTCTTCCAGCATTTTAGTCTGTATAAGTTAACTTTTTATATATGTATATTTATAGTCAAATCTGTCAGTAGGTTAGTCATGTATAGGTTTATAGTGTCTTACATCATGGTTGTATGTCTGTACTTATATAGTCCTGTGAGTGGTCCACCGTGGTCCTTTGAGGCATGACATTTCGTTCCACTGTTTGTACCCACATGTAGCAGAATGACAATGAAGCTCAACTTGACTTGACTTGACTTGACTATAAGCTTTTCCCACGATCTCTGCACCTCAGTATGGAGCTCAGGAAGAGAGGAAAAGGCTGCACTAGGCTGGTATGACTCGGAGGGGGAAGCACTCATTCAGACGGCCAGGGCCGGTCAAATTCCTTAGACATAACTTCCAGCAGCTCGTCATGTGCAGGACAGGCAGGCTGAGAGTTATCAAAGAGATCTCCAACACAAACAGCACCCTACTCGCCTAGGTTTGCAGGGAGCGCACTCGCCCATGATGAGAATGCATCCGACAGTGTCCGATGGCTGAGAGAAAAACACTCTCACTAGTTCGCTGGCAAGTCCAATCTGCTCGCAGATGGATGTCCCATTTCACTCGTGAAAAGGGGACAAATTCGAGCGCAGCCTCACAGAGAGAAGTGCCCTCAATGCACACCCAAACGCGAGCGCATCCTCCTCAGAGGGAAGCACTCGCTACGCACACAAACAACCTCCTAGAGGGTTGGCATGCATGCTTCTCACCCAAGCTTTTAATTGTATCATAACTTACATCTCTTGTGTATGAATGTATGGATGAATACAACGAAAGTGGTTTACCTTGCTGGCCATCGTGGCAGACAACGCCTAAACAAAGCTGTCTCCCTGAAGATATGAAAGAGGATGACGTACTGTTCAGGTGTGGGGACCACACAGGCACCTGTCAATGTCAAGTTCATTGTCATGGTTGGATTAATTCTTCGATTAGAAGACACCTGTCACAATGGAGGTATTCCGAAAAGCGACCCCTAGGGGACGCAGTGTTGAGTTCCCTTTCAGAAAGGAATGATTGTTGGGCTGCATAATTTAGGTCAAGCGGAACCGAGAACACTTTTCATAACAGCTGATGTACTCATTACATCATGAGAAGAATGGCATCTATGCTGATATTATTCTCGATTTATCCCAAGGTTACCATGGTTACCATGTTATCTGGGCCGTTTCCAGATCAGATGAAGGACCTCCACCTCGACACGAGCACAACACAGCCCTAAAGTGTCTGCAGTGACCGTGACTCTACTAGAACCTACCCTGTGAAGGTCTCATGAACCCGATCTCCAACCAGACAGAACTGGATTTTTTGTGTGTGAATTTTTTTACCTGGAATGTTGTCAATATCATAATCTTTCATATGTAACTGAGACATTTCCTTTCAAGGGAACTCGCGCTGCATCAAGTGCTGTGGGAATACTCCTAGTAGAGTGGGCACGGACTGCCAGAGTTGTGGAAAGCCTGGCCAACTAGTAAGCAAGTGAGATAGCCTCAGCTATCCACTTACTCATTCTCCGCTTGGACACCAGGGCCCCTTTTTTAGCATACAAACAACTGTTGAGATTTATGCCACTGGACAGATATTTGGAGATCCTAAGTTGGTACCCTCATATGTACTGCAGGTCTCAGCCTCAGGGTCCCATGGAGGAAACGTGTTACCAGTGGGTCTCTCCCCAGAGAAATGCCACCCAAAGGGATGTGGTAAGCTACTTGTGTATGTAATGTTCGAAACTTTTTATTGTAAGCACTCTTATGTACTTTTGTATTCTCAGGACAAAACACTTTCTGTACTCCTCAAATTGTAAGTCGCTTTGGATAAAAGCATAAGGCGGGTGGAGACAACCCGGTAGAGAATCGTTCTTTCAGGAACTCCAGTAGAACTCCAACTAGAAGGTTAACTGGGTCCTTCTGACAATCAATGCACCTTCAAGTGAAGAGCCTATACTTCAGGCATAAAGTTTTGTGGTGGGAGCCCTGGAGTGGACACAATGGTGTCAGCAACCTCGATTGAGAGACCAGAATGTAAGAGCCTGGCCTCCTCAAAGGCCAAGCCTATAGTTTCCTCTGTTCTGGGTGAAGGTGCAGAATTGAACTCCCCACCTGAGACAAAAGGTCCCCTATGACCGGAATTCCTCCTTCCCTTTTGAGATGTCAAGAAGGGATACCAGGTCAGAGAACCACAATCTACCCATTCACCACGGAGCGATCAAGGATCAATAACTCTCTTTTACTCAGCTTTTATTCCATCAAAGTTATTCATCAAAGAAAGAACAGTATGCATGCATACTGTATATTTGTTTTATGCTAAAAAAATGTCAGTACAAAACCGTTTTACATATATGATGTGTTCTGTGCATTTAAAATGCTCAAGTTTTAAATGTGAATTAAAACCTTTATTATTTTTTTTCAGCATATAAAGGGATCACATCTATTTGCAATATTTGGATTAAACCATTTGATTCATATGGATTACTTTTATGATAGCCTTACAACCTTTCAATGATTAGAATCTGTGTTTTGAAGAATAATGAAAGTCTTATGGGTTTGGACGAACATGATGACAGAATTTTTATTTTCACTTTAAGAATTACTTCCTCAGGCTAAAGCTCATATCTTGCGAGGTAATATTCATCAATACTTCAAGGCCAATTCTGAACTGTCTATACCATTTTAATCAATATTTTTTTGAAAATACATTTTCATATAGGTAATATTTGCAAGACATTTTATGTGACCTTTAATTACATGAGAAGATAAAATATATAATATACTACAGTAGATGTATTGTAAAATAGATTAGTTTCTAATGGAAATGACGCTGTGACATTCTGACGAACGTTTCTTTCTCACTAGCAGGCCTGGCAACTATCGTTTTACTGAGTGCCATTTTCCACAAATGATTAAAACTGACCCATAATGAAGGGAAGAGGGTTCGTGAGGGTTTCTCATGGCCTGCTCAAATTGCTTTGTGGTTAAAGGTTATAATCAGATCTCTTGAGTGTTTTTCCACAATACAGTTATTTTAATAAGTCTTGAAAACAGCTGAATGAATTTTACATCGGGCCTTAGGGGTGCTGTTGACCCCAAGCACAGCCAACAGCTCCATGTGTTAGCAAACCATAGACTGGAGGTATGCATCTGACAATTCAATACTAAATTGCAACTGCTTAAAAGCGTCTTTGAAGGAAAACACACAAAATTAGTATTGAAATCTCCCTAGGCAGCTTTTCTGCTGAGGCTGAAACAAGACGTTAATCAGATGAAAAATATTCATTAACTCTGGAAGCAAGATCTGATTTAATACCTAATCATCACACGCCGCTTGTGGTAAACATACCCACATCCCCTTGCACCAAAATGATTTGCTTTTGACCTAGCATTTCCAATCACACGCTCCTTGCAAGCATACAGCATCAAAAGCGTGATCGCCAGTGGCATGTCATATGCCTTTCCAGTGATTCGCAGCATTTCCACTGGGAAGCAACTTTACAGCTATGCCTCTTTCATCATAGTCTCTAACGAGCGTAGAATCTGTTTTCTATGAGGTTGAAGTTGTAAAAAACAAAGGGGAAGAAGAAGCCCCAACCAGGTCCTCCGTGTTGCATGGCTTTTATTTAATCCCTCTCAACAACTATTTGAAACGTTCAACCACAAAAACAAAATAGGAAATAATTTCAACCAGGGCTTGTCAACTGCCATTAACTCCCTCCACAGATGGTTGGTGTTAACAAAGCTTCCTCCCTGTCAACCTCCTGGGGAACACATTCCCCTATGTGCTGAGAAAGAGGCAAATCCCTCTTTATATTTATTAGTGGAAAGACTCTTTTCGAACAATATTTCACAGAGGACATAGGGGCATCTATGTCTACTTTTGGTGTATTTATAATACAGATTTATATATTTTTAAGGAATATATGGACAGCCTGAAGAAAAATCTCTCAGACTGCCCCCACAAAACGTTTGTCTTGTTGGTGACATCTGGCCTGGTCAATTGTCGGTGAAATATTTCCAACCGCTTGTGCAACTGAGGGGTGTAAACTGCAAGAGTTCTCCGCACAGCTTCATTTTCCATTTCTTTCTTCTTTTTTTTTGGATGTATTTTTGTGGAAGAATCCATAATGGGACTCAAGATACTGGCCGTCTCCAAAGACATCTATTACATGTCCAACTTTGGCCAGAAAGATTGATCTATATGTAATGATACAGAAATCCCCCCTTTACCTAAATTAGAAACAGGGTATACACTGGCAAAATAGTGCTAGATTCACTTGAGGTTGGACGAGAAAGAAACACAGTCCGTGTCCACAAATGATGAAGTCTGTCCCAGCAGTACTATTAAACACACAACCTTCAATGATTCATGTTCAATTTCACAGTGAACAAGCACAATCTCAGGCCATTCAAACTTTCCCCTGCATCTGAGAGTGTTGCTTAATAAAACGTACATTTCTACATCATATTTCAATAGAAATCCTGTTTAATGCCTTGGTTAAGTGTACACTTTTATGGCGTACTTGCTCTGGTCCATTGCAGGAATTTCAGCAACAGCTTTAAACTAATTTGTTTGACTATTTCATATGGGAAATTAACTTACCCTTTGGTGAGAACACTTTTCCAAGTCACAGGTTTTGAATTTAGCACTGGGCAAAACTGCATTGTCTCTGTACAGAACATTTTTTTATCTGTCTTTTATCTGTACAGCAGTGTGAAATGAGATCATGCACCATTATTACTAATTTAATTAAGTGTTTCTTATGGGTGTTTCTTAGACAAAGGCACAAAAAGAAAGTCTTATGTGAACATTAGAAGTTAACGTACGTGCTCTAGCAACAGTGTTGAACTTTCAATCCGAATTGACATTTACTCCACATTTTAAGAAATTACTCGATTTTCTTCCTTTGTTGTAGGGCTGAAGAAAAACACAAGCTTTAAATGTCAATCCTACTATGGCTACAGTAATTCTGCAGATGGTTGCTGGGGTAAAACAGAGTTTAAGCATACAGATTAGGCTAAAATTAATAGACTGGATAGTCTGTATCAGTATTTTCCATCAGCTGTTTAGTATCTGGGGAATATATAATCCACTGAATCCAAACACGCATGCTTTTATTTACTAGTTGAAGGTCACTGCACTGCACATGAAAATAATATACTTTAAAAGAATAGAGTTTGAACTGGAAGTAATCTTTTCGGGCACTTTAAATTTTTATGATGTATTATAAATGATAAATTATATTATATTACAAATTAAATTCAGTTAGTTGACCAACTTTAGGTTTCAGAATTACTTAATTGTCTTTAAACTACTGTTACAGTTATTCTAAAAATAAGAAGATGATTTAACATGTTTAGGATGCTATCTGTTTCAAATCTAATCTAATATAAAGTATTTACAATTCATACGGTACGTTTTTTGCAAAATCAACTCATTTCAATTCCAATAACAAGAGAATTATACCATCTACCATCGGCTCATGCTAGTCACCCGAACCCTGACCTTCTTTCTCTCTTCTTCTCTTTACTTTCAAAAGTAATATTTGTCTTGCAGAATGGTATATCCAGCACATAAATGTCATGTTATGAAATTATTTACACTCTTTAACGTCTAACATCTTCATAGCCTACGCAGTCTACCTTAGAGCAGGAGGGAAGTCAAATCCTCTCTGCTGTATTTGCATGGCAAGCAGCACCCGTCCATCATCGTATGGCAGCCACAGATGTTGCTCCCTGAAAACCAGTTACTGGTCGTGCTTATCATCATTCATATATTCCCTTCTTCTCCCTGCATCAGGCTCTTAGAATGATGCCGTCCATCACAGCAGATACCGTTTGACAGGAAACATACTGAACGATTCGTCTGGTTCAAGGCCCAAGTCCAAGTCAGACTCGATTTCAGTGGGAGAGCGTGGGTTTCCATTCACAAGCCAAACGTATCACAGACAATTACAGCGGGCTCATTCTCCACCCCTGTGGCACCTCACATTAGTTGTGTGTAAGAGATCACAATGGAGTTCAACCATTCACTCTACATGCAAAAAAGTATCATTTCTTTCCATCCAAGCGAAATGGAGAGGGACAGGGAGAAATTGAACAGGATTATGGGATGGCATTATTGCCGCTGTGCAATCTTATAATTGGGCCCAATTTATCACACTACACACAAAATGGAGTTTCCTGCTTCCTTCATTCTCAGGAATTTCTGTATTCTGTATTCATTTCCACAATCTGATTTAGCCCATCAACTCAAATAGCTTGTAAGAGGCATAACTGCAAAAAGGTGTTTAAGTTTGAATTTACATATTGTATTTGCCAGGGGGGTTGAGTTAAATGTGAAGAGAGTGATGTGAAAAAGAAAATGAGGAGGGAGAGAAAACAGAAAGACAGATAAAAATTAAATCAAATGGAAAATTCTGTAACATGTCAAAAGTTATAATGGAAGACAGTCGGAGAACTTTAAATATGAATGTTTCAGCTTCCTTTTCCTGGCTAAAACAGGATAAATCTGACAGTTTTCTTCAGATCTAGAAAATGTCATTGCTTGTGGACCATATGAGTTATACTAAAAATACCAGTTAAATGCACCCTACCCATTCAAACTGAAGAACTACTTGCTATTTATATCTTTGATAATCAAGTTATGTGATTGCTAAAATGGATTCATCAAAGAAAAACACAATTTCCACAAAAAATGCACAGCCGAATTGAGCAGGAAATCAGAATAATAGAGTAATTACTGGATCATGTGACACTGAAAACACCACTAAGATAAGTGCAAATATTAATGAAGTTTTTATTTGCCAAGTCTATAAAGTATAAAGTAATCTAATGTGCCTTTGGATAACGCACCCTTCTGTAGCACAGAATTAAATATGTTGTGAAATTGATCACATCTCTAGTTGAGTGTAACAGCCCTTGAAGTTTCATATTGTTCTTTAAAAACATAAAATTTATGAAGGCTTGCCTTGAACTTCTGCCATATTCTTTCATCGAAGTATGCATTTGGGAGAAATCATCCGTAAATGAGTGCTCACGATGGCTAAAAATCACATAGCCTGACCTGAAAAATGAGAAGGACATATTTATTGAGACATAACAGCATGAGCACCTCTGAGCAAAACTCAAGGCTGACAGGGGATTTGTATTTGCGAAACGGAACTTAAAAACATGTCTGTATTTCAAGGCTTCAACTGAATCATATTCGTTAAGGTGCCAATGTTAAAACCATAAGGAATCAGCCTTCCTCTGAATACTCAAAAGCAAATTCCTTATTTTCATTTCTCATTCCCATCGGTGTTATATAGTATCTGTTAATGCATTCGCCTTGTCCATACATCTTGGTGGTGATACATGATGTGATCTCAGCACATCCATGTGTATTTCTTAAAGACCGTGGCTGTCAGGAAGAGGATGCAAGTGTCAGGTATAAATTACAATCCTCAGCTTTGTTCTGCTTGGGTCCCATGATGGCCCTTCTGTGGTCACACCGGTTCTTCCCCACCCTGAGATGTTTCCTCCTGGCCTCCTTCCCCTCGGCTGGGCCCGGGAGCTGTGATAGATGTGATGTCACCACCCACCATGCATTTTGAGAGGTATATTACACTTGGGCAGCCTGGGGATTTCCTCAATACAACTCCCGCACACCCTAAACTTCAGCTCGACTGAAAAGTCCACCAATCCCGCCATCCAAACCACATCAGAATTGTAGATCAAAGGCTGTCAACTCCATGAAGATGATGCTGGTCTGTTTTTTTCCACTAAATGTTCTAAATAATTTCATTCCAATTGGTCATCCTCACCATTCTGCTTTGCATTCCATGTCATGCATTCCATGACAATCTATTTATTTAGTAGCTAGGTATAAATTGGGAAAATATACATTCTGCCAATTACTATTCAAAAACCACACCGACACGGTGATCAGAATGTCAATACACAGCAGAGTGGTTTTCCATCATGACATTTTCTGCAGTTACCAGTTGATTATTACATTAGTGATGGGAGAAATAAAAGCTACCGTTAAAATTAAAGCTTTAAAAACTTTCAATTGAAACAGATTTACTGAAAAAAACACACCTTCTGGTTAAGATGTTGTAAATGCAACCAGAATATAGGTCAAACATCTATAATGACACCATTCTCAAACCAATTTCAAATGTTTTCGTAAAACTTTTTTTTTGTATTGTAGTTCATTAAATCAATGAAAACTGAACCTATTATAAAACCGAGCTGAGATCAGTTAAAACCATTAGACTCTCGCTCATGAATTCACCAAATCAACAGCCTATACAGTGAACAAGGTCCAAAACAGTATGATGTTATGAAAGCCTTGACTGAATGAGCAACTGATTGAAAAAAAAAAGATTTGAAAGGTTACAAAGCTTCATTAATCAGTGTTCTGAAAGTATATTTTTTTATAATTAAAATAGTCATAGGTGTATTACAATTGTAATTTAGTTACACATGCTGTTTTTATAACTTTTTGAGCTGTAGCTGTACCTTTAAGACCAAATTACTTTTGTTATGAGTGGTTAAACTCTTCCCATGTGAAATCTGGTTCAGGTATTGTCCATAAAGTTGAGTAAAGTTTAAAATTGAGTAGGTTTTAATATGGAATCATAGGCGATCATGTTAATATGTAATTTTGCAGCTTAATTTCAATATATGATCTGGCTTGACTAAGGAGGAAACTTAAAAACACAAATTTGGAATGTGAGATACATTTTGTCTGACCTCTTTTTCTAAAAACAAACCAGGAAAATCTTTGTACTTTTTTTTAGCAATAAACCGATTTAAGAGATCTTTTTTTTCTTCATTACCATCTAAATGGTCTTCATTATTTGTTGAGACAGTCAGGACGAGCAGCCTTCAAAATCTGGCTGTTTCACAGAGAGTCCTGGGATTTACTGGCAATACTATACGCTCATAAAGACGTATTTCTGCATTCTGCAGGAATGTTAAGCCAGAGCGTGTGAGACGAACAGGCACATGTGGAAAAGGCATTGCCTTTGGAAGTTTGTCAAGCAAACTGTCAGTGCAAGTTCCCATAAGGCCTTGTGTTACATCAAACCAATCACACTGACATTATTGTCTGCTTCTCAAATCTCTGTGGAAATTGCTGGATCAAGGCTCTTTTTCAAAGGCCAAACAACAAGCCCTTGAGAGTATGAAGTTAGACATGGCATTTAATTAAATTTGCTAATGCTTCCTTTTGTTGTTCAGAAGCTTTCTTGTAAACTGAGAACATGTCTTTAGTTGCTTTTTCTAAAATTATACACTGTCTGCCTTGTAAAACACTGTACTAATGTATAGTCATCAGAATACAACATTTTTAGACATATCAACACATTTATTGTTGGCCAGTGGTGGAGAAACCACTGCAATAAAGGATTTGGTTAATTTGATTTGTCTGACATCATCAAAACACACAATTGTTGTTTGCTTTGTCACATTATGAGGTAAATCCGGCCCTGTAAACAACAAAATCCCAGACTTTGTCATTCAGCTGCATGGACAAACTTGCTACAGAGTGGACAGAGACACAACACTGATTTCTAAAGCTTGCAGAGGCAGCTTGTGTGGGCACATAAATAAAGAATGGTGTAGCAATGCTGTCATAGTGGCCAAATGCTGTCTCTGGTGGAGTTTATGTTTGTGAAGTGTTGACCCCTTCTATCTGACAAAGGAGTTTCATGGCCATTGTTATTGTCTACCCCCTGTGTGAAAAAACTATAAATCCTCTTTAGAAATTGTCCAGCTCTATCAAAGAAAACGTCTCGGGTTACGAATGTAACCCTGGTTCCCTGAGGGGAACGAGACGCTGCGTCAAAGCGTTAGGGGAAATACCCTTGCTTCAGTCACGTGAAGATCTGTGCAACCAATGAGAGACGAACGCGTGTGAATGCGTCACTGCCGGCGATTGCCGGCGACGTCATGAGGAAGAGCATAAAGCGCGTCCGAAACCCGGAAGCGCCAGCAAAGAATGTCTGAAGCGGGCACGGAGGCGCAAGGAGCTGAGGCAAAGACGCAGCGTCTCGTTCCCCTCAGGGAACCAGGGTTACATTCGTAACCCGAGACGTTCCCTTTCAGGGAACTCGAGCTGCGTCAAAGCGCTAGGGGAACACTATACCAACGCCACCTCAGCGACGCCGGCATCCGGGTGTGTCCCAGCTCACTGAGAGAGCACCCTGGTTCCTGGGGCGGCATCGAGGTCCAATTGGTAAAACCTCATAAAAGTGTGCGGCGAAGACCAGCCAGCCGCAGCACAAACATCAGACAAGGAAACTCCGGAGAGGAGAGCCTTGGATGCCGCCATGCTCCGAGTGGAGTGGGCTCGGACCCTCAAAAGAGAAGCATGTCCGGCCGACTCGTAGGCTAGACAGATAGCCTCGACTATCCACCTGCTTAGGGTTTGCTTGGAAGCTGGAGCCCCCCTCAGGAGCCCCAAAGCAAACGAACAGTTGGTCCGACTTACGCCAAGTGGCAGTCTTGGAAACGCAAGCGTCCAGTGCTCGCACTGGACAGACCTTCTTCTTGTGCTCCTGCTCATGATCATCAAATGGGGGAGGGCAGAAGGCCTGCAGCGTGATAGACCGAGCCACATTAGTGGGAATCTTGGGGACATAGCCTGGCCTCGGGTGGAGAAAGGTTTTTCCATCCCGGGCCGAACTCGAGGCATGAGGGAGCCACCGAGAGGTTTTGAAGATCCCCGACCCTCTTAAGCGAGGCAATAGCCAGCAAAAGAAGGGTCTAAAGAGAGAGGAGCTTGATAGGGATCTCCTCTAAAGGTTCAAAGGGTGCCTGGGACAGGCCTTGGAGTACCACAGACAAGTCCCAGGCAGGCACCCTGGTCTGTGCCGCAGGTCTCAGCCTTAGTGTGCCACGGAGGAAACGAGTGACTAGGGGGTCCCTGCCCAAGGATACCCCATCCAGAGGTACATGGCAAGCCACTATGGCAGCCACATAAACCTTCAAGGTGGAGGGGGACAACCCTGCCGCAAATCTTTCTTGCAGGAACTCCAGCACTTTGCCAACTTGACAGGTTACTGGGTTCACCTGCCTTTCATTACACCAGGACGTGAAGAGTTTCTACTTCAAGGCGTAGAGTTTCCTCATGGAGGGAGCTCTGGACTGAAGGATGGTCTCCACAACCTCGGCTGAGAGACCGGATTCTATGAGCTGGACCCCCTAAGGGGCCAGACCACAGCTACATTAGCTCTGGGCGGGGGTCAGCAACCCTCTGCCTGGGCCAGAACTCCCGGGAGCAGAGTGATCGGGGAAAAAGGCGTACAGGCGTAGCCTCGGTCACGCCTGTACCATGGCATCCCACCCCAGAGGCGCTAGATGTTTAAATGAAAGCCACAGAGGGCAGAGAATACTCTTACGGAGGCAAACAGGTAACCTGTGCCCTGCCATATCTGACCCACATCTGCTCCAGATAAGAAGGGGACCAAGAGTTCTAGCCCTCGGGGAGAACCCCAGGTTTTCAGCCACCACTGCAGGGGTCTCGTGCACAGCCGGCCCAGTGGAATAACGCTGAATGCCGCTGCATGAGCCCTGACACCCTCTAAAGCATTTCACCGTGAGTGGCTGCCCCTTGATACTCTTGACGGCTGAACGAAAGGCCTGAATGTGCCCGGGGAAGAGCCGAGCAGACATGGCCACTGAGTCCCAAGTGACTCCCAAGAAAGTGGTTCTCTGCGTGGGAGAAAGTACACTCTTCTTGGTGTTCAGCCCTAAGAGTGTCATTCGTCCTTAACGTCTAAACGAAGGCCTGGATGCGCTCGGGGAAGAGCCGAGCAGACATGGCCACTGAGTCCCAAATGACTCCCAAGAAAGTGGTTCTTTGCGTGGGAGAAAGTACACTCTTCTTGGTGTTCAGCCCTAAGGATGTCACTCGTCGCTAAATGGCTAAACGAACGGCCTGGATGCGCTCGGGGAAGAGCCGAGCAAACACGGCCACTGAGTCCCAAATGACTCCCAAGAAAGTGGTTCTCTGAGTGGGAGAAAGTACACTCTTCTTGGTGTTCAGCCTAAGCGTCGTGAGACAAGAACCAAGAGTTTTTCCACATGCTCAGGGTGCGTGGGCATCGCCCCGTGACCTTGATTGCGAAGCGGGTTACCCTGGTTTTTAGCCACCACCAAGAGTGGCTGGCCCAGCTTGATGCTCTTAACGGCTAAATGAACAGCCTGGATAAGCCATAGTCGTCGACATAGTTTAGGACACGATAGTCCCTTGCAAGTGCAGCGGAGCTTAGAGCAGCGCCCACTACCTAGGTGAACGTGCGGGGCGAGAGCGCCAGGCCGAAAAGAAGCAGCCGATACTGGTACGCCTTTCCCCTGAAGGCGAACCTCAGGAACTTCAGGATGGAGACGTGGAAATATGCGTCCTTGAGGTCGACTGTGACAAACCAATCCTCGGATCTGACCTGCACTACGATCTGCTTGAGCGTCAACGTTTTGAATTTTAGACGTCTGACCGCACGATTCAAGAGATGCAAATCCAGAATGGGCCGCAACCCTCCATCCTTCTTTGGAACTATGAAGTACCGGCTGTAGAACCCAGACTTGCTTTCCGTGAGGGGTACATACTCGATGGCCCCTTTCGCCAGCAAAGTGACTACTTCTTGTTCCATGACCAGAGCATACTGGGGGCCTACAACTGACTGTAGGACCCCCGAGAACCGGGGTGGTGAAACCCCGAACTGGATGGCGTACCCGGAGGTTACCGTGCACAGGACCCACTGAGAGATACCGGGTAGTCGTGACCACGCAGCCCGTGAATCCTACTAAGGGAACCAGCCTCCCGGGGCTGGTCTCTGGTACTGTGAACATATCCACCACTGAGCCGGGGCTTATTCCGGAAACCCGGGTGGATTGCTCTAGGACCCTCCTTAGAGGGGGTGGTTTTCCCATTGCGGGCTGACTCTGGAGCTGCTCCTGGGAGACACTACCTTGTTGCGGCTTGGCGTCAGGGTCGCTTAGTCTTGGCCTTCTTGGCATTCAGGACAACCCTCAAATCACCCATTCTACCAGCGGCATGGACTTGAACTTGGCGCAGCTCTGCCACTGCCTCTGGACAGATACCGCCGCCCTCGTTGAGGTCCCCTAGAAACTCAGCCTGATAAGCCTGCAGCAGTGTCGTGGTGTGTAGGCACGCTGCGGCTTGACTAGAAGCTGAGTATGCTTTCCCCACCAAAGACGACGTGACGCGCATCGGCTTGGAGGGGAGCGCCGGAGCTTTAATAGAGGACGCAGACTGGGGAGCGAGGTAACTCACAAGAGCCTCGTCCACTTTCCGCATCCCCCCATAACAATGACCTTGAGCCCCTACAAGATTAGTATACATCGCACTGTTTGGTGTATGAACCTTTTCGGAGGCTGCCTTTCTCCAAGATCTAGATACCTCAGCATGTAAATCGGGTAAAAAGGGCATAGCTCGGCGCGGGGGAGTGACGCGAGCAGGCAGGTAACGCTCGTCTAAAATACTTTTTCTAGGATGAGCGCTCCTGGTCTCCGCCGGCCAATCAATCTCCAGACGAGAGACCGCTCGCGCCACAACCTCAACTAACTCCTCAAACGCCGGCGAGGAGGGTGGCGAAACCTCCTCGACCGGGTCAACACTAGCTAGATCCATCTCACTTCCTGAACTTGATAAAGCTTGTGTTGGAGTCACAGCACGAACATCTCTAGGGGAGTGCTCGTGACTGGGACCTGCTTGATCTCTGAGGTAAGGAAGAACCCACCCCAGCTGCCTCAGTGAGATCCATTTGTGATCCCCAGGACTGAGAGCACCGCAAAGCCTCGGCTGCTGCAGGTCCCGAACCGCAGGGAACACTGGCCTGAGCGGCCTCGTTACAGACCGCCAGGCGGTAGCGGAGAGCATGCAAGGAGAACTTCTCACAGTCCTTACAGCCGGCATTCTCAAGTGCCGACCGCGCATGCTCCACTCCCTAACAGATAACACACATAACATGTGTATCCTTGCCCGTTATAAAACGTGGACAAGGATAAACACATGGTCTGAAATTCTGTTCATTCGCCACACTTTTCACACTCATATTCCCTGATTTTTAAACTATCTTAGTCTCAAAATCACTCTCACACAGACACAGCACGCTGAAGACATTCAGAGCTGGCGCTTCCGGGTTTCGGACGCGCTTTATGCTCTTCCTCATGACGTCGCCGGCAATCGCCGGCAGTGACGCATTCACACGCGTTCGTCTCTCATTGGTAGCACACATCTTCACGTGACTGAAGCAAGGCTATTTCCCCTAGCGCTTTGACGCAGCTCGAGTTCCCTGAAAGGGAACACACAACCCTGATGGTTTTAACAAACCGTCTTGAAGAACTTCCAACACTTGAACTTTGCAAAACACACATGGAGCCTGTGGGATTATTTAACACTTCCCTCTATAATTGGATCCTAAACTTTTCAACCAGAAGTATCTATGTTGACCACAATACCTCGAAAGGAGACAAATCAGCAGAACTTGATTGCATTTGTCCCAGGGCCTGAGAGCCTGTCCTAACCAGTGCTCCGGAGCCAGCTCAGTATGAGGCTTAACCTGGAAAGAGTGCTCTGAAAAACTACTTGCCTTCTCCCAGAACCAAAGAAAGGGCACCCCACCGTTCTTAATGACTATAGATAAGTAGCACTGACCAATATTACGAAGATCATGGAGAGGTTGATTCTGGCACATATCATACCTTGATGTATGATGCAGAGGGTCTATACAATGTTTAAAAATGTATTTTTTTTTTGTATGTATTTTCTATTTCTTCAGTGCCTTTGACACCGTCCAACCAGCACTACTGAGGAGAACAATTAATGTTATACAGGTGGACTCCATAATCTCCTGAATCACAGAGTACCTCACAGGCAGATCACAGTTTGTTAGTCTGCAGAACTGTGTGTGTGAGTGGGTGGTGAGCAATTTGCGGCACCTCAAAGAACTGGTTTATCTCCATTTCTATTCACCCTCTATACTTCTGACTTTAAATCAACTAAAAAAATGAGCTGGTAATATCAGTGTCACAGTCTGTCACATCCGGGTTCCCTTGTCATCCCAGTCCTCCCTGCACCTGTTTCTGTCTAATCACTGCTCGCTAGTGTTGTCAGCTTTATGTCATTTCATGTTTGTCCATAAATATCCTCCTGTGTTCCTTTGTCCTTGTCGGTAATCATCAGTGTTCCATGGATGTTTCTCGTGTGTGGGTGTTCTCTGTCTTTTCCAAGTTTTTGCACCATCATATGCCTTTTTTGTTGTATTTAAAGTGTTTTGGTTCTTTTGTTTCTTGTAAATAAACTATCAGCAGTAATCTGTCTCCTCTCCTGTCTCTGCACGGCACGCCAGCACAATGACATGACAATCAGAAGGAAGAAGTACCATCCCTCACCTGTTTTAATTAATGGCAGAGACATTGAGATAGTCTTCTCCTATCTGTATCTGGGATACATTGAGATGACAGACTTGATGAACAAAAAACACAGAGAGGATTTACAGAAAGGTTAGAAAGGTTACTTTTTGAGAAGACTCAGGTCCTTCAATATGTGTATAGAAGAAGCTTTACATGTTTTATCAGTCTGCCATCGCTAGTGCTCTGTTCTACATTGTTGTTGTTTGCCGGGGTACTTTGATAAAAGCTGTAGATGGCAAAAAAGCTGAATAAATGTATTAATAAGGCAAGTTTTGTCACTGGATGTGGACACGCTTGAGGTTTTTGCAGAGAGGAGAATAATGTCCAAACTGCTGACCATCATGAAGAATGCCTCACGCCCTCTGCATGACGTGTGCTGGAATGAGAACCACATTCAGCAATCTATTGATCTAACCCCGATACAACAGAGAATGCCACAGGAGGTCATTTATGCCTACTGCTGTGAGACTTTACCACTCATCTATCTCGTGTCAAGGTATCATTAACCTTTCTACCTAGGGACTAAGGCCCCTGAATGCAGTTGATTACTAGATATAAAATGTGCAATACTCATAAGTGTTTATAATTGGAATTATATTTTATTCTAGCGGTATATTTATTGCATGTGTATAGTATGTGTTTATTTGTGAACCTTTACTGTTTTCATGTATTGCTGCTAACGCACAACAATTTCTCATTTGGGATTAACAAAGTATCTCCTACTACTACTAAAGAACCCCACCAACCCCACCCACAGTCACTTCCATCTCCTGCCACCAGACTGCTTAAGCATCTCAACAACTTCTCCCCCAGACTGTGAGAGTCCTCAACTCCAATCACCTCATTCCTCTCTATACTCTAATTTCTCCAATTGCAATTGACAGTCTGAGTACTTTTTTTCTCAGCTTGCACTGTACCTGTTAGAATTGGCCGCCACATAGATTTTTAAAGTGGACAGGGATAACCCTGCAGTAAATAATTCTTGCAGGAACTCCAGCACTGTACCAACCTGGCTATTAACTGCGTCCATCTGATGGGCACTGCACCACAAAGTGAAAGGTTTCTACTTCAGGGCATACAGTTTCCTCATGGAGGGAGCTCTTGAGTGGAAAAGGTTCTCAGAACCAGGAAGACAGCCATCATCTCCAGACAGTTTATGTGGCAGGAGAGATGGTGCTTACTAGAGAACACTGGGTGGCAGGGTTGGCAGACCAGCCCCCTGAGGGCACCAAGGGTGATGAGGGCACCACTGTGCTTAGGAGGGGACTGCCCTGGCTTGGTGCTTTTGACATAAGGACGTCTTTTTCTCTACAGCCTTCTTGGTAATAAAGATGGTTTTCAGATCTGCCCTAACCCTTGAAAGTTGCGAGTGCCCCCCGATCTCCCTTCTCTTTAGGGGGACGTGCAGGTGGCGACGCTGTCACCGTGTACTGGACCCTCATAACAAGTGGCCATGTAGGCCTCCAGCAGTGCCGTGGTATGGAGGCATGCTACAGTGTGACCAGATACAATGTAAGTTTTACCAACCAAAGCGATAATGTTCTGACCGGTTTTATGGGTAACATTGGGGCCTCTAGGGACAATGCTGACAGATAGCTAGAAAGTAGATAGCTATCTTTCTAGTAAGAAAGATAGCTAGCTAGTGCCTCCTCAACTTTGGGCACTTCCCCCAACCATGCTCTTTTTTGCCTACTAAAGAATAGTATGATGTTGATGTACTATGCACTTGATAGGAGGCTGGTTTCTTCCACAATCTACCTTGGTGTGGAAATAAGGAAAAATGGAAAGCCACAATGAGGAGGCTGAGCTTGTGAGGGCAGAATGTGCTCGTCCAGTGTACTCTTTGGAGCTTTCTGTTTTTCTGCTGGCCAGTCAATTTTTAATAAAAGAACATGCTTCCGGTCCCTGGGAGAAAGCACTGGACCTAGCAGATGAGGGCAGAGGTAAAGTCTATTTGCACACACCTCTGTTAGGTCCATTTGCAATCTCCAAGATCTAGATCGCTGCTCAGTCAAAGTTGGACCCTAGACCTGGAGATCGCCAGTCTGGATACTCTCCTCAAAGACCATCAGACTTGATTGGAGCATCTGCTACAGAATCTGTTCACAATGTACACAGTCAGCGCCCTCAAGCTGTTCAAAGATCATATGTATCCCCACCTGTGATGTAGCCTGGGCAGGGAGGAACACTGTTTAAACTGCTGTTTGCTTGCCAACTTTTCCTATATATAATTTTTGGTAGACAGACATCACAACTGAAGACAGTTTTCTGGTTTATGACATCACGTCCCTTCCCACCATTGACTTGATTGCAAACGTGCTTCATGATGCAATCTCACAGAGTGTGAATCGAAGCAGTGTGAGTTCCCTTAACAGGGAACCTGCTTCCGTGGATGCATCCCCATAGCATCCCCATCAGAAACTGATGCAGCGTTAAGTTCCATCAAAATGATAGTTCCCTTTATTATTAGCATAATCTTGCATTTGAGGCCTAGTTTAAAAATAATTGGTTGTTTACCTTTCGAGGTTAGTCATTTATTTTTTATAACTTAATAATTAATATTTTTAAGCTGCTTTGAAACATAAATACTAAATAAAAGGGCTGGTTCACAGATGATAGACTTGAACAGAAATAGACAATATTTAAAGAAGGAATACATGTAGACTGTAAATAGACCTTCCCCCTTTGAAACATATTAGTGTCACATTAGGCTTCTGGGAGCCTGAAGGATCAGCTGGACTTTTTTGTGTTTTCATGCAGACCCACCATTTTCATGTCTACTTAATCATTAGATCAGACTGGAGCCCTTAGATTCTCCTGAGCTCAACAAAAGCTAGTAATTTACTGGTTATACAGTCACAAGCCTGTACGTTTTTTCAATGCTAATTTGAGAAATGTTATCCCTAGAAGGAAAGCATGAAATACACAAAGACACAAGTATTTTTACAGTGGGGATGTCCCATTGACTTTTGGATCAATGATGGGATGTTTTTTTTTTGCTTGTCCAGTTGCATTGATTTATTAAAAAAATACTTTACAAGTGCAATTTAAACATTCAGTGACTTGGATTCACCTATGATGGACATTTTTTTACCTTCTGAATTGAAATGTATGATCAGAATCAAAATCAAAATTAAATCAGAAATAAATTAAATGGATTGAATTCTTTAAAATAAAAACTTCAACATAACCCTCATAATTGTATCAAATTCAACAGGTCTCTTAAAATATCAAATAATTTCATATTTATCTGATATTGTTAAGGATGTAAATTGTCATCTGCTAAATAATACAAATAATAAATCATATATGTCTAATATAAAGATAAAATAACTTATAATTATTATAATAAGCATCATCATAACTATTATTTTATTTTTTATATACTTTTAGTATTTCATAATATGTTACTATTTGTTAATTATATGTATTTTTTTTTCTTTTCGAAACTGATTAAAGACCTGCTCATGCAATAAAAATAGATTGCAATTGTGGATGCATTACATTGCATTTTATAATGGATATGCTATATTTTATTCTTAGATGTTATTTTGTGATGGGGCCAAACATCTAGCATTTCACTTACCAACTGTATTAGCTGACCGCATTCTGGAGCAAACTCTGTGCAATTGAAGTACTTTTTTTTTCACCATGCCGCTATATAAACAGAAAATGCCTGCCCATTTTAAAGTTCAGTGCTCCGAAACCTTCCAAATAAACATGTTAGACTTCAAAGAGGACGGAAGCAGACAGATAAAAGGCTACATTGACACATTGAAATTGAAACCAAAACACGGGGAACCCTTTTTACTGGAAAAGCACAGAGTGGTGTTGAAATATTGAGACCCAAATGAGCACTTGAACTAAAAAAAAAAAACTTCGCTGTGCATAAAAGAGACTGGAAGCTTTTCAATAGTGTTGATATGTTGTAATTCATACTTGTGTGTAAAATGAAACAATAGCGATTTGACAGCCCTACATTTGCTTCAACAGTGCACATAACAATATACAGTACACACACACACCCACACACACATACATATATGCGAGTGTGTATGTGTGTGTGTGTGTGTGTGTGTGTCTGTATAGAATATTTCTTAATTAGGGGTCGCTGCTGAATTATTATCGTCACTATTATTGCTCAAATCTGAACACAATTCCCATCATACGTTCAATTCCCTCTTAATTTTGTTTTGGTGTCTCTAGATTTAGATACATGTATTGTCAAAAAATGGTTTCAGTTGCTCATAATATATATTCACCTCACCTCAGTTTTTCTTTCAGTGGTCTACTCTGCTCTGATTGGTCAGAAGTTCCAGTCTGTTGTGATTGGTATACTGTGCTCTGATTGGTCAGATGGCTCAGTGTGTTGTGATTGGTCTGCTCTGATTGGTCAGATGTTCCAGTCTGTTGTGATTGGTATACTGTGCTCTGATTGGTCAGATGGCTCAGTGTGTTGTGATTGGTCTGCTCTGATTGGTCAGATGTTCCAGTCTGTTGTGATTGGTCTACTGTGCTCTGATTGGTCAGATGTTCCAATCTGTTGTGATTGGTCTGCTCTGCTCTGATTGGTCAGATGGCTCAGTCTGTGTCGGTAATCAAACAACCATTACCATATCTGAATTTTAGATTCTTTTTTTGTGAGACAATAACTCCATTCATCTGCATTTTGATCTTGGAAACATTGCAGACATTTTGCATTCCCGAACAGCCATACTATACACTTTATGAAAGTATTATTTGAAAAAGCATAAAAGGGATACTTTAATTTTCAACATGTAACTCATCCCAAATAGTTTCTTCTTTAGCATAAATAGTTGTGTCTAAAAAGTGGGTTCTTACTTTTGCAATTAACTTTGATTGACTTAACATGCCTAGTATTAATGTATTGATTCTGATGCTCAGAAATGATTTCTCTATTTTCCATCCCAGCTTGCATGAGCAGATAAAGAAAAATCCCCCTCTCATGAAAACAATACCTGCTGCTAATATTAATATTTCATCAGCAAGGAGGGGGTGGGAATCAAACATTGAAACACAAAGTCAAAAGCTTTGCTCCTTGGGCAACTCATTTCTTTTAAAACTATTAATGAAATCCAAAAACGTAGAAAGTCAATAAGTTTTTCAGCAAAGTACACTAATTAAACACAGTCACTCCGAGAGGAGGTTGTAGAGTCAGTGGTTCTGTGTAACACATTGCCTACTTATAAGCAATTAGTCTGTGAACGCTGTGGTCCTTTAACCTAAAGTGTTCAGGAAGCTGTTGTGTGGTTTCTCTGAAGATTCCAGGGTGGCCCCGTCTTCCTCTTTGCACCAGTAAGACCCCGTAATATGTGAGGCCTGTCATGGGAACTGTGGTTAGCTCATTTTTACATGTGGCGGACAAACGCATGGCATGCCACCATCATTGAGTCATTGACAGTAAAGTCACGGGTTTTCCCCATTGCACCTTCATTTTGATTTATAAAATAAACATACTGTACATTCATACATTTTATCACCAAACTCATTTTATTATTCAGGTCTTCATGGAAAATTTAAGGTCATGCATTTCTTGCATGTAAGTTTAGCTTTATTAAATATGTTAACATAAACTTTTAATATTGCCTCTTTCTGCATTGTAACTCAAAAGGATCTATCTAGACTAATATTGGAAAGTTTGGGGTCAGTGAGATTTATTTAATAGGATCGAATACTTTTTTTCAGTTAGGATGCAGTAAATTGATCAGAACTAACAGAAAAGACAAATTCATTGTTACAAAAGATTTCTATTTTAAATAAATTTAGCTTTTTTAAACTTTGTATTAGCCAAATCATGGCAAAATGCATCACTATTTCTCAACAAATATAAAAACAAATATTAAGCAGCACACTGGTAGTAATCAGAAATGTTTGATCATCAAATAAAATCAGATCTAAGAATGATTTGTGAAGGATCATGTGACCCTGAAGACTGGAGTAAAAATGCTGAAAATTCTAATTTGATTCCAGGAATAAAATTTCATAATCAAATATAATATAAACAAAATGTTATTTTAAAGTTAGTTAAACTGTAAAAACGTTTCACAATATTATTATTCCAAAACATTTCAACAGTAGTGTAATTATTCGTATTTTCAAAGACATGAGGGAAAAATACTGTGAGATTTCCCCTAAAGGAAAAAAGCAGCAGTCAAAGCACCCGATTATCTTTCAACAATTGTGCTCATTAACTTTAAAACATTAAAATGCAGACAAAATTAAATTGAACAAATCAAATCGGAGCTGATTTCAGGTGTGAGCGCAGCTCAGCAGTCATGGCCCCCTTTTCAGCTGTCATTTTTCAAGTGGGAGGTCTGAATTTCCTTCCTCGAGGGATCTACAGCCACTGTCGAGACAGGCATGTTTCCTTCACGCTCAACAAATTATGCTTAATTTCTCTCCCGAGCCCAATTTACCCTGAGTTTTGATGTACTTTATGTACACCATATTAAAGACTGCACCACACAGTAATGCGAAAGAACCCCCATTAAACGTCAAAGACTTCGGGAGGTTTTATTGGGTTTCTCCAAAGTGCTCATGGTTTTTCAGGGAGTGATACAGATTTGTGGAGAGGATTTGCAGGTTGACCTCTATTTTAGATTCAGATCAATGAGTTTCATTTGCAGTCCTACAGTAGCAGGAGGGGTGTAAAGAGATATTGTCATCAGTATGTACCATGTTTCACGTAGACCAGAGAAACTGATGGCTGGTTCTGCCGCACTGATTTTCTTTAGATATGTCTGTAGAAGTTCCACTCAACTGCAATTCATATGTAAAAAAGTTATTTATTTGATTTGCATTCCAATGAAGTGCAACAGATCCATCTGGCAATGTTATGCTTATTGGTTCAGGGTTTTTTTCTAAAAATAAACCATGAAAGCATCAAAGTGTCTAATTACTTTTAGACACTCGATTTAAGATTAATTCAAATAGTTTTAGGTGGAGATCCAAGCATTTCTTTTTCTTCTTCCTTATTTTTTTTTTTGGCACTAGCAGTGGTTTTGGTGTCACATCACATGTAAGTAGATCTCATTTCTGTCCCACTACTGTCACGGGTAGGCAAAGGACGAAGACACGAATCCAATGGAATTTGTAATGAATTCAAGGGTGGCGTAACAGCAGTACAGACACATATGATCACCACAAACATGTGAGCTGCACAAACAACAACCAACAACTGAAAGGTGGAGAAGGAGAACTGAATGTACTAGTAGTGATGAACAAAAGACAAACACCTGTGATGATTAGTGACCATGACAACTGATGAGTAATGGAAAGTTCTGGAACAAAACAACATGCAACCAAAAAGAAGGCAAAATAAGAGTCCCGGTTAGTGAAGGCGTGACAACTACTCACTACTATATAATATTAATAACGTACATTGGTCTGATTCCTATAAAATCAAAAACTTGATAAACATATAAATCAGGAGATTCTGAGAGACACGAGGTTGACGCAACAACTAAAAAACATAAGCAAAAAATGCTCTAACAGAAAACATATGGAGGAAATTAAATGAGTTGTGAACAGTGTGACTTAAAAAATTTGCTTCATATGATCTAAAAATCAACACCAACAAATGAACTTTGTTAATACTTTGCTCGAAAGCGAATACTTTGAAATACTTTGAAACGACGGTATACCTGTCTGGGTTCACAGGGGAGCCTTCCTTCCACCTTTTTTACCTTCTGTCCTTCCTTCCTACCTAAACACAATAGTTGAACACTGTGTTGTAAAAGAGAAACATCTAAAATGTATAAAGAGAAATTTAAAAAAGAAAGACACAAAATAGAAATAAAATATAGTAAGTAAATTGGAGTACATATATAAATGAGAACAAGATCTTTGAAAGACAAAGAAGTGAGTGCATAAGAAGTGCATAAAAGAAAAAATATATATATTTTGTTAAGTACTGTGTTAATTTGTTGATGGAGTTTAAGGGAGAAATCCAAAATCACTCCCAGATTTTTCATAGATTTCATAGATTTTTATAGGTTGTATGAATTATCAATTTTATCTTTACCCAAAGATAAATATTTTATCTTTACCCATGATTGCTTCTATTTTACTCACATTTAAGTTTAAAAAATAGAGGACATCCAGAACCTTATATCAGCTAAACAGGAAAGCAAGGTTTCTAAGCCTGCCTTGTCATTGCTCTTCAAAGGCAGATAGATTTGAGTGTCATCTGGATAAAAATGAAAAGACACTCCATGCCTCCTTAGAATAGGGCCTAAGGCTAGCATTTATAGAGAAAACAGAGTGGGATCCAAGATGGATCCTTGAGGAACACCACAAATTAAAGAAGCTACAGATGAAACCAAGCCCCCAATGTCAACAAAAAAGGTGAGAAAGTGAGAAAATATTTAAATTAACGGGCACTTCCTCAGATGCAAACAGATGGTTCAAGGCATGACAACAAAATGATGTGGTAAAAATGTGTGATGCACTGCATTCAAATCTAACGGACCCCGGAGTCAACAGATAGCACAATGTCATTCAACACTCTTAATAGAGCAGATTCAGTGCTTCGGTTGTTTCTAAAACAAGATTTAGATTTATCAATCTAATCAGATTTATCTTATTGTATCACGTTTACAATGAGCTGGAAATGAACCAGACAGAAGGCTTTTGTTTACAATTAACAATTCACTATTGTCACAGTCATGTCGTGTCTCGTCACTTCCCTCCTGTGTGAGCCTTCTGTGCTTCCGTCACTGTCACGTCAGGCACTACCCCTTGTTAGTTGTGTCAGGTGCTCCCTGTTATCCTGTCTATTTAAACCCTCATGTTCTCCCTTGTCTTTGTCGATTATGAAACTGTTTCTCTGTGTGTGGATGCTCATTCCGTGTCTCTTGATATTCCGAGTTTTGCACTGTTTATTACCTTTTATTAAGTCTTTTCTGTTTGGATCTCCGCGTGGCAACTATTGAACATCTGTTTAAAAAAAGTGGGTAAGAACCATGTCAAGAGAAAAAGTGGTGGCATCAGCTTGGTAAATATATCTTTTAAACAAAACGTAGTAATTGGTAGTGATGGGCAAAGCGAGGCTTCATGAAACACTGAAACACTTGAATCGAATGTGCCGTATTGTTTTGAGGCTTCGAAACTCTATACCAACACCCGTCTCCACGGTGACATCTAGTGGTCAATTGCACATGTTGTCTGCAACTTTGACAACAATCCATTAAAAAAAATAAAAATGTTGTGTTTGTGTTAATGTGGCGAGTTTTTAAACATCCTCACTATATAACTATAATATATAGCAATAATAACTAGGTTAAGTAGCATCTCTTATGTGGAGCCTCCATTTCTATCTATTCTATTAATGTCTCTCTCTCTCTCATATATAATATGTAGATCTATCTATCTATGAATCTATATATTTATGAAAGTGTATATATATCTGTTAATCTATAGATTAATATTTGAATATATATATAAATGTATATATCTATGAATCTATATATCTATCTGAATCTATCTATTTATGAAATTCTATATGTCTAACTGCTGTGCTATCTGTTAATATCTAACTAAGCCTATATGAATGTGTCACTTTATCTATCTATCTATCTATCTATCTATCTATCTATCTATCTATCTATCTATCTATCTATCTATCTATCTATCTATCTATCTATCTATCTATCTATCTATCTATCTATCTATCTATCTATCTATCTATCTGTCACTGTCTGTAGTATATCAGTAAATATGTTTAATTTTAATGTAGCCTAAATATAACTAACCAAATCGCACAATAAATGTCACTATATCATAAACGCTATTTCAAAATCTTTCTCCTCTCACAAAAACCCACGAGGTGAAGGTGCATTAACTCCTCTTTTAAACTTTGTGTGAGTTGAGACAGGTGTGCGATTGTGTGGTTTGTTCCCGCCCCTGTCAATCAAACGCAGACTCGGCAAGCACCGCCTATCGAAACACTTGTGAAACGCGCAGACGATTCGTTTAGCCAAAAGTCACGTGACATTGTTGTTTTGAATCACAGTTTCGATTCAGTGTTTCGAAACATCTACGCTTCGGGGTCTCAACACTGTGTCGAAACGCAGGTTTCGAGTCAGCCATCCCTAGTAATTGGCTCAAAATAATTTAAGAACTTTTTCCAATCGCAAGATCAGCAATTGGAGGTGAGATCAACTGTCTAATTGCTACAATTTTATCCATGAAAAATCTCAAGAAACCTTCACACCCATTGGCAGATTCAGTAAAATGTATACTGTCTATTGGCGCAAAAACACATTGTAAGATATATTAGGAATATTAACTGTTATTATTATTATTATTAGCAATTGATTTTTAGCTATTACATCTGAGATTTAATTGCACTTGGCAGATTTCATAGCTTTTTGTAAGACTTTCAAAATTTCATAGGACACTTGTGGCTTCTCCTTCCGTCTGCACTCTGCTGTTTTGCAAGATTCTTAGACGGCGAGTATTAAAATTTCTGATATATAAGTCTCAAAGGGGAGACAATATCCCAGGCGTTGGTACAGAAATAATTAAAAATACTTAGTTCTTCAATTTTTAATGCATTGCTCAATTTTCAAAAGAAAGTGTCTGACTAACTTTGGCAAACACTCAGCAGATGTTGGGAAGGATAAACCTACATGTGACCGTTTTACAGTTCTCATAGGTGTAGTAGCATGACAAGAGAGATCAACAGTAAAAACAAAAGTCCTATGGTCTGAGAAACTTACATTACCAATTTGGAAATGGATAAACCGGGAGATAGAACCAGATCCAGCATATGGCCATGTGAATGGGTTGGCTCCTTGACCAATTGAACAAAATTACACACATCAATATGAGACACAACATTTTTGGCTAGTGCAGTAGAGTCAAAGCATGTAAGAATATTAGAATAATCATCAAATAAAAGTCATATTGATGCCCCCTAAGTCTTTTTTTTTCTTTCGTGGATGATACTCAACTGCTACTACCAAGTTTGTCTGAGTTTATCTGATCCAATGAGAAAAAATGTACTTCAAAAGTTGTATGAGTCCTTTTGTTCAACGAGTTTTTTGAGTGGAGCTGGAACGCAATAGTCGAACACCACCAGGTTCTTAGCGATAGATTCCAGACACCGTTCCTGAGATGTCTCCAGAGTCCCGTCCAGTGAGTGTAATCCCTATCTCACTAATTCCATTTGTTTGGTCAATGCATTTATACATGGAGTTCTCCCTTAGTCTTGGTCAGTTCTCGTTTATAGCTTTGTGCTTCTGTAATTCTTAGTTTGATAATTATTGCCCATTGTTGAACACTCATTAATTACAGCAAACATGTTAGGCCCATCAGCCGCATCACATGTTATCTTGCATTCAAGGACCACGGGTCCGGCGACTCACGTCTCTAGCCCCACAGGAGTGAAATAATTGTTGTCAAATAATTTTGCAATAAACTTTAAGTAAGCTGTTTTTCATACTTGTGATCAAATATATAGTTTTCAATAAAAAATATGTTGTTGTTTTTAAATGATCTCATAATTCATTACATTCATCCATCCACCCTTCCATCCCTCCGTCCATCCATCCATTCTACATCTATACATCCATTAGTCCATGGGTCCATGCATCCAGATGTCTGTACTTCCTTCCATCAAACCACTTGATGGAGTCTTTTCCGTCATCTGGAGCTGTCGGCAGTGAGATATCCTGAACTGGTGAAACCAAGGCTGCTGAAAAAGTGGGTGATCACTGTTGCACTCTATAGATATTAGGAATCATAGAATCCAAAATCTGGCAGAGAAAAGCAGTTACTGAAAAACATTCTCAAAGGCAAATATTTTGATTCATCTGACAAAAATGGCAAGAACGTTGCCAAGAAATTAAATTCTGTAAATTTCTTCAAAACTTCCAATACTCAACAGATAAACATATTTACAAAATATACTGTCTCTTCTCTCCTCAAAAAAGAAAGAAAGAAAGAAATAAGACTCAGTCATGTTCCCAAAGAGCGCAATGAAAACAAAATTGGCATATAAAAGTACCTCTGAGTTGTGAGCAGGTGAAATGTAATGGAAATCTGCGGGGGTTCAGAGAATGCCTCCTATCTGCAGAACAGGTGGAGATTACTGACATCTGTGGAAGGCTCAAAAACACTCTAGGATTTTATTAAAATACTCATACACATGCACGACAAATCATGGGTCATAGTCCAATATTACTATTAATTTAAGACCAACTGGTGGGGGTTTTGTCATTTACTTTTATTGCTTATTTTTATATGTAACTTTCACATTTCACTCATGAACACAATAGTATCTCATTGTTGACTCCTTGTATGTTCCTTCCCGACATTAAACATTTATTTTATTCCTTCCTGACATTAACACATTTATATTTAGACAATTTTTATACAATTTCTATACTTTTTTTTTTTTTATAAAAAATGTATACATTGTGGTTTATAATTGTGGGGGCAGAGGTGTCATCTTTAGCTGAAATGGTAATTAAGTGCCTTGTTGATTTTTTTTTTTTATAGAAGGATTATAATCAAATAATTGCTTCTTTTTTACAAAATGACCCCTGAAAATAGTTTATATAGTTAAAATGACTAGCTGACTGTATGTCATATCACTTATTACACAGTTAAAAATACCAAGCGAATAATTTGCATGCAAAATTAATTTGAGAATGAAGGAGGAGTAAAACCAGCAACTATTTGCCGTCCACATAAACACAAAACACAATGTAAAGTCCAAGGAAAAGAAGACAGAAGCATGAGGAGTGACAGAGATGGGAGAAGAAGAAAAAGAAAAACATTTCTTGGTCTGGTTCCCGGACACGCTGGCTCTAAGTTCTCAGACAACCGAGATGCAACAACCATGCAATGGCACTGGCTGCTGCTTGGTGGACACACCGATGCTCCTCCGCCTCCTTGGGCCCGGTGATGGCTCCTCCTTTTTGAGGGCAACTGGCAGCGAGCCCCCCCATTCCTGGCAAGTCACCATTATGGCGGAGGGCAGCAGGCTTCGGCACTCAGGTGAACGAAGCGACTCCCCTCCCTCACACACAGCAACCACCCCAGCTTGTCCCAAGAGCACGGCAGCGAGCTCTCTGTCCCAGACAATCCGTCGCTCCAGCACAACCGCCTCAGACAGCCGCTGGCGGTCCTCCGTGAGATACGATGCCAGTACAGTGCAAAGGTGACATTTTCATTCTCAATCAACGCCACCAGCCTCGTACCACTCTCACATGCCTCGGCCCCGTCCTGCTCGCAACAAAATTATTTTATTAAGTTACTAGATGCCACTGAATGAAAATAGCAGCTTCAATGGTCAATGAGTCTAGAATTCAGCTACTGACTTCTCTGAATCAAATATTTAATGTTCAAGATATGATACTAAAAAATAGTGTATTGGGAAATGATCAGTCAATAGTTCATTTATTTATTCATTTCCCTCAATCCTTTTCATCAAAAACTAAAACTCAAAAGTTTTGGGAACATTTATCGTCTACGAAATTCTCATTAGATCCGATAGATCCAACAGAATAAAGCATAACTAAAAGTGAGACATTCATGACCTAGCACCTTTTAACTGACTCAAAGCAAACAGCATTTCATTATTCCAATATATGCAAATTTATTCATAATCCTGCTGTCATTCGCCAAACTTTGATGCACTCTTCAGTAGATGATCCTTGGTTCAGTCTCTTGGTCATGTTCCATGCCAGAAATATAGCTTTAATGCTGTCAAATCATCCAGCCTCATGAAATCGTGCACCGAACCCAACACCGCATGGGCTCATAAACTAGAAAATATAAATGTATTAAATGAATACACAAAGATGTTTTAATGCTTTTGACCCATTCTGTTTAGATGGAAAACTATAAAAACTTTAGTAAAAGTGGACAATTTTCTTTATTGCGATTAGGTTTTATAAAAATTTGGCTTATTAAGGCCATATTAATGTTTTCATGATTTTTTGCTTTCTATTTACAAGAAAAGTACAATAATAATAGAGTAGAGCTCAAACACACACACAGTTCTGGTCTCTTTATGGGGACACTCCATAGAGATTTTTGTAACTACAGTATACCTATTAATGAAGTATTTACGTTTACATACCCACATGTCAGTTTATTTCTTTCTGATTTTAACTGGTCTCTCTCTTATGTGAGGTTGGTAATCTTGGTTACTAGATTTTTCTCTTCTGTGTAGTTTGTGCTCTTTGATTTATGTGGACACAGCACTCTAAAAATTGCTGGGTTAAAAACACTCTAATTGGCAACCCGGCACTGTGCAAATATTGGACTGCTCACATGCTGGGTTGAATTTCAGCTCAGGAAGTTTTCTCTCAGGACACAAAATGACCATTATTTTTCAAAATAAAACGAAGAAGAAACCACACAGTCCATATTTCATGTCTGATTTAAAAAGGAAAAAGGTACATGGACCCGGGTCACAAAGGTTCACTATCCTGAAGACATGAGCTCTAACACAACTGGAAACTTCTAGTGATTCACTGCTTTGGGTTAGATAAAGTGCACTATGGTTTCAGGCACAGCAACAAATGGCTGTCCCCTCAAACAGTGCTCTATTTGAAAGCTACAGAGACGGTTTAGGACAATGGCCTTGATTTGCTACCTTGGGTGCATGTTAAGGAACGGTTCTCCAAAAAATAGAAGTTCTTCTTTCTTCAGTTAAAACAAGCATCTGCAGGTTTTCATCTGAATGTTTAGTTGCATGACAGCTATTTTGCATAGTGCACAACAGATGGAAGTTCATTAACATCCTTCTAAGTATTAAAGAGTCAGCTCATAACAATCTCAATTTACTACTCTTTCTTTGACAAATACACAGAGTAGCATATCTTCTCGCAGATACATTGAAACTGATCATTGCATGGATAATCAGCCCATCCTGATCCATGAGTTAGAGCACATATCTCTCTTCTTTGTCCACTAGTCTCTTCACTCGCCCCTTCCACATCTTTTTGGGGCTTTTTGTGCCCTTTTCAGTATTTATCTATAGTTTTTGATGTCGTCAAGATGCTGAAAAACGTCTCAGGCTACTTGCGTAACCCTAGTTCCCTTAGAGCAGGGGTCGGCAACCTTTAATGTTGAAAGATCCATATATATATATATAAAAAAAAAAATCAAATATGCGCAGAGCTACACTCTTCCGTGGGCGGAGCGACAGACTCATGCGGCTCAAAACTCCTTTCTTCCGTGGGAGGAGCAATAGACTCATGCGGCGCGACACTCCTTTCTTCCGTGGGCGAAGTGATAGACTCATGCGGCGCGACACTCTTCTGTGGGCGGAGCGATATCGGGCGATACCGAGCGCGGATAGCGGGACCACTGCTACAAGTTACGTGCAGGGGATGAAAGAGCCGCAGCACAGGGTTGAAAGAGCCGCATGCGGCTCCGGAGCCGCGGGTTGCCGACCCCTGCCTTAGAGGGGCCGACCCCTGCCTTAGAGGGAACGAGACACTGCATCGAACGCATATGGGAACCTTAGCGTGATTGTCTCTTGAAGCGCAATTGAAGTCAGGTGTGCGAGTGCACGTCGCCGAGGGTGACGTCATGAGCCAGGAGTATGTAGGCACACAGTGAAGTAGAAGCCACAGCTTGACTAGTGTCTCAAACAGCCGGTGTGCGATGGAGCTGAGGCTACGAGACGCAGTGTCTCGTTCCCTCTAAGGGAACTAGGGTTATGTAAGTAACCTGAGACGTTCCCTGTCAAGGGAACTCAACACTGCATCGAACGCATATGGGAACGAGAATACCCACGCCGCCTCAGCGAACGGAGTATGCCAAGCTAACGTAGCTTACTACGAAAGGGCTAAGGTTCCCACAGCGGGGTTAAGGTCTAACTGGTAGAACCTAGTAAAAGTATGCGGTGAGGACCAGCCAGTCGCATCACAAGTATCAGCAAGGGGAGCCCCTGCGCAAAAAGCTTTAGAGGTAGCCATGCTCCGAGTAGAGTGGGCGTGGACATGCAGTGGAAACTGTTGACCCGCCGAGTCATAGGCCAGTGAGATAGTCTCGACTATCCACCTGCTCAGACTTAGTTCTGACGCTGGAGCCCCCTTAGGAACCCTGAAGCATACAAAGAGTTGGTCTGACCAACGCCATGAAACCGCTCTGCGGACGTAGGTGACCTTGGACTCCTGGTCACGACTGGGGGGAGGACATAAGGCCTGCAGTATAGTGTGACGAGCCGGGCTCGAAAGCACTTTAGGAACGTATCCAGGTCTGGGAAAGAGGAACGCTTTCGCCAGACCAGGAGCAAACTCCAAAGAGGAGGGGGCCACTGAGAGGGCCTGAAGGTTACCAACCCTCTCAAAGGAGGAGATGGCTAAAAGGAACACTGTTTTAAGGGTGAGGAATTCCTCCGAGATGTCCTCATCAAGGGTGCCTGGGACAGAGCCTGGAGAACCAGGGACAGGTCCCAGCATTCCGCAGGCCTTAGCCTCAAAGTGCCACGAAGGAAACGCACTACTAGGGGGTCCCGACCCAGAAGGGTACCACTTGGGGGTACGTGGTAAGCCGCAATGGTTGCCACGTACACCTTAAGCACCTTAAGTACACCTTTTTCACCTTAGAAAATCCAGGACGATACCAACATGGCAGGTCACTGGGTCTAAATGTGGGTCTCAACGACCTCAGTTGAGATACCTGAGTCTATGAGTCGGGCCCCCTCAGAGGCCAGATCCACAGATTCCTAAGTTCCAGGCGAGGATGAAGTATCCTGCCCTGAGCCTGGAACAGAAGGTCCACTCTGACAGGAACCTCCAAGGAGTGCCGTCTAGGAGGGACACCAAGTCTGAGAACCACACCCTGCCCGGCCACTGCGGGGCAATAAAGGTGAGACGGACTCTGTCCTACCGAACTTTCTCTAGAACCCCTGGGAGCAGAGTAACTGGGGGAAAGGTGTACAAGAGGAGCCTCAGCTACTCATGTCGTATCGCATCCAGCCGAAAAGAAACTGGGAGAACAGGGGGGAATAGGGCAGGCACCGAGCCGTCTCTTCAGACGGAACGGGCCAGAATTCCCCCCATCTGCTCCAACACCTCGGTGTGGAGTCCTATTCCCCGGGCCTCGGCCCCTGTCTCGACAGGAAGTCTGCCCCCGAATTTGGGGACCCCAGGATGTAAACTTCTCGAAGGGAGCTGAGTTTCCCTTGGGTCCACAGAAGGTCTGGGAGAAAAGCTCGAAGTGCTAATCAGACAGCCACGCTTCCGGCGCATACTATGTGCCAGGAGAGGTGGTGTCTGCTCCACAGACCCTAAGTTGAGCGGCCCCTCAGGGCCACCCCCCAACCCGAGCGGGAGGCGTCTGTCAACAGCGTCACGCGGTGACAGAGTGATCCCAGTACGGGCCTTCGGGAAAGAAACCCGGCTTTCTTCCACTGATGCAAGACCCGCAGGCATCGCCTTGAGACCTTGATAAGGCGGGAAAGGTTGCCCCTTGAGGAAACTCACTGGTTTGAGCCACTATAATGGTCACAAATGGCGCAGGTCTAGTGGAAAAGCACTGGGAACTGCCGCCACAAAACCTAACACTTCCTAGAAGCGTCCGACCATGAGTGGCTGTTCTAGCCTCATGTTCTTGACTCTGGACGGGATAGAGGCAATACGCACAGGGGAAACTGTGCTAAGATTGACACAAAGTCCCGTACAACACCGAGGGACATAGTGCTCTGCCTCGGCAAGAGCACACTCCTCTCTTCATTCAGTCTCAACCCGAGCTCCTAAATGTGTGCGAGAACGACATCTCGATGTCGCACCGCGATCTCGCAAGACTGGGCCAGAAAGAGCCAGTCATTGATGTGAATCAAGATACGGGAGCCACGGAGAAACCGCCACCAAAGGTGAATCACCCGGAGGTATGTGGTAAGCCACATAAAACTCTCGGGAAGAGAGAGCCCTGAAGCCAAGCTGGCCCGCAGGAAACAGCCGGCAGGGATACACAGTTTCCAGTGGTGGGCTCTGGAGAGGAGAGCGGTCTTAGCAACCTCGGTTGTGAGACCAATACCATGCGCAAGGACCCCTCGGAGGCCGAGCGCATCTACTCCAGAACTCCCAGGGAGCGGAGCTAGAGCTGCATCCACGCACTTGTTGAAAGTGCGAGGAGACAAGCTAGGCTGAACGGAAGAACTTGGTATAGATAAGCCTTGTCCCCAAAGGATAGAGACATGTAAAGGTTGTGTAAAGACCTGCGAGGCCGAAGGACGATAGCGTCAGGGCCTTCTACTCTTTGCCTCCTTAGCCTGGAGGACAGCTCTCAGATCTGTCCTGCCAGAAGGCTGCGGCTGAGCATGACAACCCCCACTGCCACCCAACAGAGAGGGGGCTGTCGGGTGACAACGCTCTGCCGCTGAGCAGCGCGGTAGGAGGAGCTGCTGCTCGGCTGCGGCTGGCTCGCAATCCTAGATGCTCGAGAGCGATGGGGAAGAATTAGAATCCTGGCCTCTTCGGCGATGCTATCACCACGTGGTGCGCTTCCGAGTCCTGCGTGAGGGTAGATTTAGCAGGTAAGGGCGAAGAAAATGCGTCCCCGTCTCCAACCCCGCTGTTAAACCCAGTTGTGATCCCCATGAGCGTGACTGCCGCTGAGCCTCAGCTACAGCAGGGCCAGACCACGAGGGCCGCGAGCCTGAGCAGTTCCCTCAAAAACTGCAAGGCAAGAGCGGAGAGTGCGCGGCGGCAGCTGCAAACACTCTGCACACTCAGAGTCCTCGAGCACTGAGCGTGCACGCCAAACATGTGACACAGAAAGCGTGTGTATCACTGCCCACGATGAAACGTGGGCAGGGAGTGACACAACACCAGAAATCTGTGTAACCGCCATCAAAACACAGGTAAGTGATCAAAATCAAACTTATTGCCAGCAAGTGCACTTTACACACACATTAGCTTCGAGCGCTGTTGAAGACACTAAAGCTGCGGCTTCTAGTTCGCTGCGGGCCTATATACTCCTGGATCATGACGTCACCCTCGGCGACGTGCACTCACACACCTGGTTTCAATTGCGCTTCAAGAGACAATCACGCTAAGGCGTTCCCATATGCGTTCGACGCAGTGTTGAGTTCCCTTGACAGGGAACTAATAATATCTTCACTCCTGGAGTTGATTGTTTTGTCCTCCCCATCTGTGTTTGTGTGGTCAGTATTTTTACAGAAAGGAAATTCAACTTCAATAATGCTCTTTGTTTTAAAAGAGGTTCAAATACATATTTCATCATACAATCACTTATTTACTTCCTTCGGGTATTGAGATCAACTGCTAATATATTTCCTCAAAAAAAAAAAAAAAAAAAAATACATAAGGGCCATGAATAAACATATGACTCACTCATTACCACAGTTTAAGGGGCTAGGTCATTTTGAACATTGTTGTTCAATCAAAAGTCCAGACAGCTGATCAGTTCATGCACTTCCTTAAGTGTGATCATTCATTTACTTTTTTTATTTAACAGAACTGTCAGTAATAAATCTCTTGATTCTTGATTTGTTTAAACACACTGTCAATATGTCTAGCACAGTTAGCTGTCAATCTGTGTTTTTAAATAGACCATTTTATAATAATGATATGTAACTGTTTCATACAGAGATAAATAATAACTGTTTGGTAACACCTTAAAATAAAGTTCAAAAAGTTAAAACATTAACTAAAATTAACAATAAGCATACAGCATAAGCATATGTCTTGTGGTGGCTGTTTCAAAAAGGCACACAATGAAGGAGAATTAAATACAAACTTATTTTTTATATATAAAATATATATACTTTTGAGATCTCCAAACCTTTTTTTCTTTGTTTCTTTCAGAACCTATCCATAATTAAAATCCTGACTTTTACAATCTAACTCTAACAATACTGTTGTGAAGTACCAGTATGAATGTTCATGTGATTTGCATATGTAATTTTCCATTTATATTCCCCGTTACATGGTTCAGGAAATATGCCAGTTAATTATTGAAGACAAGTAAATTATAGTCAAGCAGGCTGATTGTCATTATTGTCACAAAATGCAGCAAAAATTTTCAAAGACCGTCACCGTTCAAAATGAAACTTTTATGATGTCCTGAATAATATAACTAAAATCATGATCATTTTTGGTTCAGCGTATTGAAAAAAATGCTGTTTGTATGACCATTCATTAATCGGTGTATAAGTGATATTCTTTTATCCCATAGAAACATCACGATTGCTCACCAAAACCGTATTGTAGCAAATTTGTCGTTTAATCACATTGGTTAATGATATCAAGACAGGTACTGGAGTAATCACCCTGTTAGTCCTGTCAGCTCTGTCTCATCTCCCTATCAGTTTGTGTTTGTATTTAATTGTGTTAGTTCTGTCTAGTTGTCTGTCGATGTCACGTTCACCCCAATTGTTTTGATACTGTTTGCTTGATTTGTTTTAGTTTTGATTATACTTGTCTGGTAATTTGCTTCACATTAAATAAGCTCCACTTAAATCCTGGGTGTGTGACAGGCGCTTACTGGAAACACACCCCAGAACAGAAAAGCTTAATCAAACAGATTATAAAACCTGAAAAAAAGCTTCCTTAACTATTAATCAACAGTAAATTAGTACTTTTTTTTGATAAAATTTTTAGTTAATAGTGAAAAAATGTTCATCAAACTAATGTGTGGCCGAGAGTGTGTTTAATTATTAATATTAATATTATTAATGTTTTTTAAATAACAATTAAAGTGCCATAAAAAATAAATCTGGTAAAATGACTAAACACAACATTTGTTGTTTAACAGCCACATTTAAGATACCTTAAATGCACAATGTTTTTAATTATATTTTTAAATTATGTTTTTATTTAATTATATGTTCACATTTATAATAATGATTCATTTGAAAAATAGTCTTCTCACAGATCAATATAAACTCATCATATGAATTTGAACAGTCTTCCTCTTGTCCATTGAAGCTATTAGACTCTGTAAACCCCAGAACCTGCATCAATAGATCAGCGTTAGATGTTCAGTGTGATATGATACTGACTGTGAGAACCATTTATTAGATAATAATCTGTTTAGTTCAGTGATTTTTCACCCAGAGGTCAATGTGCCATCAACCCATTTCCATATGTTCTTCAATTCACTGTCAGTCAGACCAATCCTGACCAATCACTCATTTGTTCTTCTCAGTTGTTTATGATGATCAGATCTACTCCTCTTTCTCTACAGTATCTTTTGCTTTCAGTCCAGCTCTTCAGCTCAGGAAAGAAAAAAAAAGACTGCTTTGATAGTTCACCGATCCATCTATTGAAATAACCAGATTGGCCAATGAGTCTTTACATTGAGTTTAAAAATGTTAATTATACTAGCTGTATACAGAGCATATTATTGTAGTAGATTATAAAATGCTGTTTATATTTTCATTAATCACTCTTGTCTCATTTCTAATAGCAAATCCTTTTTTATGCTACTGGTTATGGTAATTATTATAAGATTAATGTTAACAAGCTATATAGAAAGTTAACACATTTAACCATGCTCCCTTGATTCCATCCTCATCTCTGCCTTCTTCTGTTGTGACACCTGGTATGGCTCATTGATGAATTCTATAATGTTTTCAGCCATTACAGCAATTCAAGCTTGAATATTTCGTGAAATGCTTATGATTAATGATGGTTTTACATGAACAAAAAATATTTACTTCCAAAGCCACTTGCTACAACTTCATCTGCCAAAATAATGTAATGTATTAAATAATTTTCATAATCTAAATGACCTATTAATATTTATACACCATTGACATCTCTCAAATAAATGTAATCAGTATAAATATGGTAGTAAAACAAAAGCTGCAGGGCAAGTATGGGCAAAGTTAATCTGGTATTCATTCCCTCAGCATGCTGGAGTGGGCATTTGTTCCCCATTAGCGTCCTAGAATGCAGCGGTAGTTTTGTTCGATTGGGAATGTTTCGGGTTACAAATGTAACCTTGGTTCTCTGAGGAGAGGAACAAGACACTTCGTCTTGTTGCCATGCTTCTGGGCTGCCTGAATTGTGTGACGGATTGTGTGATTGATGTTCTCCAGGTGCCCTTCTAATACCTCTCCAACCAGTAATATTGTTGCAATTAAACAAGTGCTGTCACACTGCAGAATTCCTCATTATGATGCTGTAACAAGGTTCAAAGTAAGTAATGGACAAAGACGTTAGGGATGGCGAGAAAAACAATTCTTTATTCTTTTTACCAAAACAAACTGGAAATGTCTTCATTGGTGTGACTCTCTCTGCCTCTCCCAGGTCTGTGGGGTACTTATATCGTCTCTCTGCCAATCAATGGATTTAGACACAGGTGTTAGTCATCAACCACTTGACCTCCTTAACATCATTCGTCTCTGCACTCGTTCCCTCGCAGCAGACCTTGCTGAACCACACCGCCCTTGCCACTGACGCAGTGTCTCGTTTCCCTTCTCAGGGAACCAAGGTTACATTTGTAACCTGAAATGTGTTTACATGTATATTTTTGTCATTGTGATTTATGCAAAAATAATTAAGTAAATCTCAGTTATCTGTGTGTTGAAGGGTTTGGGTTTTCGCTTTTTTTGTGTCAAAGACCTCCATGTCTTTCTTAATGTTGCCTGTCTCTTACAGCCTCAGCACTGATGTAGATCTCAACTGTCTGTTTTCTATTTTGTCTTCTGATTCCATCATCAAACCTTTATTTACACCACCAGTCTCAAGAAAGAAGAAATTCTTAGTGCAGTAGATGTTGTTACATAATAATAATTTTAATGTGATAAAAAGGTCATGCAGTGAACTATGGCAAAATGTATACATTATGAATCTCACTACCTGTAAGATCAGATGACTGGATTGTCATTAAATTGAGTCTAACTTCAACATCTACATACAGTATTCTGACACATCAATGTTTTTTAGATGCAAATGTTTTGTTGTTGTCAAGAAAGTAACCCTAGATTCTCTCTTGTCTAGGTTGGACATGAGGATTCACCACCTCATTCTCCAGCCTGGAGGAGCTGGGGGAGGTTGTTACTCATGCTGTCACCAGATTAAATATCAACTGGTCAGTAGAGAGGCAGGACAATTGTCTGAATAGCAAACTCGACAAATGCTTCTTGCCCCCGTGAGTGCAGCCTTTCCGTTGGGACCTGCAATCTCCACAATGAGGTGTTGTTAGCCTATTAGCCATAAAAAAGATAAAGCTAGGCCAGTAACACACTGTAAAACAGTTCCAGGAACTGTTATGCCAACACTGTCTAACGTCAGCCTTGCCCATGTGGAAGATACCCTGGGTCCCGTGCTAATGGATGTATCCCTCATGGGCTGGGGAGCGATCCTAGATGGATGCTAAAGACAAGGTCTGCGGAGAGGACACCATCTCTCCTGGTACGTCAACTGCCTGGAGATGATGGCCATCTTTATGGCTCTGAGGACCTTCCTCCCAAATCTCAGGGGCCACCATGTGCTCGTCCAGTCAGACAACACATTGGTGGTTGCTTACAAAAATCATCAGGGGGGTCTCTGCTCACCTCCACTTTAAAAACTGGTGCATCAAATTCTCCTGTGGTTTCAAGGGAAGCTGCTCTCACTTTAAGGCACCTTACATCCCTGTGACTCAAAATCAGGGAGCAGACATCTTGTCGCCCGCAGGATCCAGTTAACTGCCCAGTTGGTTCAGTGCTGGAATTCCTGCAAGAATGATTCCCTACAGGTTTGTCTCCATACACCATAGAGGTTTTTGTGGTGGCCAAAGCTGCTTACCACATCCCTTTGGGTGGCATGTCTCTTGGGAGAAACCTACTGGTCACCCGTTTTCTTCGTGCAACCTGAGGCATGCAGTATATACGAGGGTACCGACTTGGGTTCTGATCATGGTGCTCCACGGTGTATCCATGGCTCCCTTCGAGCCTATTGAAGAAGTTTCTCCAAAATTTCGAAGCTTGAATTGTCCCCACTAATGTGGCCAGACCTATTGTGCTGCAGGCTTTCTGTCCACTCCTTTTCAGGGATCCAGACAAGGAGCACAAAAGTCAGATTTTCCCTGTTTGTGCACTTGACGCCTACCTCCAGAGAGCTGCCCAGTTGTGTAAATCTCAACAGTTGTTTGCATGTTTCAGCCCTCTCATATAAGGCGCCCTGGTGTCCAAGCGGAGAATGAGTAAGTGGAATGTTGAGAAAAAAAAAGAAAAAAACTAACATGTATATATACATACATACATTTGGAGTGAACTATCCCTTTACTTTTATATATTTGGTAGACGGCTTCATTCAAAGAATGAATAAATACATTAAATATGGACTGAAAGAGGTTCCTTATGTAATATTTACCTTTTTTTATCCATATTTCCATATTTCAAGAATAATTCTACTGAATCTATACACAAAGGCACTGAACACATAACACGTAAATAAAAAGTTTTAGTGTGACATCCATTATTTGAATGAAATAAAGAAATTTTGAAATCTTAAAAAAAAAAAGACACATGTCCCGCATTTTCCCATTGCATTAAACCAGACATGGACTCTTCGGTTCTACAGGGCCACTCATTAAAAGAAACAAGAGAAAAAAAGAATGTCCCAAAACAAGAGATGTTATGTATTTTTTGTTTAAATAAAGCTGCAGTTCATTGACATTTAAAGTTCTCTTCTCACAGATACATTGAAAATTAATATTGCATGGATGATTAACCCATCCTGATACAGGAGTTAGAGCAGAGTTCTCTCTTCTTTGTTCACTAGGATCTTCACTCACCCAGAACCTGCATCAATAGATCAGCATTAGATATTCAGTGTGATATGATACTGACTGTGAGAGTCATTTATTAGATAATAATCTGTTCAGTTCAGAGATTGCTCACCCAGAGGTCAGTGTGCTGCCATCAACCCATTTCCATATGTTCTCCAAATCACTGTCAGTCAGACCAATCCAGGAGATAATTTCCAAATAACAAAATCCTGAGAAAATGAAACAAATACCCATATGGGTCCATCTTAAAGATAATTAACAATTTTCTTCCTATACACTATCATTGTCACACATCATTGGGCTCCTTTTGAACTACAAATCCTGTGATCATCCCCTGCACTCCTTTTTGCCATCATGCACACATGCTGCCACTCACCCTCATCAGTTTAACCTTTTATATACCAGTTTCATGCACTCATGATTGGTGGTTGAGATTTGAGATTTCGGTTTGAGATTGTCGGTTGAGTTTTCTTGCAAGACAGTGTCACAGGATAACTGCTATCTTTTATCCTTCACCAAACTTCATCATCATTTAAAACTTTTAAAACTTTATTTTCATTTAAAAAATATTCATCCATTGAATTTGTGGTCATTCTACACACTAAAACCATGACAATATTATGGTTAGTTGAAACAATGTGTAACAGAAGGACTCACAGGCAGGGATCCAATTGCAATGTCTTTATTAAGAATGGTCACAAAGGCAGGCAGACAGTAGCAGAAACGTGGTACAGGCGGTGGTCAAGACAGGCAGCAGACAATCATAGGCGTTAATCCAGGCACAGGTCAGGGCAGGCAGAATAGAATCAGATAACGGGTAACAGGCAGAAATGGCAACAGGCGGACAAGACAGGATAAATAACGCTCAGACTGATAGCTACGGCAAATCGAGACCTCGCCGTAAGTGTGTGTGTGAAGCAGTCTTTTATAGTAAATGAGATGGGTGACAGCTGGTGAGAACAAACAATCCTGATCGGGTCCAGCTGGTGTGTGTGATCAGTCCAGTGTGATGGCTGCTGGGAAATGTAGTGTGTAGTGAAGTGTCAGTATAAATGTGTGAGCTCCCTCTGGTGGCCAGGGAGGGGAGCACAGAGCTCATAGTCATAACAGAGCCCCCCCCCCTGCGAGCGCCTCCTGGCGTGAGGAAGCGAAATGGCGCCGCGCACCACCATGGCGGCACCCAAAGTTCAAAGTTCCAGGGTGGTGCCGGGGGAACCGACCAGGCTGGTTCAGGCAAGGCTGGTGGGTCTGGGAGGTCTGGCAGTTCTGTAAGGTCCCAGGACGTAGCCGACAAGCCGATGGACCCGATCGACGCCGCTGGTTCCGGAGACCGAAGGCCAGCCGCAGCGACGAACGACTGAGGCAGAATCCAAAGGACCGAGAGCAGAGTCGGAGACGGAGTGACAGAGGACATAAGGTGTAAGCCGGAGGGAGGAAGGAGCCAGCTGGAGCCGCAGGTGTAGGCAAGGCGACGCACGACCAAGGTGGAGCCTGGAGGACGAGGGAACCCGATGGAGATGATGGTCGAGGGACTTTGGTGAAGCTGAGGGAGTGAGAAGCCAGGCTGTGCCGAAGTGTTGACGGACCGAGGTGGAGAGAAGGGGTCTGAGGCTGGAGGCGGAGTCAGACATTCCCCGACTGCCGTCGAGGCTGGAGTCGGCAGGATCTGCGGCGGTACCATCCAGCTGAGCACATGCAGTGGCGGTGCAGGACTGACGATCTCTGGCAGAGACAGGGCAGGAGGGCTGGCAGACACAGACAGGGACAGAGGTGATAATGGGTGGGATAGGGTGGGAAACGGTACCTCAGGCTCTGGCTGACGGGTCGTTGCAGGCTCTGGCTCTGGTTGACGGGTCGTTGCAGGCTCTGGCTGACGGGTCGTTGCAGGCTCTGGTCGTTGCAGGCTCTGGCTCTGGCTGACGGGTCGTTGCAGGCTCTGGCGGCTCTGGCTGACGGGTCGTTGCAGGCTCTGGCGGCTCTGGCTGACGGGTCGTTGCAGGCTCTGGCTGACGGGTCATTGGCGGCTCTGGCGGCTCTGGCTGACGGGTCGTTGCAGGCTCGGGGAGATCCGCGAAGGCCGGCGGCGGCGCTGGGATGTCCCGGAAGTCCAGCGGCGGGTCGGGCCACGGCAGCTCGGGCTCTGGTGGGTCGGGCCACGGCAGCTCGGGCTCTGGTGGGTCGGGCCACGGCAGCTCGGGCTCTGGTTCTGGCTGGCGGATCTCTGGATCGGGCTCTGGCTGGTGGATCTCTGGATCGGGCTCTGGCTGGCAGATCTCTGGATCGGGCTCTGCTGGGAAATGTAGTGTGTAGTGAAGTGTCAGTATAAATGCGTGAGCTCCCTCTGGTGGCCAGGGAGGGGAGCACAGAGCTCATAGTCATAACAGAGCCCCCCCCTACGAGCGCCTCCTGGCGTGAGGAAGCGAAATGGCGCCGCGCACCACCATGGCGGCACCCAAAGTTCAAAGTTCCAGGGTGGTGCCGGGGGAACCGACCAGGCTGGTTCAGGCAAGGCTGGTGGGTCTGGGAGGTCTGGCAGTTCTGTAAGGTCCCAGGACGTAGCCGACAAGCCGATGGACCCGATCGACGCCGCTGGTTCCGGAGACCGAAGGCCAGCCGCAGCGACGAACGACCGAGGCGGAATCCAAAGGACCGAGAGCAAAGTCGGAGACGGAGTGACAGAGGACATAAGGTGTAAGCCGGAGGGAGGAAGGAGCCAGCTGGAGCCGCAGGTGTAGGCAAGGCGACGCACGACCAAGGTGGAGCCTGGAGGACGAGGGAACCCGATGGAGATGATGGTCGAGGGACTTTGGTGAAGCTGAGGGAGTGAGAAGCCAGGCTGTGCCGAAGTGTTGACGGACCGAGGTGGAGAGAAGGGGTCTGAGGCTGGAGGCGGAGTCAGGCATTCCCCGACTGCCGTCGAGGCTGGAGTCGGCAGGATCTGCGGCGGTACCATCCAGCTGAGCACATGCAGTGGCGGTGCAGGACTGACGATCTCTGGCAGAGACAGGGCAGGAGGGCTGGCAGACACAGACAGGGACAGAGGTGATAATGGGTGGGATAGGGTGGGAAACGGTACCTCAGGCTCTGGCTGACGGGTCGTTGCAGGCTCTGGCTCTGGTTGACGGGTCGTTGCAGGCTCTGGCTCTGGTTGACGGGTCGTTGCAGGCTCTGGTCGTTGCAGGCTCTGGCTCTGGCTGACGGGTCGTTGCAGGCTCTGGCGGCTCTGGCTGACGGGTCGTTGCAGGCTCTGGCGGCTCTGGCTGACGGGTCGTTGCAGGCTCTGGCGGCTCTGGCTGACGGGTCGTTGCAGGCTCTGGCGGCTCTGGCTGACGGGTCGTTGCAGGCTCTGGCGGCTCTGGCTGACGGGTCGTTGGCGGCTCTGGCTGACGGGTCGTTGGCGGCTCTGGCTGATGGGTCGTTGGCGGCTCTGGCGGCTCTGGCTGACGGGTCGTTGCAGGCTCGGGGAGATCCGCGAAGGCCGGCGGCGGCGCTGGGATGTCCCGGAAGTCCAGCGGCGGGTCGGGCCACGGCAGCTCAGGCTCTGGTGGGTCGGGCCACGGCAGCTCGGGCTCTGGTGGGTCGGGCCACGACAGCTCGGGCTCTGGTGGGTCGGGCCACGGCAGCTCGGGCTCTGGTGGGTCGGGCCACGGCAGCTCGGGCTCTGGTGGGTCGGGCCACGGCAGCTCGGGCTCTGGTGGGTCGGGCCACGGCAGCTCGGGCTCTGGTGGGTCGGGCCACGGCAGCTCGGGCTCTGGTGGGTCGGGCCACGGCAGCTCGGGCTCTGGTTCTGGCTGGCGGATCTCTGGATCGGGCTCTGGCTGGCGGATCTCTGGATCGGGCTCTGGCTGGCGGATCTCTGGATCGGGCTCTGGCTGGCGGATCTCTGGATCGGGCTCTGGCTGGCGGATCTCTGAATCGGGCTCTGGCTGGCGGATCTCTGGATCGGGCTTTCTCTGCTTCCGCCGCTTGCGGCGGTGAGGTGTTGACTTGGTCGCGGCGCTCGGAAGTGCTGAATCGGTCACTTCTTCAATCTCAAAGTCAATACCATTCAGCCACAGCACAAGATTAATATAGTCCATGAGTGAGGTTTCCTGGCATCCAAGAGCCCGGATAGCCCTCTTATCCAGTCCTCGCTCAAATATAGAAATCAAAAAGGCGTCACCCCAACTCACTCAGTGAGAAAGTTCAATGAAGTCGGCTACATAGTCCAACAGGGGCCGGTTACCTTGCCGGAGACAGATGAGGTGAAACTCAGCCTGTGTCGAATCGTCCATCCTGACAGACAGCTGGATCTTGGGCGGCGAAGTCTTCTGTAACAGAAGGACTCACAGGCAGGGATCCAATTGCAATGTCTTTATTAAGAATGGTCAATAATCCAGGCAGGGGTCACAAAGGCAGGCAGACAGTAGCAGAAACGTGGTACAGGCGGTGGTCAAGACATGGCTGCTGGGAAATGTAGTGTGTAGTGAAGTGTCAGTATAAATGTGTGAGCTCCCTCTGGTGGCCAGGAGGGGAGCACAGAGCTCATAGTCATAACACAATGTTTAATCTCTGTTATTCTGTAACTGTTATTTTGAATAGCCATTATGTTTGTATTTTTTCACAATTTTTACAAGCTTTAACAGCCATGGGTGTTAATAGTCAGAAGTTAGTCATTATTGGTCCAATTTATGCGTATGAGTAACACACTATAAATGATCTAGTAACTAACAAAAAACTCTATTTTGTTAGTAATTGTTCTCAGTTAAATTAGGATTTTGCTATTAGCTAATCAGTAACTACGATTTTTTTCTTATATATTCCTTCCAGAGGACTACTAAGAAGTACTATATTACTAGTATTACAAAATCCTTCAGAGAGATGTTCTGCGGGTTATGATGTCCGATCCCCAGACTGGTCTTGTTCAGTTTTGGTGTCGGGGTTCGGACATTCATGACCTGTGTGTTCGTACTTGTTGTGAGCGCGCGAGACGAGTGTTTGCTTGTTCTTGTGCGTTCTGCTTTATGTGAGTGGGTGCGGTTTCGAGATCTGCTTGAGACGCACTCTCGTGTCTTTGTGCAGTGTTGTAAGTGTTGTATGTTGTGTTTTCGTGTCGGCGCAGTTTGGTTTTCACCAGCTGCGTGTTGTCTTTGTGTTCATATGAACACGCTGCGATGCGTGTCTGCGTTGGCTGCGTGTTCGTGTCTTTTGATTTTGAACCCCACCCACTTTGTTCTCCTGTTTAACTTTGATTTGTCCCAGCTGTTTCCTGTTCATTTCCCCTTCCTCCTGTGTCTATTTAGACCCTTCATGCTTGTTGTCCTGTGTTATTTCGTTGTCTTCTGTCCAGGTGTCAAGTCTGAATCAAGTCCAGTCCAAGTCTAGTCCTAGTCGGTTTTTCCCCTCTGGGTAGTTTTGTTTGTGTTTGTTCTTGTTTTTATCTTGTTTTTTTCTTCCATTTTTCAATAAAGAAACCTTTCCCCTGTGATTGGGTCTTTGCTTATCCTTCCCTGAAATCTGAATGAAGGATTCCGTGGACAATAGTGTTTTAGGTGACAAATGAATTGAATGACTAAAATAACTAACAATGAACAAAACATTTATTACATTATTTATTAATCTTTTTTCATTTAAATTAAAATATAATTATTCTCTGTTTGTTTGTTATCTTGGGTCCATATTGGGTCCTTTAGTAACAAATCCAAGTCCATCTGTTCAGTTTTATAAAGAATATATTATTTTTTGAGGTCCCCAAACCTTTTTGATATTACAATTTCTCTCATAACTCATATATTACTATCCTGACTTTCACAATCAGACTGTTATAAAATATCCAGTATGAATGTTCATGTGTTTGCATATGTAACTTTCTCTTTGTATTCCCATAACCCCAGGTTCATTTTCACATAGTTCAGGAAATTTGCCAGTTAATTATTAAAGACAAGTAAATTATAGTCAGACAGGTTTATTGCCATAATTGTCACAAAAGGCTGCAAAAACTTTCAAAGAGAGTCACAGTTCAAAATTAAACTTTACTGATGTCCTGAATATTACAACTAGAATTATAATATTTTTTGGTTAAGAGTGTTGGGAAATGCTGTTTGTTTGACCATTTGTTAATCAGTGTATTATTTTAGTCCATAGAAACATCACTGTAGTATTTAACCTTTCACCATATTCAGTTCAGGTCTTTTAAGTTTATCAGAGTTTGACTGAATATTCAAAATGGTGAATTTTAACAGTTTAATGTGAAAGTTGGGTAACACTTTAGTTTGGGGACCAGTTCTCACAATAAACTACATTAGCTTATTAGCTTGCATATTACTAGCATATTGTCTGTTCATTAGCACATATTAATGCATGAACATTAATCTTTTTTTTTGCATGACCATATTCTACATCTCTTAATCCTACCCAATACGAAAACTTAAACATTACAACAACTATCTTAATAACTATTACTTTTTATTATTAACTATTAATGTGTTTGAGTTTATATTAGTGTTCCCCAAACAAAAGTGTGAACGAAAGTTGTAATTTGATAAATTACAGTAATTTTTTTTGCTTCTAAAAAGAAAGAAAGAATCAGAAAAAAACTTTATTGCCAAATGTGCTTGCACACACAAGGACTTTTTATCTGTACTGAATTCTCAGTGAGTGCACATATAAAAATACAATAACAAGAAACATAGAAAGAAAATTAAGAATACAATATATAAAAGACAAAGTTATGCTCAATCATAATTGTTAGAAGCTCTCCCAGTCTTGGATTAGGAGGGGCAACAGAATGAAAAAAAAAAGAACGGACCCAACATGAAGGACTCACTTCGGTCCTCTGCAGCAGAAATTGGAGCCAACAACTTAAGAACTTAAGGCAAATTAAAGTACAGTGGAGTAGGGTTATGTCAATGGCCTCGGGGGTTGCAAAAAAGCATTGAGATAACCGTTTCGTGAGGTAACCCATACACCATATATTACATGTATTAACATATATTTTCACACATATAACCCGCAGACGCAGATACTCCACACGCTCATATACCAGTGGGTTTTGGGTAAAAAATCGTTGGCATAATCCGCACCCATAGATTGATAAACTTTTTTGTGTAAGATCACAATTCGAATTTCAAATGTTGCTCGCATGACTTCAATTATCCATAACTGTTCAGGCTCGGTACACAGTGCTTGTGCACAAAATTCACACAATAAGAAAAAAAAAAAAAACACAAGCCAGAATCAGAACAAAAAGAAAAAGCATTCTCTCCCGCTCTCCTCTCTGTGCTGTACAGCAGCTCGTCCCTTTAAGAAAAGCGAGATGAGAAGAAGAGCCCGCCCTCATGGCAGCACAGCCAATCAAGTCTTCTTGCATGATTGACAGGTCAGACAGCCTATCAGCTGCACCTTTCAGAGTGATGGTGGAAGTGCAGCTGTCAGAGTGATATTGCTAGTGCCAAAGACAACAACCCTCGCAAGAACGAAAAAGGAACATTTCTTGATGTACATGATGTGAGTTATTAAATGAGAATGTACATGCTCGAGTTTTTGGTGTCTTTTTTTTACACAACAGTGTTGCCATGATTTGTTTGATAAAGTGATCGGCATTCATCTAAAAAAAGTACATATACACAGTACAGTGTATGTTTGCTAACCACCTTCGACTCTTGATACAAACCTTTAATTATATTCTCCAACAATGCAAACACAAAGATTGCTCACAAAACCACAAAAAAAAAACATGCGGGATGCTACAGCGTGTTATCCCTCAGACGAGATCAAACAACAGGGAGTGAACCGTGAGCGGACCGCGATCAACGTGCACGGCAAACTCAGCGCATGCGCAGTGAACTAGGTACGCAAATTAGTCAGGAAATAACCATGTGAAGTGGCGAATGTTTCGCTTTTTTTGTGCTTGAGATAATAGATTTCGGCAACATAACAGAATCGACTTAACCCACAAGAAAATAATATGACAAATAGGGAGTTTGGCGGTTCCACTTCAAAAACGTCGACATAATAGTATTGGCAAGTTAATCAGGACTCGAGAAAAGTGAACCCACTGTATTTTATTTATTTGAAGGAAACATGGACATTACAACTCTTAAAGATAGGGTTCAGCCAAAAAAAAAAAAAAAAGGTATTCCAGTGGGGGGACTAAATTACCTACTCATGAAAAAGCTAACAAATGAATGAGCAAACAGGAATGAACGTCTTACCAAAGAAAAGCGGCACCCTCTCCTTACAGCATCCCATAAAAATAGTTAGAAAAAAATACATTAACTTTTGATACCGAACACCAATATATAAAAACACAAAAAACAAAATAAATTGTGCAAAAAGAGTATCATACTGTTTTAACACTAGATCACATACAAATGTTAATAGTTACAAATAGCTCATATTCAATAGATCAGCATCCCATTCTCATCTTCAATTATTCAAACACACAAGTCTGGGACAGGGGAGCAGTGAACCTCCCTCAAGCAGTGTTCAGGGTGCTCTTTTATAGCTGTAGCTCATTTCTTACAAGCATCAGGTGTGATCAGTTAGCTGCAGGGCAAGTAGAGTGAGAGAAAGAGAGAGATATGACATGGCAAAAACAATACTCAAATAATAACAATGAAAGACAAGATAAACATTCAATAATATATACCTACAATTGGTCCTGGGGACGTAACAATCAACATTTACAAATTCTGAACATGTTCACAGAATTATGAATAATATTAATATACATCAACTGATTTTACAAAGATAATGCACTAAGCTGTAGGAGTATTTACACTTACAATGACTACTTACATATGCCTAGGGAGGCATTTTACTGTTCAAGAGGGAAATGGCCTTTGGGAATAAGCTGTTGCTGTGCCTAGATGTTCTAGTACCCATTGATCTGAATCGCCGTCCAGACGGCAATAGTTCAAACAGGTGCTGTCAGGGGTGATTGGAGTCTGTGATGATTTTACCTGCCCTCTTTCTCACTTAGAAGAGGACAGGGGGGCACCAATAATCCTGTCTTTTGAAGTCTTCTGATGTCTGATTTGGTTGCTGAATCAACCAAGTTTGCAGAATAAACTGATGGCTGAGTATAACTGTTTCGGCAGTTCCTGTGTAATATTTGGCTGAGTGTGAGTGGCTCACATGGGTCCTAAGAGATGAGTGCCCAGGAACCTGAATGTCTACAGTGCTGTTCAAAGTGTTCAGTGCAGTTCCAGGTTGTTATGACTGCACCAGAGAGCCAGTTGTTCGACCTCCAGTCTGTATGCAGATTCATCACCATTGTGGATGAGGGCTGTGGCAGTGGTGTCATCTGCAAACTTTAGGAGCTTAATAGAGGGGTACTTTGAAGTGCAGTCATTTGTGCCGGGAGAGAAGTAATGGGGATAACACACACCCCCGAGGAATGCTAATGCTGATAGTAAGATTTCTTAATGTTTATTTCTGAAGTCTCACTAGATTCTGTCAGAAAGCTAGTGATCCACTGAAAGATTGTGGTGGGTACAGACAGCTCAGTAAATATGGCTAATAGAAAATCAGACATGGTGGTATTGAAGGCAGAGCTAAAGTCTCCAAAAAAGATCCTTGAATAGGTCCCAGGTCTGTTGAGATATAACAGGATTTAGTACAGTCCCATGATGACTGCGTAATCCACAGATTTGTTTGCTCTATATGCAACTGCAGGGGTCCGGCAAGGGTCCAGTGATGCCAACATCAGTCATTCAAACAACTTCATGACCACAGATGTGATAGCAACAGGTCTGTAGTCCATTAAGTTCAGTGTTTTTGAGTTGTTTGGGGAGGGGAATGGTAGTGGAGTGTTTGAAGCAGCAGGGATCTTAACAGTGCTTTAGTGTTCTGCTGAAGATTGAGGCCAGTTGGTCATTTCAGATTAATAAACGGGTTGGTGAAACACTGTCTGGGTTTGTTTGCTCTATATGCAACTGCAGGGGTCCGGCCTAAAACCGAAACTGAACAGACCAAAGTATCAGGACCGGACATCAAAATGTTACACAGACAAGAGCGCGCGTGCCTCGAACCATCGAATCCGCGCGCACACACATAAAACACGAGACATTACGGTAGTGTCAGAGCTCTGCCACGACAACAAGAATTTACTAGACAGAATGTGGCAGAACCTTGACAGTATCAACACATTTTTAAAATTTAAATCAACTCAATTTTAAGGCAACCAGGATAGGGCAATTTAACTTAATTCAGCAAAAAAATGTACCGTGTGAATGTATCATTAATAATTTATAATAATAATAATAATAAATATAGCTGCAAGCAGCAATGACCGGGGTTCAAACGTAGCAGGACCATCTGAGCTGTCATGACTGTTTGTGGTCAATCTGACTAGTTATCCTAATGTGCACAGTTCTGTGAAGTTTCTACTTTGTGCAAACAATGTATAGACATCTTTCAAAGATGTTCAGAATGAGAAGATCAAATGATATTAATATTGTGAACTGAACATCTGAACTGTAATGTCGATCTATGTCAATCTGACTTGTTCTCCACATGAACACATCTTTATGAAGTTTCTAGTTTGTGTAAACGATGTATAGACATATCATATTACACATTTTTTCACTATAGGAAGATCTATCAAATTATATTAATATCGTGTGGATATGTTTAACACCACACATCATATCATCTGAACTTTTATGTCAGTCTATGTCAATCTGACTTGTTCTCCACATGAAAAGATTTTCTAGCCTGACGGCGCCTCTTGTGGACAAAAGTAGTATTACAGCTTTTCTAAGATTTTAAAATATAGATAGTTTATTATTTATTGTGAGCCCTATGAGCATCAGAAATACATGAGACCTGACACATTTCTTCAAAATGACTTGTTCTTAACATGTTCACAGTTCTGTGACGTTTCTCTTGTGGACAAAAGTAGTATTACAGCTTTTCTAAGATTTTAAAATATAGAGTGTTTATAATTTATTGTGAGCCGTACGAGCATCAGAAATACATGAAACCTCACAAGTTTCTTCATAATGTCTTGTTCTTAACATTTACACAGTTTTGTGAAGTTTCTTGTTTTTGGACAAGATATATAGACATTTTAATCACAATAGGCCAAATCAGAAATATATGAAAAATTGTATCTGCTGAACGGTTTAACTAATCGAAAATCCTTTGACAACTTTTTGCCTTGAGTGTCCCTAGATGATGCGTGTGAATTTTCAAGCCAGTGAGATTGACGGCCTATGACGAGTTCGAAAAATTTGAAATTTCAAAAATCTCCAATATTTCACAAACAATTTGATTGACAGCAGTGGTTCTTGTGGCAAAGTTGTTCAGTATGAGGAGATCTATCAGATGATATCAATATTCTGTGGATGCGTGAAACACCACGTGAGTAGAGACGCAAAAAACTCGTTAGCGCCAACTAGTGTCCGATTTTCTTCAAAATTCTGACAGACCACTAGGGCCATGAGTCAAACACGCCCATCGAGTTTCGTTCCGATCGACCTTCGTTAAGCTAGTCTAATTGATGCTCAAAGTTCATTGGCCGATGACGGTCATGTTTTTTGAGATACAGCAATGTCCTCATAGACCATCATGGACCCTTGGACAAAGACCGTGCATGACAAGTCTCAGGTCAATCGGACTACCATGTGACCCTGTACAGGTGATTGAGTGTTTTTTTCGCAATATAGCGCCACCAAGTGGTCAATCATCGCAGTTTTTTAGGAGTCACCACATATTGATCTTATACATGACTATGTGAAGTTTGGTGAGATTATCTCTTTGCGTTCCAGAGGTATTACGATTTTAGCAAAAGTGTCTCCGCCTTATGCGAACGTTTTATTGTCTTGTTGCAAGCGTGAATCACCGATCAAAATTCCTTTGACAACTTTTGGTTATGAGAGTCTCTAGATGATGCGTGCGAAATTTTGCGTGATTTGGACAAACGGCCTATGAGGAGTTCGAAAAATTTTTTTTTTAGAAAATTCAAAATGGCGGAAAATTTTTATAGGCGGAAATGAAATCGGAGATATACATTTTTTAAGTCTTGAGCCAAGGATTCCAAGGATATAAGACACTTGAGTGTACGACAAACGGTGTACGAGTTATGAGTGTGTACGCGTTTGTAGTCGCTGTAGCGCCACCTATTGCCCGATTTGCGTCATATTTTGATACATTCTCCCCAAATTGAGACCTTCCATCTGACAAAGTTTCAAGTCTCTAGACCTTACGGTTTGGTCTGCACGAGACGCATTACGGCAGAAGAATAATAATAATAATAATAATAATAATAAAAATCCTAACAATTACAATAGGTTTTCAACGCTTCGCGTTTGAACCCCTAATAATAATTTTCCACTGGAGGAAAACAATAGCGTGATGAGGGGGTGAACAGATCAAAAGTATTTGAGTTGATGGGATACTGTCTCACTGTTCCTGCATCACATTATGTACATGGCATTTATGACAAATAACTGCAGAAGATGACATCATGACAATCTATTGATAAACACACATTATCCTCTGCTTCTGACGCTGGCGCTGCATCCTGCAGAATGAGGAACAAGCTGAATAAAAGACAAGCAGTAGCCAAAGCCTGCCACCATTTTCATATATGTACATTTATGCATTTGGCAGACGCTTTTATCCAAAGGGACTTACATTACATTCAAGGAACACATTGATATTCCAGTCAAGTTTATGCTTTCCCTGGGAATCAAACCCATGACCTTGACGCTGTAAACACCAGTGCTCTACTGGTTGAGCTACAGGAAAGCTCAATGAGGCTTAAAGGAGACGATCACAAATTTGTGTACAGATTACAGAGTTAATCACAATTTTTTGGAGGTGAGACAGCAGAAAAAAAAGGTCTATTGACCACCCTGGTACTGAAAGCATGTGAGAAGTGCTAACTTCAAGCACTGCCCTGACCTCTTTTTGTGGACATGGTACTGTGGCATTACATGTATAAAATAACACTTTTTATGTGTTTGAAGTCTGAAAGAGTGAGCACAACAAAGGTTCTCCTGGACGCATCTAATTTAGTTTTCTGATCTGTTTACTGGAATGCGGTCACCTCCAGTTCATTTCAAGCTACAACATCCCTCCAGGTGAATTGTGCACAGCATCAGACCTGAAAAGGGTCAGAATTATTCAAACAGTATCAAGTCCAAAGCAAATCTTAGTCCAAATGCTAAGTCCATGAAAAGAGTCCATGAAAAAAGCAAGACCATTATCTTGGATGGCAAGTCAAACTCTCAGATTTGCTCACCAGTGTCGACGGATTCCAGTGATTGTCCCTTAAAATTTGTAAACACTACTGTGCTGTTTCACCACAAATAGAGTATGTAAATTTTGCAGCTGCTGGAATGGAAGTAGCTCAAGTTAACCTGATAAAGTTGCAGTCAGAGATGGTATTAACCTGGGTTGATTCACTTAAGTGTAGTGTGCTGCTGTATTATGCATGGGGGAAGAACACAGTAGGAGAAAAGCGCTTGCTCGGAATTGAAATAATTAGCGTGAGCGGTGTACAGGGAACCATATTTACTCAGTTCAAATGTCTGGAGCTACACATGCCTAATTACTTTCCTCCAGACCAACCGCTGGTTTGTTGTTGTTCAACACAGACTTCCAGCGATGAATTTATCATAGTGTCATTTATCATCATAGTGTAAATTATACATTAGTGTGGTGTATATTAAAGCTCAGGCTCAATGTGCGGAGTGGGGTCCATTCAAGTCATGTATTCTGACTTGTTTGGAGACAAAATTAAGATTTAATAACTAAAACATCCCATTGGAATCATATAATACATTAGCATAATTTTTTCAGTCAGTGTCTGGAAATATCATGAAAACGGAATTTTATTCAAGACATGTTAGAGATCTGATTGCAGGCGACTTTACAATTATACAACAGGTAAATGTGATTTATTTGAACCATGTCTTTGTCTAATGAAACTGCCTCTAATACTGACACTGAACATAAATTAACATGAGAAACTGCTCACTGAAGAATTCAAAATTCCCTTAAACTAACTGTTAGTTTCTATCGTTTTCAGTAGTAAATTACTTTTCTACCCCTGCTGCACCCGAAACCCTCCCTGCTAAGCCACTCAAATATTCTCTGAATATCTAGTTCAGCACCCACTGTGTGCATGATTAATCCCAGAGCTGATCTCAGCGCCATACGTGGCAGATTCGGGTTGTTCTGCAGCCTATGAGAGCTTCTGCTCTTTGCCACAGAGGTAATTGTAAATGGCCCAAGGGACTAGCTGACTGTACTAAGACAAGCAAGTCTGTTTGAACCAGAACTTCCATCTTCTAAGAACACAACTCTACTTTCAGTTCACCCTGTTCATTTCTTACCAGACGCACACTTTTTAAAACAAAGATTGTCTTTAAAGAAGTGTGTGTTTAAGGAGCAAAAGCATTATAATGAATAAAAGTAGCGTGCTGTGTTCAATATTTTCTTAGGTTATCATGTGACAACAGAAGGTTAGTCAACTGTAGTATTGTAATATTTCTCTTCAGTAGAATGTAATCAAAAAAGACATTGTGATTGACTTTAGGAGTCTCCAGCAAGTCGTTTGATGGTCTGGTCTTGTCGATAGTCATAAATACTTGGTTGTGGTGATTGCCAACAAGTTGAGTTTCCATCTTAAATTTTTGACTGTTTTTAAAAGAGTTTAACAATGATTGTTTTTTCCGAGGAAATACAAATTAGTTATAGTTTGTCAAGATGATTTTGTTTTACAAACACTTTATTGAATCTTTTCTCTCCTTCTGTATTGTGACATGGTATGGCATTTTAAGTCGGACAAAAAAGATTAGATTGTGCTGTGAGGCTCAGGGGCAACTGTAACAATGTATTAGAGTTGCTCTTGCTGTTGCAGACATGATACAATCTCATATGCTAACTAGCCACACATAGCATACTTGTTCATATTTGGTTCTTATTAATAACCTAGAGATAAAATGTGTGTACGTTTAAATTTATAGTCATCGACTTTAGACAGCAGAGGAAATGTTCAGTACATCCAAAAAGTAACTTTCATACCTTCAAATCAAGATTTTGTTTAATGATCATGCTTCATGTCCACAGGCAGAAAGGGAATCCTACTGAGCATTTGCTGGTTATGTGTCATCACTCTAGCTTGTTTCAGATTGGAGAAATTGAGTGTGTTACAATTGCCCCCGGTCTCCCCTATTGCTATTCCATTGATAATAGTTTCTGGTTCATTGCTAGGTTTTTTTTAGGTGATTGGTAGGTTGTCACTAGACAGGTCCTAAAGTCTTAGTAATTACATAAGAAGTGAACAAGCAACTGAAAGCAGGGGTTGTGTCCTTGATAGTGCTTGCTTCCCATGCCGGTTTAGAGCTCAGAGTGGGACAATGCATTGCTAGCAACTTTTATATCATATATAATAAAGCATATTTCACGTTCGTTTTGACATTAACATTTAGCATACAGCCTTTCAAAGTATTTGATATGGCATGCTAACACTCGACACATGGGCCCTAGAATGTTGTATCCTTGTTCAGTGTTTGTGTTATTTCTTTTGTACTGGTTTAAATTATTCAGCTATGACTTCAGCTATGTTATCTACTAAATTTCTGAGCATCTTTTCAGACTTGACTCCTCTCATTTACAATTATACAAATCGTTCACTAAGGATGCGCAGTTTGTCTTTATTGAACAGCTGCATTGTTAATGAGAGGGTTTTGAGAACCACACATAAAGGAATCAATTTATGAAATAAAAAATGATTTCACTTTAAAAACAGGACCTTACAGTGGAGGAGAAATAATGGAAACAGTGAATACAGGTTTGGGTACTCTTCTTTAATCTGCTGAGGTCGGAAAAGCAGAAAGTCTTACTCAAACTGACAGCATTGATTGAGCCAATGTTGCTTTATTGGACTGATAAGGATGCTCAGATAAACAGTCCAAACCCAGTTTTGATTGTACCACAGAGCCACAACATCTATAACATGCAATATATGTTGTTTGTAGCTTCATGCATCTCTATGGAAAATGATGGTTTATGTTGCCAGATGGTGTAGTTACATCATCTATTAGCAAAGGGTTATTGCTAGCCAGAAAAACCCTGACAACTATATTACCTTTATAGAAAATAGTTGTCCAGGGACATGTGTTACAATCCCGTCACGCGTTTGTCCCTTCCAGATCCCTTTATATCTCTTCCAGGTCCTGCACGCTCCCGTCTGTGTCTAATCACTACCCTAAGTCTCAGCTGTTCCCGATCCTGTGTTTCCTGTCTTGTCATGTTCCGTGTTCCAGTTTGAGTGTGGATGTTCTTGTTTTCGTGTTTCACCAAGGTTTGCACTACCATGTGCCTTTTCAGTTATATTTAAAGTGTGTTGTTTTGCTTTTTGTTAATAAACTACTTCATTAGAACCATGTACTTCTCATAACACCATGTAACACCATGATGGTAGCTGAGTGAAATTACTTGACTTTACAGCAGGCTCTGTAGCCGATACACTTCTTTAAAGAATGGTGCAATATCCCATCTTTGAATATTATTTAAACTTTGTGTACCATAATCCAACAATATGATCTTACAATGGAGAGAGAGAGAGAGAGAGAGATCACAATTAAAATGGAAATCACAATTTTTGGTATTGTATATATCTATATACACTCACCTAAAGGATTATTAGGAACACCATACTAATACTGTGTTTGACCCCCTTTCGCCTTCAGAACTGCTTTAATTCTATGTGACATTGATTCAACAAGGTACTGAAAGCATTCTTTAGAAACGTTGGCCCATATTGATAGGACAGCATCTTGCAGTTGGTGGAGATTTATGGGATGCACATCCAGGGCACGAAGCTCCTGTTCCACCACATCCCAAAGATGCTCTATTGGGTTGAGATCTGGTGACTGTGGGGCCATTTTAGTACAGTGAACTCATTGTCATGTTCAAGAAACCAATTTGAAATGATTCGAGCTTTGTGACATGGTGCATTATCCTGCTGGAAGTATTCATCAGAGGATGGGTACATGGTGGTCATAAAGGGATGGACATGGTCAGAAACAATGCTCAGGTAGGTCGTGGCATTTAAACGACGCCCAATTGGTACCAAGACGCCTAAAGTTTGCCAAGAAAACATCCCCCACACCATTACACCACCACCACCAGCCTGCACAGTGGTAACAAGGCATGATGGATCCATGTTCTCATTCTATTTACACCAAATTCTGACTCTACCATCTGAATGTCTCAACACAAATCAAGACTCAGGACAGGACAGAATCAGAACAGGCAACATATATATTATCAACTTTAATATATTTTTCCCCAGTCTTGAACACTGAATAACTATTTTTTCCACCCTACTTCTCAGGAACTGGAACTACGAATAACAACTATATACATGCTCATAATTAATGTGAATAATGCATAATGTGTAATTAATTCTAAAGTGAAGGTCACGGTAAACCACTAGTAATGACTAAAATATTTATTAAATACTCCAGAGCGAATTATTGATTATTTGGATCAGGATTCTAAAGTGAAAGGCATGATAACTCTCTGGTAATTAGTGAAGGCATTGTAAGCTTTTTCCTTCTGACAGGTTTGGTAACACTTAATAAAGATTTCTGATCCAAACAATTAGACAATACTTTAGAAGGAGATAGAAACGTCTCCGGTTACGAATGTAACCCTGGTTCCCTGAGGGGAACGAGACGCTGTGTCAAAGCGCTAGGGGAAGTAGTCTTCCTCGGTCACGTGAAGATCTGTGCAACCAATGAGAGACGAACGCGTGTGAATGCGTCACTGCCGGCGATTGCCGGTGAAGTCATGAGGAAGAGCATAAGAGCGCGTCTGAAACCCGGGCGCGTCAGCATGAATGTCTGAAGCGGGCACGGAGGCGCAAGGAGCTGAGGCAAAGACGCAGCGTCTCGTTCCCCTCAGGGAACCAGGGTTACATTCGTAACCCGAGACGTTCCCTTTCAGGGAACTCGAGCTGCGTCAAAGCGCTAGGGGAACGCTATACCAACGCCACCTCAGTGACGCCGGCCTCCGGGTGTGTCCCAGCTCACTGAGAGAGCACCCTGGTTCCCGGGGCGGCATCGAGGTCCAAATGGTAAAACCTCATAAAAGTGTGCGGCGAAGACCAGCCAGCCGCAGCACAAATATCAGACAAGGAGACCCTGGAGAGGAGAGCCTTGGATGCCGCCATGCTCCTAGTGGAGTGGGCTCGGACCCTCAGAGGACCCCTCAGGAGCCCCAAAGCAAACGAACAGTTGGTCCAACCTACGCCAAGTGGCAGTCTTGGGACGTAAGCGTCCAGTGCTCACACTGGACAGACCTTGTTCTTGCTCCTACTCATGATCGCCAAATGGGGGGAGGGCAGAAGGCCTGCAGCGTGACAGACCGAGCCACATTAGTGGGAACCTTGGGGACATAGCCTGACCTCGGGTGGAGAAAGGTTTTTCCCATCCCGGGCCGAACTCGAGGCATGAGGGAGCCACCGAGAGGGTCTGAAGATCCCCGACCCTCTTATGCGAAGCATAGCCAGCAAAAGAAGGGTGTTAAGAGAGAGAAGCTGAAGCTCCTCTAAGGTTCAAAGGGTGCCTGGGACAGGCCTAGGAGTACCACAGACAAGTCCCAGGCAGGCACCCTGGTCTGTGCCGCAGGTCTCAGCCTTAGTGTGCTACGGAGGAAACGAGTGACTAGGGAGTCCCTGACCAAGGATACCCCACCCAGAGGTAAATGGCAAGCCGCTATGGCAGCCACATAAACCTTCAAGGTGGAGGGGGACAACCCTGCCGCAAATCTTTCTTGCAGGAACACCAGCACTTTGCCAACCTGACAGGTTACTGGGTTCACCTGCCTTTCACTACACCAGGACGTGAAGAGTTTCTACTTCAAGGCGTAGAGTTTCCTCGTGGAGGGAGCTCTGCACTGAAGGATGGTCTCCACAAACTCGGCTGAGAGACCGGAATCTATGAGCTGGACCCCCTAAGGGGCCAGACCACAGCAACATTAGCTCTGGGCGGGGGTCAGAAACCCTCCGCCTGGGCCAGAACTCCCAGGAACAGAGTGATAGGGGGAAAAAGTGTACAGGTTTAGCCTTGGTCACACCTGTACCATGGCATCCCACCCAAGAGGCGCTGGATGTTTTAAACGAAAGCCAGAGTGGGCAGAGAAATTCTTACGGAGGCAAACAGGTAAAGCTGTGCCCTGCCATTTCGGTCCCCAATCTGCTCCAGATAAGAAGGGGACCAAGAGTTCTAGCCCTCGGGGAGAACCCCTGGTTTTCAGCCACCGCTGCAGGGGTCTCATGCACCGACGGCCCAGTGGGGTAACGCTGGAGCCGTTGCATGAGCCCTAGCATGGCTGCCCCTTGATACTCTTGACGGCTGAACGAAGGCCTGAATGCGCCCAGGGAAGAGCCGAGCAGACATAGCCACTGAGTCCCAGTGACTCCCAAGAAAGTGGTTCTCTGCGTGGGAGAAAGTACACTCTTCTTGGTGTTCAGCCCTAAGAGTGTCACTCGTCGCTTAACGGCTAAACGAGAGGCCTGGATGCGCTCGGGGAAGAGCCGAGCAGACATGGCCACTGAGTCCCAAATGACTCCCAAGAAAGTGGTTCTCTGCGTGGGAGAAAGTACACTCTTTTTGGTGTTTTGCCCCAAGCGTCGAGAGACGAGAACCAAGAGTTCTTCCGCATGCTCAGGGTGCGTGGGCATCGCCCCGTGACCTTGATTGTGAAGCGGGTACCCCTCAGGGAGAACCCCTGGTCTTTAGCCACCCAGCTTGATGCTCTTAACGGCTAAACGAACAGCCTGGATGCGCTCAGGGGAGAGCCGAGCAGACATGGCAACTGAGTCCCAAATGACTCCCAAGAAAGTGGTTCTCCGCGTGGGAGAAAGTACACTCTTCTTGGTATTCAGCCTTAAGGATGTCACTCGTCGCTTAATCGTGAGACGAGAACCAAGAGTTCTTCTGCATGCTCAGGGTGCGTGGGCATCGCCCCGTGACCTTGATTGCGAAGCGGGTACCCCTCAGGGAGAACCCCTGGTCTTTAGCCACCCAGCTTGATGCTCTTAACGGCTAAACGAACAGCCTGGATGCGCTCGGGGGAGAGCCGAGCAGACATGGCAACTGAGTCCCAAATGACTCCCAAGAAAGTGGTTCTCCGCGTGGGAGAAAGTACACTCTTCTTGGTGTTCAGCCTTAAGGATGTCACTCGTCGCTTGTAACACCCAGCCTAAAAGGAGGGAATAACACAATTTCTATAAAGTTCTGAGACCCTGTATAAAACTGATACGTTCAATATGCTCTCTTAAATACCACAAGAATAAAGAGATATTGCAATTTCAAAATTATATTTACAATAGAAATGACATAACCCATCAGAAAAAACACCCTCCAAAATATTTACAACCGATGCTTTGCTTTGTGAGTGCGTGTTTATGTGTGTGTGTGTGTGTGTGTGTGTGTGTTAAAGTCCGTGATAGAGTTCGTATGGGAATGTAACTGAATCGGTCTCACCGGTTCAACAGTCTCAGTCCGAGAGCTCGTGAAACAATAGAGTTGTCCTGGAAACAACGCTCAACGGAGAATAATCCATAAGGTTCCACAGTTGAGACAAACGTTGTAAATGACAGGAGGTGGCAGCTGATGAAAACGTTCTCGATCGATCGACAAGTAGCGCGTAGAATTGTAGCTGTTGATTGCAGATCTGCGTGCTTCCTTTATAGTCCATCTAATTAATCAGCTGATGTGCCGACGTGGATGGAAATCCCTTTGACGTTGCGGGAAACCCTCCAATTGAGAGAAACAGGAATACAACAAGGAGTGGTAATACAACCAACGGGAAAAAATAAAATAACAGCTGAACAATAGAACTCTATTTCTATGCAGCACATTAATTTCACCCCTATGTGGCAGCGCTACATAATCCCCCCCCCCCCCCCCCCAGCCAGCGGCATAGGAGAGTAACGTCCATAATAACGCTTAAGATTAACCACATTAAAAATGTCGGTTCGGGATGGATTGCCCCAACACACGGTATAATTTATTGGCCCTGTTTTACTTTTTACTTCCGCTGGACCATCCCACTTGGGCGCTAGCTTGGCCGAGAACTTATTGGAAGCACTAGAAAGAGGATGTGTTTTTATCCAAACTAAGTCACCCGTCTGAAACTGCACATTTTTCCTACGGTTATTATAGGACCTAGCTTGTTTGGCTTGACTCATCCTCATCCTCGTCTTCACCTCCTCCGCTATGAGTTTCTGTCTTTCTACCAGGGAATAAGCAGCTTGATCTGGTGAAGGGGGTCGTTGGATCAGCCGTTCCAAAGGTCCCATAATTTGCCTACCCAGCATTAACTCAGCAGGAGTCTTTCCTGTGGTTTCCTGCTGGGCGGTGTTAATGGCATAACGGAACTCAGGAAGCCACTGGTCCCAAGTCTGGTGTTGTTGACCCACATAAGCTGAAATCATAGTCTTTACTGTCCTGTTTATCCTTTCAGTTAAATTGGACTGTGGATGGTAACTAGTGGTAAGTTTTTGGACACAACCCCAGGTTTTACAGAGATCACCCAGAATGCTTGACGTGAATTGGGGACCTCGGTCAGACACAATGTATTTAGGCACTCCCCATCGTGTGAAAATCTCCTCCCGGAGGATTTTCACTATCTTCTGGGTCTTACTGTCTCTGAGAGGAAACATTTCCACCCACTTGGTAAAATAGTCTACAATCACTAGGAGGTAGGTGTTCCGTTTCTTGCTACAGGGTAATGGTCCCATTAGGTCCATCCCTAATGTGTAACCCGGTTCTAAGACCTGTGAGCTTTGCAGAAAACCAGACGGTTTGGTGTTGCTAGGTTTGTATTTTTGGCATATCTCACAGCCTTTAACATACCGCCAGACATCCTTCCTGACCGACGGCCACCAAGCCAATTCAAGGATTTTGAGAAGCGTTTTTAGCTGTCCAAAATGTCCCCCTAAAGGATTATCATGGTAGTAGTGCAAGAAGTCAGTAATGAGTGATTGTGGCACTACTAACTGATACTTTGCTCCGTTGTGTTTCAAAGGAACTTTGCGGTACCATACCCCTTGATGGACTTCGAAAGTGATAGCTGGTTCTTTGGCTATTCGAGGTTTTAAGCCCTTTTCCAGATTACCAATAGTGAGGTCTAAACTCTGGGCATGAGCAATCTCGGCCCAGGAGAGAGGTAATGAAGACGGGAGCAAAGATACAGCCAAACAAGGTGCCGTGAGAGAGGCAGGCGTCTCCAGAACTCGGGATAATGCATCCGGCCCCTTGTTGAGACATCCTTTTCTGTGATAGACCTGAAAGTTGAATTGTTGGAGTCTTAAAGTCCAGCGGGTTAGGCGTGAAGAGGTCTTAGGGCAATTAAAAGCCCAGGCCAGTGCAGCATGATCCGTATACACAGTAAATGGAATTCCCTCTAAGTAATGTTTCCATTTTTCCACCGCCCAAACCACAGCTAAACATTCCTTTTCAGACGTGCTGTAATTCTTCTCCGCTCCTATCAAGGTCCTTGAAGCATACGCTACCACCTTTTCCCCTTCTTCAGCTTGTTGGGTAAGGATGGCTCCCAGGCCTACCTCACTAGCATCAGTGTGCACCTGGAAGGGTTTATTAATGTCCGGTTGTATCAGTACAGGTGAGTGTTGTAATGCATGTTTCAGAGCATCCATACTGTTCTGACAGTCTGAAGTCCACTCCCACTTTACTCCTTTCTTTTTCAGATGGTTCAATGGAGCCGCTAGGTCTGCAAAGTGAGGAATGAACTTGTGATACCACCCGGCCAATCCTAAAAAACGTTGGAGAGCTTTGAGATCAAGAGGTGGGGGAAACTCAGCAACAGATCTGGTCTTTTCTCGGTCAATCTCCACGCCCCTTTCAGAGACTATATGACCAAGAAATTTAAGTTGCCGTTTGAAGAAATGGCACTTGTTCATGTTTAGAGTCAAGTTGGCTTGGGTGAGTTTTTGGAAGACTAAGTTCAGATGTTCTTTGTGTTGTTCTAAATTCTTTGAATAGACGATTATATCATCTATATAGACAAAACACATTGTACCTCTTAATTCTCCCAGAACTCTCTCCATTAAACGCTGAAAAGTGGCAGCAGCATTCCTTAGTCCATAAGGCATAGCCGTGAATTGAAATAGTCCTTTAGTTGTGATAAAAGCGGTCTTCTCTTTACTCCGCTCCTCCATCTCCACCTGCCAGTATCCTGACTGTAAGTCCAATGAACTGAACCAGGTGGCACCTTCAAGAGATTCAAGGATATCATGAATCAACGGCATCGGGTAAGCATCTGGTATGGTTTGGCTATTTAGCTTTCTATAGTCTACACAAAACCTGTAAGAGCCATCAGGTTTAGGTACCAAGACCACCGGAGAGGACCAAGGGGAGAAGGAGGGCTCAATGATGTTGTCCCGGAGCATCCGGTCTACTTGCTCCTCAATGATCTGCTTCTTATGATGAGAAACTCGGTATGCTCTAGCTTTAAAAGGCATTTCATCATGAACGTTGATTTTATGCTGTACCAGTGATGTTTTTCCCAGCAGGGTGGAGGTAGTGTGAGGCCACCTTGAGATCAAGTTCTGCAGCTCTTCCTGGTTTTCAGAGTCCCACTGCATTATCTCAGTGGTAGAAGATAAGAGTTCAGTCGGCCAGCTATTTGATGGTAAGGCGTAGTATAGATTTAGCTCTGCAACGTTGAGGGAGTGGGCTTGACGTTCATTGGTAACAGGACCTGCCGGGACTAATGATGGCAGGAAAGGGTAATATTGGTATTCCTGTCCCGATTGCAAGCCATACCGGCCCTGGCTGATGTCTAACACTGCTCCCATGGTCCTCAGGAAGTCCAAGCCTGCTATAAGTGGAAATGCAAGTTGAGTGTCCTGCAGAATGTAAGTGTCCATAATGCATTCTTGATCTTGCCACTGAAACTTTATCTTTTGCAGATCTCGAGACTGGTGCATTGTACCATCTGCCATAATAAATCTTTGTGGGCAGGAGGTAACTATGGGATGAGTCTCAGTCTTTAACTGTTTCCACAGGTTTACCTGCATCAAGGTGTAAGTGCTTCCTGTGTCAAGTACTGCTTTAACCTCAGTTCCATTCACTTTCACCGGCACCACAAGGAGAGAGGATACAGGATAGGTTTGCGCTATGGTTACTCCAGCCATGCTTTTGTTGTAGGTTCGTTCTGCTATTTTCTTAGCTGTCTTTTCTTGGTTGCTCTGAGTTCCAACTTTTATCCAATAGTCCTTTGCTCCCATGCAATCTTTTTCCACCCTTGAACCAACCTTCACTAGCTGTTCCACCGTGTTGACGGTACCTCTCAGACATCCTGCCACCCTTGGGTTGATGTTGTTCAGAATGCGGTTAACCAGTTCCTCCTCTGAGACATCAGGCTTCCATTTTAGACAGAGGGCCCGATAGTCATACGCAAAGTCTCTCAGGCGCTGTTGCGGCTGTTGGACCAATGTTCTCAGCTTTTCCTCCACTTCCGTGAGGTAGTCATCTGACAGAAAAGCATCCATGAAAGCTTTTTTAAAAGATCTCCAATCTTTAACCTTGGCCTTCTCTGCCTTCCACCAGCTAAGTGCTGATCCCTTTAAGACCGTACTTAGTGTTCCAATGAGCTCTACGCTGGGAAGGGGCCTGATCTCCAAGAAGTTCTCACACTGCTCAATGAAGTTGAGTACTTCCGCCGTATCACAGGTTTCTCCAAAAGAGGGGAACTCAAGGCGGATGGGAGGTCGTGCACAGAATGAGGATGAACCAGCCACTACTGAGGGGTGAAGCCTAGAATCTGAATATGCACGTACAGGAGCTGAAAGATCATACGTTATATTGAGAGATTCTTCTCTTTCTAATCTCTCTCTATAAATGGGTCCTGTAGTTTGTGGTCTGTTTAGAAATGAACCAGGGTGTGAAGAGGTTGAGTAAGTTGGTAATTTGTCAAGTGTGGGAGCGCTCATAAGTTTTAACTTCCTTAAGTCGTTTTCCCATTTAACATCTCTCCTCTGAAAACAATTAGTAACTGCCTTTTCCATGTTTTCTAATGCCTTAAAGAAACTATTCTCTAGTCCCATCAAGCTATTGTCTACTGCCTGCCTAAAGCTGGCCTCACGATTAAACATACTATCCAATGACTGTTTAAAATCGTGCTCTAGCGAGTTTAATTGTTGTTTAAGAGCCAAATAATCCACTTTACTCTGGGCTACGTCAGATTGCAAGGTTTGAACCCACTCAGCGTTAAAATTACCACTCCCTTCATCCGCATTATCATCCCCATCAGATTGTTCAACATCAGACAGGTATAAGGAGCTAAGCATCGAAGTAACCTCCGCTGTAGGATTACGCCTAGTAACAAAAGGACCAGCAGTAAACGCCAAGTCTGGCTGTTCCTCCAAATCAGGGTTAGGCATATTTACAGGGGTAACAGGTTTTTCAGTATTAACATCCTGATCCCCCTCCACCACACCCATATCAGTCTCTTCCATGTCAAAAAATAAAAATAAATACAAAAAAAGGATTAAATTGAACAAAACCAATCAACAGGGTCCCTGTTCGGGCGCCAATATGTAACACCCAGCCTAAAAGGAGGGAATAACACAATTTCTATAAAGTTCTGAGACCCTGTATAAAACTGATACGTTCAATATGCTTTCTTAAATACCACAAGAATAAAGAGATATTGCAATTTCAAAATTATATTTACAATAGAAATGACATAACCCATCAGAAAAAACACCCTCCAAAATATTTACAACCGATGCTTTGCTTTGTGAGTGCGTGTTTATGTGTGTGTGTGTGTGTGTGTGTGTTAAAGTCCGTGATAGAGTTCGTATGGGAATGTAACTGAATCGGTCTCACCGGTTCAACAGTCTCAGTCCGAGAGCTCGTGAAACAATAGAGTTGTCCTGGAAACAACGCTCAACGGAGAATAATCCATAAGGTTCCACAGTTGAGACAAACGTTGTAAATGACAGGAGGTGGCAGCTGATGAAAACGTTCTCGATCGATCGACAAGTAGCGCGTAGAATTGTAGCTGTTGATTGCAGATCTGCGTGCTTCCTTTATAGTCCATCTAATTAATCAGCTGATGTGCCGACGTGGATGGAAATCCCTTTGACGTTGCGGGAAACCCTCCAATTGAGAGAAACAGGAATACAACAAGGAGTGGTAATACAACCAACGGGAAAAAATAAAATAACAGCTGAACAATAGAACTCTATTTCTATGCAGCACATTAATTTCACCCCTATGTGGGAGCGCTACACACCAATACTGGTACGCCTTCCCCCCTGAAGGCGAACCACAGGTACTTCCCACTGTGAAAGGATGGAGACGAGGGATTATACGTCTCTGATGTTGACCGTGCCGGACCAGTATACCTGATCTGTACTACGATCTGCTTGAGCGTTATACCTCATTCATTTTGAATTTTAGAGGCCTAACTGCTATTAAAGAGACGCAAATCCAGAATGAGCCGCAACCCTCCATCCTCCCTTGGAACTATAAAGTACTGGCTGTAAAACCGGTAAAAATCGCTGTTCATGAGGGGTACATACTCGATGATCCCCTTTCGCCAGCAAAGTGTCTACTTCTTGTTCCATGACCAGAGCCTGTCGAGGGCCTACCACTGCCCGAGGACCGGGGTGGTGGACCCCCAAGATAATAGCGTACCCGAAGGTTACCGCACGCAGGACCCACTGAGAGATACCGGGTAGCCCGGAATTCTACTAGGGGAACCAGCCTCCCTTGGCTGGCCTCTGGTGCTAAGAACATATCCACCACTGAGCCGGGGCTGATTCCGGAAACCCGGGTGGATTGCTCTAGGACCCTCCTTGGAGGGGGTGGTTTTCCCATGGCGGGCTGACTGTTGAGCTGCTCCAGGGATACACCACCTTGTTGCGGCTTGGCGTCAGGGCCGCTTACTCTTAGCCTTCTTGGCGTTCAGGACAACCCTCAAATCACCCTTTCTACCAGCGGCTTGAACTTGTCGGCCCGCCCTCCCGGGGTCTACCGGAGGGAGACGGGTCACGACACTTTGTTTTTGAGCGGCCCTGTACGAGGAGCTTTGAGACCGCGCTTGACTGACGGTCTCACGTGGAGGGCGGCGGGGAATAACTTTACTGAACGCCGCCTGCTGTCATGCAGCCTCCTGAAACTTGTCGACGATGCTTTTCACGGCATCGCCGAACAAGCCCGAAGGGGACAGAGGAACGTTCAGCAAAACAAACTTGTCCCTATCCTTCATAGCTGACAAATTGAGCCAAAGGTGTCTCTCCGTAGCCACCAGAGCTGCCATGGAGCGGCCGACAGAGTGGGCCGTCTCCCTAGTGGCCCGAAGAGACAGATCCACGGTCCGGCGCAGCTCTGCCACTGCCTCCGGACCGATACCGCCGCCCTCGTTGAGGTCCCCAAGCAACTCAGCCTGATATGCCTGCAGCAGTGTCGTGGTGTGCAGACACGCTGCGGCTTGACTCGATGCTGAGTATGCTTTCCCCACCAAAGACGATGTGACGCGCATCGGCTTGGAGGGTAGCGCCGGCGCTTTAATGGAGGATGCAGACTGAGGGACGAGGTAACTCGCCCTCATCCACTTTCTTCATCCCTCCATAGCAATGATCTTGAGCCCCTACTAGATTATTATACATTGTAATATTACGTGTATGAATTTTCTCAGAGGCTAGCCTTCCCCAAAATCTAGATACCTCTGCATGTAAATCAGGTATGAAAGGCATTGCTTGGCGCGGGGGAATGACGCGAGTCGGAAGGTAACGCTCGTCTAACATACTCTTCTTAGGACGAGCGCTTCTGGTCTCTGCTGGCCAATCAAGCCCCAGACGAGGGACCGCTCGCGCGGCACAACCTCAACAAGCTCCTCAAACGCCGGCGAGGAGAGTGGCAAATCCTCCTCGACCGGGTCAACACTAGCTAAACCCATCTCACTCTCTGAACTTGATAGAGCTAGTGTTGGAGTCACAGCACGGGCATCTCACTCAGAGTGCTCGTGACTGGGACCCGCTTGATCTCGTGAGGGCTGTGGTAAGGAAGGACCCACCCCAGCCGTCTCAGCGAGATCCATTTGTGATCCCCAGGACCGAGAGCGCCGCAAAGCCTCGGCTGCTGCAGGTCCCGAACCGCGGGGAACACTAGCCTGGGCGGCCTCGTTACAGACCGCCAGGCGAGAGCGGAGATCATGCAATGAAGACCGTACACAGTCTTTACAGCCGGCATTCTCAAGTGCCGACCGTGCATGCTCCACTCCCAAACAGATTACACACATAACATGTGTATCCCTGCCCGTTATAAAACGTGGGCAAGGATAAACACACGGTGTGAACCTCTGTTCATTCGCCACATTTTCACACTCATTCTGATGATTTTTAGCTATCTCAACTCAAAATCACTCTCACACATACACAGCACGCTGAAGACATTCAGAGCTGACGCGCCCAGGTTTCAGACGCGCTCTTATGCTCTTCCTCGTGACGTCACCGGCAATCGCCGGCAGTGACGCATTCACACGCATTCGTCTCTCATTGGTTGCACAGATCTTCACGTGACCGAGGAAGACTACTTCCCCTAGCGCTTTGACGCAGCTCGAGTTCCCTGAAAGGGAACACTTGATTCAGTACTAATTACAGTAAAATTTAAAAATACATGTTTTCTTGTGAGATTGGTATGGAATTTCTGTTCATCCAAAGTAAAGATTACTTCACAGACATTTAAAGGATAAAGCAGAATGTATCACTAAGCTACAGAAGTTTTTACCAGGTCCAGAAAATATGATCATAAAACACCAATTTTATAATCTCTACACTGGTTACTCATGGAAATTAATATCTATTACTGACTCATCATGCTCTTCATGGTCACAAAACTCTGTACTTTTGGAAGTATCTAGGATATTTAATTACACTAATGGAGATATGGCGTTTTTACATTTGACTCCTAAACTCTGGAAAACCCCTTCCTGAAAAATCAATTTCAGCCGTTTTATGTGTGTCATGGATGAAAGAAGGTCAATGAGCAGACTGTCATCAGATGGCCATCTGAAACTGAGACTACAATCTTTCTTAAGTTATTGATATTGATTATTGTGTGTGTTTTATTTATGTTAGTCTGTGTCCATTTAGTGATGATTGATAAATTCGAACTCCTGCTTCTGTTTCAAATCATTGTTGTTTTGGGCAAAAGCTCAGTGTTTGGAAAACTTAGATCTTCCATATTTTATCCTCTTCTTCAGTTCAGTTAGCTTGCTGATACCTCTCTGTTATTCAATGGTCTGTTCAAAATACTCATCTCATTTATGTTAATTACCTTTTGTATTCATTGGCTCAGAAGCTCAGATGGGCTCCATTAATTTTCTAAATGGGAAATGGAAATCAGCATTTTTGATTAAAAACAGCTGGACTATATCACCCATACTATTAGTATTATCCTCAAACAAAGGCAAACCAATGATTTTAGAAGATATACACTCATCTTGGGATTACACCGTTGCCGTGTGTCAGTCCCAGTCATGCTGAATTAGAGTATTAGAGATTTCTCATTACTTTGAAATGAACATGAGAATATAAATATCACCATGATGAGACCTTGCACAGCAGAATGTTGGAACTAAGTGGATATGATGCCCTATCAGAAAGTTTAATGAGGTTGCAAGAGTCTGAATAGGCAGCCGTTAATGGCCATTTAGATTGTCCAGGTGAGGGGACGAATAGGGCCCTATGGAAAGTGCCGGCTCATTTGCTCTTTGAGCTTGTACTTTATAGAAGAGTCCTGAGAAAAATGGAAACCGTTTGATAGGGTTTCTGGGAGAACTGCCACTGAAAATAGAAACATAAGTTAACACTAATCTCTAAGGTTCACACTAAAAGGCTTTCTTTTGTGGAACACAAACAGAGATGCTTTTAAGAGTTTTAGTGGCCACAGTTTTGGACTGTGGATGCAAAAGCAGCATAAAAGTATCCTCATAAAGTGGTTCACACTACTTGAGATCATTACTCTGAAGCCAAACGATACCTTTTTAAATAACAATTTTAAATAAGATTAAACATAAATTTACATACAATTCAAGATGTTATTCACTGAAAAACAAAATTTCTCTATGAATATTTTCAAAGAATTGGTTGATCTACTAACTAAAGGGGATATTTAATGGTAGAGCCATTTGTCCAACACCATATTGAGAATTATCGAGAGTACACTTAACTATTGATGTACACTTCACACCATAAAATATCCATGATGAACCAAATGAACTCCTGTGTGATGGCGGGTCATAAAATCAACCGATTTTAATCAGTGTACACAGAACTAAAAACAACAACTGGGAGAATATTTTGCAAAAACATTTATCACACTCAACTACACGCAACTATACTGACAAGAACAGACAAGAGCTGAGGGAAAACACAGGGTATACATACATAGAGGATGATTACAACAAATTAATGGGGATTGATGACAAGACTAAAAGTTTGATTGATGACAAGACAGGCGTCGATGATGACGAAGGAGCACACGGGGAACCAGGATCTAAACAACACAACATAAATAACACTTCTGTGAAACTAACAATTAACAATACTTTTAGAGAATTTCTTTGTGTTGATTTCAGCATTTAGTAATGCTTATTTAAAATCTAAAGTTCTGAATTGGTAAACATACACTGTGATCTAATATGAACAATAGTATTTTTATCAACTGACATTAAAAAAGATTAATAAATGCCCTAAAACACATTGATCATCATTAAATCATGTTAATTAATGCATTAATGTAAACAAAAATGTCATGAAAAAACGTATTGTAAAGTGCAACCATTTAGACAAAATAACATATGGTTGCACATGTTAAAATATGCCAAAAAAAGAACATGGAAGCTGAATGGACGACGTACAAGTAGTACTTTTGTGTCCTATTTGAAGTTTGACTGATTCTATAAAAAAGCAGTTTTCAAAAGGTTAATTTTGGTTTTACACAGAAGAAAAATCATAGTTCTGGAATGACATATGGGTGAGTAAATGTATTATTTTATTGTGTACATTTAATGAAACATTCATTCGCAGCAACATACAAGATTTTAATAACCAGTAAAACATATCACTTGTAGCAGATGTGATTTGGTTAGTTCCTTCATTTGCTACATTGTGTGAGTAATTATTGCAATCAGCTTCCAATCAAGTAATCAAGTTGAAAATGTATAGATATATATTTAGTTAGCACAGATTATTTTCAGAACCTGCAATTCTGAAGACAGCTGACAAATCCATAGCACAATAGACAACATCTGGCAGGCATGCCATTGCTTGAATGACAGTCTGCAGTAGTTTTAGCATCCATCAGTGATAATCTTCTAAAGTGCCACAAATCTTGCATATTTCCTATCATTTCCCACAAAAATACACAACAAAAATGTTCTAATGCTCGTTGAGAGGAACCAAATGGTTTGTAGTTGGGGAATGCTGCTTTCTCAACATGATGGTTCCCAGGGCTGGCCATGTGTACCAGGAGGATGCTGGAAAGAACCTCTAGCCAACCATGTGCCTGAACCACTATCATATGTGCTAAAGCCCTCCATGAGTTCAATGAGTTTTGTTAATGATGTCAAAGGCCAGGACTCATAAAACCAGACCAGACCTACAAACACAGTGAGAGGAAATGGAAGATGGCCTGTAAAGATGCTTTGCTACTTTTTAATCAGCGCTCAAAACATGCGCAGTTAAGAAGGTTTGTATTTGTAGATGTTCAATAATATAAGTTATTATATGACTTGATTGGTCAACCTGCTTCCTGATCCCTCTTCCCTTTTTAAAAATACAGGTTACAAAAGAACGTTTTTGCAGAAATGGCACGCAAGATCCATTATTGGTTCCCCAAAGAACCTTTCAGTGAAAAGTTTTTAATATATATATATTTATATATTTATTTACTGTAAAGAACAAGCAAACACTCTACAAAGAAAGTAGTTACTTTCATTATATTTTAACTTTTGACCTATTTTTTTAATTGAAGCATATGGTTGGTGGGAGGCATATGCTGTTGCAGTTTCTCATCATTTGGAGCCAGGCCAGGTAGACATCCTCTGAATGTCACATTATTTTTAGCTGCAAACATAGAAGCATAATTTCACATGTTGGGAAGTGTAATCATTCACAGCTCCCCCCTTGAACTCAAGCAACACTCACTGGAATGCATTCTGATGTACACAGCATTACAACAGTTTACAAAATGTTTATCCACTGCAGCAAAACCCCACTATACATTACACAATCTGAGGCCAGGCTGAAATAAACGACCTTGCTCATGATGTGATGCAATGAGAGTTTTTAAGCACTTCTATTAAACAAGTCAAATGTGTTCCCTGCCATTGTGTAGCTTCAATTGGTGTAAATCAGTTGGTTTGTAAATCCAGCTGTGGACTTAGGCCTTGGATCATTTCAGAAAACAACTGTTTCTCTGTAAAGAGACCATAAGGTTAGTCAGGTTTAGTATTTCATACTTAATAATGAGTCAAGTTACTTTTGCTGAGTTTATAAATATGCTGCATTTTGAGTTTTTCCGACGCATAGTGTGTGTTATTCATGAGTCGGCGTGCGTAGTTTTTGCGTCAAGTATGCGTGACTATGCGCGGGACATGCATCGGCTGTCAGTGCTTATGCATCGGAACTGGTTCGAAACCGCGCACGTCCACGTCCGTCCACTGACGCCCCACCTTCATATCACGCATGAACCGTGCACGTATCACGTTCATTCCACTGACAATGTGGATTCTGAAAGTGCTTGTTCGTGGAACGTTCGTGAAGCATGCGTGTTTGGACGCGCTCCGTCAGTGATTCATGCGTCGGGCGTGCGTCGAATGTTCGTGGAATACTTTGGTCAATTTCTCGACGCTCAAGGATGCACAAACCCAATCTGTGCGTGATTTTTGAGTGATTTTGTGTGTGATCGGCTGTGTGACTGGCCCTTTAGGAATTATAATTTCTTCAGTAAAATTGCAGCGGATCGGTAATAGTCAGAAGTTAGAAATCTCAAAAAGCGGTTTACTAGTTGTACTTAGGAGCTCTGCAAGTGTTACCCCTGTAAGTGGTTCTACTCGATCCGCTCCAAGAGGGATTTGAAGCAGCATGGGAGGTGTGTGCTCTAACAAAGACGCTAAAGACTGCCTTTAGTGTCTGTCGCTAGTGCTCCTCTTGAGGCAAGTCGAGTAAGGTTTTACTCCCACAGCTGGTCTAATGTATGCATTTTGTAGACACTTTTATCCAACGTTTTAGTCGAATCTCTGTCGTTAACACATTTTTTACTTTGCACGGCATTGGTACAGTATGTACATTCCTAACTCTAGGTGAAGGTGAAGTGCAGATGCTAATATTGGTGACAACACTGATGTATAGCCATTGGGTTGATGGCATAACTGCTAATGAATATGCAACTGCCGTGAAGATGAACCACAGTCAACATATCACCAAAACCGAAAGTAGCCGCCTGTTGCTCTCCAGGCTGTCAAAACTCTTTCATGTGCCTGATTGGTGTTGTTACAGGTGGCTGTCATCTCAATGTCTCCGTTCTTGGTTTGACTGAAGGTTTACTAGAACAGTGCAGCTGGTATCCTACAGTCCTGTTTTAAAGGCTTCATAAGAGCTCCTACAGATGTCCCAAGAAATGCTTCTGGCAGGGGCCCCCATACTGGCGGCTCCTGCAGCGTAGACACTCCTGGCCTGCTGTCGCTAATGCGGGAGCAAACACTAATAACTAATCATGGCCATTAATATATACAGCCTGTCACCTCAAGCTGCAAAGCCAAGTTTTTTTTCTCAACTTTGCAGGAATAGAAAGCTAATCAGACACAAGTGGGAGTGCAATAAGTCAAATAGAGAGGTTAGAATGAATTGCCAAGGAAGTTCACATAGCGAGTCAATTGCTGGAATCCGTAAGTATTATTGCTATCTGCACAATCATTTTGAAATACTGCTTCGGAATTGCATCCTTCACTGGGATGTAAATGTAGTACACTTAGGTGTGCTGTGCCAACAGAAGACATAAGACAAATACAGTTGCGCCCTGTAACAACATTAGCTTTTTATATGCACTTTTTAAGGATGTAACAAGGAACACATTCCTCATAAAACCCTCCTTACACTTTAGCCCTTGGCCCTTGTCATAGCCTGGCAGCTTCTTGTAAAAATTGTCTTATATACACAATGGTGGGAAACATGTGAACTTTAACCTTCACCCAGGTCAGATCCAGGACAGAGCCAATCCCTTCATTTGATGAAGACAAGTGAATTCAAAATTCCTCTGTAAGAGCAAGTAGACATACCAGCATACAGCAGCAACAAAGTATGTGCAAAAAACAATCCATTCATTTAAAGAAAGTTTGTAAAAGGATTTATAATGCCTTATTATACTCATTGTAATACTTAGTTTATAATTATGTCTATGATTGTAATAATTCATAAAATGTGTTAATCCTGAACAAACTTTGCCGCTGAGTATTTGTTTTTTAAGCCATTTGTAAACAACTTAATATAACTACTTATATTCATAAGTATGCAGTTTTTTAATAATCAATAAGTCTTAAGGTTAATTACAATGCATTAATCATTAATCATTTATTAATAATAATAAAAACAAGAGACAAATAAAAACTACCCCGAGAGGTTAAACTAGACTGGACTACACTTGGATTCAGTTAGATTGGATTTAGCTTGACTTAATTTAAAATGACACAACAATGCAGAGACATCAACATGCAACTATTCAACGACCGATCAGCACAAGACAGTACACACAGGGAAAATATATAGGGAACATCCAAAGCAGGTAATGAGGGAGAACCGGTGGGGCAAATCAAACCAGCAACAAGGAAACAAGACGGGTGGGGTTATACAATGACAGGACAAAAAACATTACATGAACACGCAGCAAACGAGAACGCAAGCTGTTCACAACACAGTACAAGACATGACACGACAGTAAACATGAACTGCATACTATACAGAACACAACTCATGAGGAAAAGATGAGGATCAGTGTCATGTTGCAGTGTCATCCGTGTCAGAATTGCTGATCACATGACAGGACAGAGTGCCGATCACGAGTGAACACTAATCTCGTGCGATCACAGAAAAGACAAAACATAAACACAAGCTTGAGTATCCAAATCCCGACACAAAACTGAAACAGAACAGGACTAGAATCGGAATCGAACACCACGCCCCGCACACAAGACAGATACATGGACAGGAAAGTGCACGGAACCGCATGCTCACACAAAAGACATTATGGCTGTCTCAGAGCTCTGCCACAAAACCAAAAAATGACTAGACCGAATGTGACAGAACCCTGATAATTATAGCTTACCGATTATATGGGGTTCCCTGAAAGTGTCATGCAAACGCATGTTACTAAAATAAATTAAAATAAAATATATATGGAATAATAGTAATAAAAAATATTATTTGTGTCTTCCCTCAGCCTCTCACCACAATTTTGTATTATTTTACTGTTACATGTGTGCCTTGTATAAATAAAAGCACTACTCACAGTTATCTGTTGGTCACCATAACCCAAACAATATAAAACATTTTTCTGTCCCTTTTTATCCACATTGTTTTTTCCAAAAACACAAAGAGTATTATACCCACAGGTAGTTATACTATTATAATATCCCAGCCTAAAACACTAGATTCCCTTTTCCGTGGAAATGGAGTCAGAGGCAACATGGCAGATGGTCAACATTTCAGGATATACACGTTTCTGAATATCTTGTTATCTGATTTATTACTTTGCCCCATCTTGTTTCCTTCACTCGGGCATCTCTGAGGTTTATTAAGGGACCATTTCCTGATGCGGTTCAGAAGAAATAGCAAGGAATTTCTGTGTTGGTAATTGTGAGAAGAATTCTTAGACCGGATTATATCATAGTGTTTAAATTCAACCAGGTTCAATTATGTAAGGTTCTGATAGTCAATTATGAGAATCAGATGACATATACATTATTCTTTAAGTGACTTTACATCTTTAATTCTTGCTTTAGCAATAATCAATCTGGAAGATAGGACAATCTGGAAGATAGTTAATGACATGAATAAGACAGAGGAGCAGCAAAGAGAGATGTTGTTCCATTGGGATGAATCTGTCTTTACCAGAAACCTTGAGATTCCAACATCTGCACTATGAAAGGAATTAAATCACAGCACTGCCAGATATCTAGTCCATGGGACTTCCCAAAGGAGCAGTCCTTCTGAAAATTTGTGAGAGACTATTGCACATAGTCAGCAGTACAACCAGAAATCCGAACAGAGATCCACGCAGTCTTCTGGGAACTTCCTATGATGTTCTTGGAGAGTATGTATAAGTGTTCAGAATAGATGGAGTTAGTTGAAACCTTTAGAGCCCCTGAGATTTCAATTTCATCCACTTTAGGGTAAAGTTTACAACCCTTTGGGAAGAAATTTTTCAAATGAATGACAATGAGTGAGACAAAGGGACAGCTAAGAGAGGAGATATTATTCCATTGGGATTATTCCACCTTTACAAGAGACCTTGAGATTCAGCATCCGCACCATGAAAGGGCCTAAATATTATCACAGCCTGATATCTAGTCCATAAGGCTTCCCAAAAGAATACTCCTTCAGAATCTGTCCGAATAATATATATATACACTTCATAATTTTAGTAAACGCTACAACAGTTCTATCTTAATGAAACAAAACAATATTTATATGATGCAAAATACTATGTAATAATATATATATATATATATATATATATATATATATATATATATATATATATATATATATATATATATGCTGTAGTAACAGTGTAATAATAATGTAGTAATGTTGTATTAAATTTTTTACCTTATACTGTATATATGTATTATATGTATATATACCTTAAATACAAAATCCTTATTAGAAATAAGATAACACAAAAACATAGGACACAATGTGGGAAGACAAGAATCCTTTGATCAAAATTTGAGTTAAATAATGAAGTTTACACCAAGTATTATTGAATTCAATATATGAAAGAGTTCAACCGTGAATATGTTTTGAGAAAGTAAAGAGATTGAATTTGGATTTCATGACATCTTTAAAAATGTACCAACATGACTGAATAGGCAGGAGTCTGTTGTGTCATGGCAAATTTAATAGTTGATACAACTTACCATATCCGAAAAGTAATCCGACGCAGTCATGCATGTCGAATGTTCTCGAAGATGTAAACCAGACTATCGTCTCGCCACATTTGTCTCTAGAATAATCAGCATACTGATTGAGTGCCTGAAGACAAGGCACTGATGGGATGTCATCCTCGTCGCTTGCAGGTTAATGTGTTACATTTAAAATCCAGAGTCTTCCACACATGCACCTCATTTGCCCATTTAGCTGTGCAACTTGAGCAGGACTATTTTCCGTGAAAAGTTGTGGGCTCAGTCCTGTAGACACTCAAACCCTTTCCTGTCATTTACTGGATCAATTCTGTTATGCAGTACCTTTTGAACTCTGCAACTTAAATCACATCTCATGCATACTGATTTTAAGTAAGTATTTGTGTAAAAAGGTTTGTCAGAAGTATGTTCTGTTTAAACGCAGGCATTTCAGCTTCATTGAAGTTTAATATTTTACTTATTATTTACACAATTACATGGGTCACACTTTATATATTAGGTGTCTTTACTGTGTCTTTTAATAAAACAAAAGTTATGTACAATAAGGTGTCCTTATTGTGTTCATGTCGTATTTTAAAACCCTTTTGCTGCTATTTAGGTGGGATATGGGTAAGGTTATGGACATCATTATGTTTCTGTTTTCGATCAGATAATTTTAAACTATAAACTCCAGGAAAGTTTTCAGTCCAAGAGAATGTACTCAAACGCTCAGTCTAAAAACACTCCAAGTGCAGAGAAAAACCATCCGATTTCATCAGAGTAAGGATAATCTATTTGGCTTCAAAGCACAATCTTTCTTTTATTTTGTGTTCTCAAAGCAACTAAGATTTTAAAAGATATAAAATGAAGACATGACTGTATTGCAGAACAAGAATGACCCTACTTGTGAGCGTTCATGTTCTAGAAGCTGTTATAGACCTCCGGTCAGCCTCATTTTCCTGAAAACATCTGCTCTGGGTTAAAATGACCTTGTAAAACACGATAGCACCACCTTATCATGTTGGGGAAACTGTAATAAATGAATACTCACGGAGGATGTGTACATTGGCTATCTTCAAATTTTTATTTTAAGTGTAATAAAAATAATTCAATGTAATCATGGACATCACATAACCGTTCACTGATGTAAGCTGTTTTCTGACATTTGGTATTAAGGCCGTAAACATAGAGTTCACAACAAGCGTACAGGAACGTCCTCATGTTGTTTGTGTTCGTACCATCTTGAAACAGTTAAAATGGACCATCCAGATGTGTGAGAAGTTTGTAGGAAGCTAATAAGTTAATTCTGTGGGTTTGACAGGCTAACGCTGTGATCTTTGTTGTGTTTTATATGCTGTAAAATAAAAAACGGCCTCTACACAATGCAAATGTGAGATATGATTCACTCGTGATATTACACATGCCTCATCATTATTATTTTTTGTTTTTGCAAAGTTTAGTCGATTCTAAGGAGGTCTGTAATACCTGTAGGAAGTTAGCATTAGCATTAGCACTGATCTCAATGGCAGCATGTGGCTCTGTGGCCAGTGTAATGCATTACAAGTAACATAAATTTGCATTTTTTTTTTTACAAGCATGCCAACCAAGATGAGAAAAAGTAATGCAAGAGTAACATACCGCATTATTTTCTGTAAATAGAAAAAACACAATATTGTATGCATTACTTTTAAAATTATCTTTCCCAAGTTAATAGTAGTACTGTATTGTACAATTGCAGTATAATACACATGATTCAGTTCACAACATCGTCATACATTGAATAAAAACTTTCAAAGTTAAAAGACCTGATGACCTTTCTTTATTCATCTTTTTTTGTTTGCAGAATTTGTTTGCATCATATGTGAACATGTAACACATCTGTCATAATGCAGAAGGTTGCAGAGACCGATGTAAGTTAAAGAAGGTTTATTATTGAGAGAAGTAGATTACCGGTGATGTGAGCCGGTGAATGATTGTGATAATGGCGTTCAATGACAGTTCTTATCTGGTTGCAGGTTTGCAGTATAGAAGATTGCTGGATGACAGGAAGATGACTGAAGAAGACGGAGGGGGACTGATCGTACTCTGGGAACAGGTAAGTGTCTCTGAGAGAGGAGTCACTTAAGTGTCCAGGTAGGAACACCGTAGACCAGACAAGGGTGCTGATCTGTGACTGTTTATGGAGGGTGAATGCTGAGTGGGTGCAGGTGGTGATGATTATAATTTCAAGGATTGAGTGGGAAGTGTAGAGGTCTGATCCTGGAGGTGTGACTGACTCTGAAACAATATCAAAAGAAAGAACAGAGCCTCTGCTTTTAAACAACAATAACAAAAAAGCTTAATGCATTCTCTTTTTATCAACACTTGAATGAGGGAAAAGATTCATAAAAAGCAAAACATTTTGGATTCAGAACAATGATGAAAACACAGATGGAGTAGATGGAGTCCATCAACACTGCCAAAGCTTCACAGTCCCATAGTTCACCTTGGTTGTACATTTCATTCAGTAACATTTGGCAGTTTTGATTTACATGCTGTTTAATGTTGATGTTCGCTTTATTTAACAAATGGATATGATTAAATATGATATTGCTTGGTTCTACTTCAACTGTGTTTTGATCAGGAGATTCTGTACTCTTTCAGAAGATGCGTAATAATGCATAATGGGTAATAACCCCTACTGTATAGCAGTAAAAACACATAAAGCAGGACATTTCCATCTATGATGGGAAAGAGTTAAATGCACCTCGTGTTGTAATTCCGACTTTCCAACTAAACTATAAACCATAAATAAATACGAAGTACCTAAGAGGACTTGAATGCACCATGTATTGCAAATGCAGCAATCTTCCTCCTAAGATGATTTCAATTGCCTAATCGCATTGTTTATTCTATGTTTATTATGCTGCTATGCTTGAAGTACATCTAAATGAATGCTTGGGCCAAGTCCTCTGCATCGTCCTTCACAGTTGCTTCCCTTCAAATAATTATGGAACACTTATAAGGGTTATAAACATTGACATTACAGATTACCCATCAAACACTATAAATCACATCAAGCAAGGACTTCATGTGCAAGCGCAGTGGCCAAGTTTATGACGGCTGGAAAGGTTCTCGCATTGTGCTAACACTTAAGATCGCCGTCTGTTTGTCACTATGTAGTTGAATTAGTTAATTATAGAGTAAATATTTGCTCATTAGAAGTGCTTTGAGACTTTTCATTTTTTGCATGTGTTTATGAAATTTCCAGACTTCTATCACCGTACATGAGCACAGCTGACACTGTTTACTAGAGAGCGTGGGCCGCGGGAACACGTGCTGGTGAGAAGGCCGAACCGTTTACAGGCTAACCAGATGCAAACAGGAACTCCTTAATCCAAGAAAACTACCCTAAGGGTTTCCAGAAGAATCTGGATATTTGAAGGGTAGAGTCTGGGAAGGTGAGAACTGACATTTTAACATAAGTTAATTGGAAAAACATGCCTCTATCTACATTTTTGTAAAACTCCATACATTAACTATAAATATAAACCACTGCAGTCTGATCGCTGTTTGCAGAAACCACCAAAATCTTGTATTTGTTTTCGGATTACACTGACAGATTACACAATACATTATGAGCTTTAAACAATTGTATAATAGGGCATTATTTGTAGAGTAATATTGTTTGATGAAAACCAGCTACACATGTTTTTTTTTTATGTAGTAAACTGATACATTTTTTGTTGGGGTTCAGATGTTCATGAACCGTGTGTTTGCTTGTTCTCGTGCACTCTAAGTTATGTTACTCTTTTGTGTCTTTGTGCAGTGTTGTAAGCACGCAGTTTGTGTTTATATCGGCCGCGTGCTTTCATGTAGTGTTTTCGTGTAGCGCGCAGTTTGGTTGTCACCAGCTGCGCGCTGTCTTTGTGTTTTTGTGAACATGCAACCGTCCGCATTGGCTGCGTGTTCATGTCTTGTCATTGTTAACCCTACCCGCCTTGTTTCCTTGTCATTAGTTTCATCTGTCCCAGCTGTTTCCCGTTCATTTACCCTTCCTCTTGTGTGTATTTAATACCTCCGTGTTTGCTGTCTTGTGCTGTTTCGTCGTCGTTTTTGGGTGATGTCTGCTGTCTGTTCCCAGTGTAGTCTTGTTTGTCCGAGTCAAGTCGAGTCAAATCAGTGGAGTCCTGTTTTTTTTCCCCCTCAACCCTGACACAAATGTGTTTTTTGTGTTTTTAATCTCTTGCATGCTTTTGTTGACAGTCAGTCAGGTAGATGATAGAGTTTAGTGTAGGTGGTACATTATTTTCAAACATGATAGCGCATTAACCTTTTAGTGCCACTCATCGGACATTTCATTTCTGAACTGCCACGGTACGTACAACAGCCAACGCTATTTAATATTGCTAGAAAAATGAATGTGCTTTTAGTGCCACTAATTGGATGTTTGACTTTAAATGTGCAAGGAGCACCATCATGATGGTAGCTTAATCTTTCAAGGATTCATACAGCATATTTGCTTGCTCTTTCCCAGATGATGATGATAAGAAACCATTCTTTGTCATTCAGTTTGCTTAGTAGAAATGTCCTACACATAATAAAATACACTGATTATAGTTATAATAATTAGAAAATAAATGAATATAGAAATTGCCTTAAGGATGTCTGTATTGTTTGAAAATAAGGCGCAGTTGTGTGGAGGCTTGAGAGATAAGGGGGGAAATACCATTGAAAAAGAAAACCGCTCATATGGTCGTACAAATGACCTGTGACAAGAACGCCTTGGAAGCCTGGAAGCCAATAATTGTGCTTTGATAAATGGAAAACACACTTCATTAAATGCACAGAAATGCCTTCATGCAAAAGGGCAGTTATGTGAGGGAACGACTTGCATTATTAAGTTGGCTCAGACATTTGTATTGGGTTTGAGAACAAAGTGGTTGACGATCTTCATGATTTTACTGAATAGATGGAGAACGTGAGGTCACGTTTCATTTTGAAGAGTGCACAGTGGGTGGATTAGTTTGTTAATGAGGCCGTTGCAAGCAGAACAAAGGATGCAAATTGGTGCTCTAAAACGCTGAGTGTTTTGTACTTTGCAGACACGTCTGTCTTGTGCTAACAAAGGAAGTGCCTAAGCCTGTGACTTTTATTAATCAATTATTTATACGTTTACAAAATGCATGATTTATAAATATTCCCATAATAAACTAAGGCTTCTATATTTTTTTGAGTCAATGATATGATGCACATTTTTTTTAATAGTCTGGAATTATCAAAAAGTACATAAAAAATGCAATTCAGCCAACATTATGTGATACATCAAATGCTAATTATTAGACAGTATTTCAATATGTACATAAGAGAAATTGATTTGACATGAAAATGATTTAAAATAACATACAGGTTATCTTATAATCCATTACAGTTTACAAAACATCTCATGTTACACATGTAACCCTAGTTCCCTGAAGAGGGAACGAGACGCTGTGTCGAAATGCTATGGGAACGCTATAGCGTGATTGTCTCGTGAAGCACAATCAAATCCACTGTGAATCCAACCCCTCTGACAGGTCTATTCATGAACCTCAGGATAAAAATCACTGCTGTACCTTGACAACAACCTGAGGATCATGAGTTTGGGAAGCATTTGCTTTTTGAAACACCAGGCAGGAGCAGAACATGTTTGTGAATACAGTCAGGATCCTCAAAAGTTGACCATGCATGCTCTGCTCCCAAACAAACAACACAAAGACTGTGTGTATCCCTGCTCATGATTGTAACAAGGGCGGGGAGCTTTTATCTAGTATGGTGTGGGATGCCCTGTTTTTTAAAAACATTGTTCCTTTTCTTTATCGTGGCCACTTTAATTTGACCCTTTTACTTGTCATTCAGGTAAGTAAATTTCCCCATGTGTGATTTATAACCACACAGACACAAAGCATTGACGTAAGCATTAAAAAGCATTAAAGTATTGGTAGATCTAAGCAAGAGGTTGATGTACAACCCCTAAAACTGTGTTTCCAATTCTGTTCCTGTGTAATGGGTGCTGGAAGGAGCATAGCTGAGCCAAAGATCTAATCGCAGGCTGTGTTTATTGAACAAAACAAGATGAAGAGAATCCAGAATCAAAGAAGGAAGGAATACAAAATGGTTGAACAAAATAACAAGATTGGACAGATCAAACAAAGACCAATAGATCCCTGCAGGGATGACATATTTTTGTAGATCATAACCTGGAAATAAGTGAATTTTGGCACTTCTGGTTCCATCGCCTTAAATCAATGTTTTTTTTGTTGTTTTTTTTTATTAAACACCTGATTTCAATTCACACAAAGTGAATAAATATGTGTATAGCAAAACATGTGTTAATGCAATACTTTTCTGTGAGCAATACTTGATATTCTGGAAAAATTTCAGGGGTGCCAACAATTTTGGCCACGACTGTAAATATACTTTTTATTTTTATTTACCTGTTTAGTAAAGTCATTGTGTTGGGTAACACCTTAGAAACCGGCACATATGCCTCGCTACATATAGCAAGCAGTTTAGACTGAGACCCCAGAAGTATCATAATATTTAATATATAATAAAATGCTGAATTACACTTTTAAGCAAATTGGGTTTCAATTTACCCAAATGTATAATTATATAAATGCAATATTAAAACAGTTCAAATCATGACATATCTTACTAAGATGCAATTATTTATAGTTTGTACTCTTTATTACATAAAGGGACCACAATGAACATATTTGTCAGGTTTGGAGAGAGCGGGGACTCACGATGCAAGTGGGAAGGGTCTTTATTGAAAAAAGAAACACAACTCAAACAAAAAAAACACCCCGAGGGAGAAAACCATAACAAGACTGACTCAAGACAAGATGTACGACAGGAACAACGACTGGAAATGACTGCAGGACAGGCGGGTCTTGGAGGTCTGGCAGGACAGGCAGGACAGGCCTCGCCCTGCCAGCGCCGCCCCAGCTCCCAGACCCGTCAAGGATGGCCTCTGTGGTTTGCGGGCCGGAGGAAGCCCTCTTCTTGCTTGGGAGGTCAGGCATGGCGGGCAGGTCTGGGAGGTCTGGCATGACGGGCGGGTCAGGAGGATCTGGCAGGACCGACGGGACAGACTGGGTCGGCAGACCTAAGACGACAGCGGGCTCTGGGGCGGCCTCCTTGCCGACAGGATCAGCAGCCCTGTGCTTACTCCAGCATGAACCGCAACAAAATAAAAAAAGAGATCAACCACCTTATTGGCGACAGTGAGGCTGACTGGGCACTTCCTGACTGGGTCCTCATAAAGGCTGCTTCATTCTGTCCAGATGTCTAGTTGAGTCCTAGTTTTATTCTAGTGAATCCTAGTCAAGTCCTAGTCTGTTTTTGCCCCCCTCTGGGTGGTTTTGTTTGTGTCTTTTAGCTTTTTTCTTCTTTCAATAAAGAAACCTTCCCCCTGCGTTTGGATCCCTGCTCATCCTTCCCCGCGTACCCTGACAATATTTAGACAGTTTGTGAATATTAATTTGTGAGCTTAATATAACTTTTTAAAACATCTAGCACAAATGTTACTTTCATTCATCAACAGGAACTGTCACAGTTACTAGGCTAAATGAACAGTCTTCCGTAGACAGTTCTATCGAACAGCGACGGGTTCATGCTTCGTGGAATTTGAGGAATACAACCTCTGAATTGGGATCCAGCTATAAACTTCTCTATGATGTCACAGCAGATCAAGCTTAATTTACCCCCACACCACACTACTTTAGAGTATTTATATTTTAGAGTATAATATATAACTATATAAACTATATAACTATAGAAACATAATACTTGTAGTGACCTTATGCTGACTGTTCAAGGTGATCAAGGGCTGAGGACATTCCATTTCAATACATTGCAAGGGTTCCAGAAGTATTGGGCATTCATGCAACATAATAACACACATCAGAGTGAAAGAGACTCAATCGTAGCCCGAGAAACAGGTACTATATACTAACAACAGGAAATGTGATCAGGTACACTTGGAACCACTACTGATAAATTCATCCAGTGTGTTTGATTAGAAAGAGTTTGGAAATATGCAGCTTTGATGTAGTTCTGGGAACGGAGTTGTGTAACGCCTCCCTATAATGCTTTGCACAATTTTAGGCAGTACCTGAAATGCTTCTCTTTCTCAAATAATTGCCTTCATTATTTTCAATGCAATACTCGTTGTTTAACTTAATAGAATTGTCATTGCTTGTTTCTTACCACCTCGTCTCTTTGAGCCCCTATTTACACTGTACAGATTCAATTGCGATCAATGCAGACTACCCAAGCATGCCCTTTCTTTTCGTTTGTTTATAGCTTTTTATAATTGCATATTGCTGCCAATACAGCTTCCACAAAGAAGCAGCACGCTTTCAATTATTTTGCAGTGGCTCTTAATGTTTCATCATCAAATGATATTGGGAATGATAGTAGCTTCATGTTTCTGCACTCTTTGTTCCTACTTGTATGTATTGCAGCATTTCATGTCTATATTTGGAGGGCTCTCATTCAATTCCTCTTTTTCTTGGTGAATATTGCTCTTTCTTTCTCACTGCCAAATAAACATTAAATGGATAGTTCACCAAAACATTAAATTTCATAATTTTCTCACCCTCAGTATTTTTTATTTTACTTGTGCTCACCACGGTTACATTTATTTAGTCAAAAATAAACCAAAAATGGTGACTTGTGAAATATTATTACATTTAAAACAACACATTTGTATTTGAATACAATTTAAATTGTGATTTATTCCTGTGATGGCAAAAGCTTGGTTTTCAGCGTCATTATATTATTTGTTTCTCCTCTTCTTTTTTTCTGTTACTGTTTAGAATATAGGGACAATCTAACCGCCAGTAATGTTTGACTTCCTCTAGAGCTTTAAAGTAAAAAATCCCTGTAGAATTTACAATCTACAGGTTCAATAGCACCAGTCTGGTGGTCTGTGCCGGCTTGTCTAGTGGCTCGCTCAAATCTTATCTCGCTTCTGGTGCACGCACAACATCTAAAGCCTTGCAAAACATCTGCTGCTATGTAAGGTACTAGGCGTCTTTCAGATTTTCATAAGAGTGTCAAATGTGAAATGAATATTAATACATTTACATCAGCAGACCAAAAATTCACTATAAATGCCAGCAAATATGAAATATAGTGCAAAAGTCGTTTGAACCACTTTTATGACTTTATATACTTATTTTATCCATTTTTTTCTTTTCCCAGATACCCTTTTGGAAAAAGTGCACTCAACTGTATTGAATGTGCACTTTATTTAGTATAGTATATTTTTCAAAAACTGCACTTGGAGATAATAATAATTAAATAAAAGGCCACTTAAGTGTACTTGAAAGAATATATATAGTTGTTATACACCAGGGATAAATGGAATTATAGGTTATCTTGATTCCCATTTAATATGGCTCATAATTCACCTGGGATAAACAATTATTTTGGGGTTTTCAAAAACTGCTGTTTCACACTGTACATTCCAAACTCTGAGATAATGTCCGTATTTGCATTTTTGCGGTGTCAGTGTCATTGATTAGGCAAAGGCTGTATGTGATATATTGACATAAAGCCGCTCGCACTGTACATCTACATATTATTTATTACAGACTTTACTATTACATTTTGAGTTTGCTTGTTCATGTTTAGAGCTTTTGAACCCTATTATTGTTCTTTCTGCATCTGAGTTTTTTTATTGATCTTCTAAGCTGTTCAGCCTTCCTCTGTCCGCTGCTTTATTGTCTCCATGGCTAGTTCTGTTCAGGTGTGTTTAGTTAATGAGCCCTCTCTTGTTTACTATGTGTTTAAGCCCTGTGCTTAGTCCTGTTCAGTTGTCTATTGTCTTTACCGTTTAACGGGTTGTTCTGTTCACATTTTCGAATTTATGAGAAACCTGAGTATTGTCACAGTCATGTCGTGTCTCGTCTCTTTCCTCCTGTGATCGTTTTGTGCTTCCATCAACTGTCACGTCAGTCACTCCCCCTTGTTAGCCGTGTCAGGTGCTCCCCGTTATCCTGTCTATTTAAACCCTCATGTTCTCCCTTGTCTCGGTCGATTGTTGTAACTGTTTCATTGTTGGTTCGCCATGTGTGGATGCTCTTTCCGTGGTCTCTAAGTATTCAGAGTTTTGTACTGTTTAGTGCCGTTTCTGTTCTCCTTAATGAATAAAGTGTTTTCTGTTGGTTCTCTCCATGTTACATTTGGGGAGCGATGCGTGTGCGATGCGGAGCAAGGAGTTCACTCCGTATCACACACGTTTCCCAAGTCTAGTCAGATTTTGTTATCAGTAAAAACGTCTGCATTTTCATGTTTAGTACATAGTTTTAATTAAGATTTTGCAACAGTTTTCCCAAAAGCTCTTTCAAAAGAAATTCCTTGATATTCCAAGTCGTTCTTTTGATCAACTGTATGACTCTAAGAGTTCACAATATTTAGTTGTCACTACGTTGATGTTTTTTTTCCCTTCATCTGTGTACATTCTGAGACAACCTGCATTAATTTACATGCGTGCCGTGCAGATGAAATGCAGGAGGAAATGATTTCTTTCTTTTTCATGTGTCAGATGCTGAGTAATTAGTTCTTGGAAAGTGCTCATCATTTTTGACACCGAATCAAGTAGACAATTTATTAGTTGCTTTCTTCAGAAATCACTTCAAGCTGCTATCAGAAAAATGGCAAAGGTTGTGTGATTTAGGAGACTAGTAAACAACATATCATAAAATTGACAGAATGGTTGATTCTTCTTGTTGTTTGAATGTTTTTTTTTTTTTTTTTGCTGTTCTCTAATTTTAAACATCAGGGTAGATTATTTAAATCTGCTGACTGTGGTGTGTGGAGTTTAATGTGATACTTTAGAGCTGTTGGGTTGTATGTATCTTCCTCTTGAAGTGTTGGCCGTTAATTTGGAAGCGGTCTTTTACAGATATAGACATATTTCAGAATGAGTTAGTCAGTGATCAAAGTAAAAACAAATGTGAATTAAGAAACATTGCTGCAGTATAAATTGTGCTCAGAAATGGCTTTGTTTGAGTCTAGACCAAGAAAAATACAAGGGAAGGAATGTCAGGATAATGAGAAAATTAAATTATGTTTTATCATCAAAGTTCGAGAGGAACACGTTCAAATTGCATATATAATCAGCACAATACGAGGCCTAAATATACAGTTCTGCGTCCCTCCACAACCCCCACTCACTCTCGCCTGGTTACTTTCCTCACCTGTGATGTGGGGTGGGTACTGTCAATGTACTCTAATCTAGGAATACACATACCCTTTACCTTGTATTATTATTTGTAAGTGTGAACTTTTCAAGTTCCAGTGATGAAAAATAAAATGGTGCAGTCAATAGGATAAACAAACTAATTAATCGCAGTTATTTAATTTTTTGTTATTTTTAACTTTCACATTGAAATGTAGAAAAAAAATAAACATAGTATATTTAAATATTAGCTTAATCCTTTCTCCCGTACTCCTATTTTAGGATAAGATAAGATAAACCTTTATTTGTCCCACAATGGGGAAATTTCACAAAGTGGCAAGTGGGGCAAAAATAGCAGACCAAAAACTAAAAGTTTGCTGCTCATAAGTTTTTCAAACTAGATACATAACATACATATACTTAAAAAGCCAACACTTGAGATTACAGTTCAAGATTCAGAAGTTATAGTTTTAAATGACTATGACAAACTGTTTTTTTATTAAATATTTTCTAGGATCATGTAATGTAAGGTTTTAGAGAAGGCTGATAAAATAAATATACTTAAAAAAAAATAAAGGTCAGAAACCTGCATACCAATAGACTATTGAAGGTCATTTTGAAGGGCACTTGCAGTTCATGTTCCTCCTTGCAAAAAGGATCAGATACTGGTCCTGCTGCCGGGTTATTGCCTTTCTACATACCTGTGAAGCTCTCCTTGTGTAATGGTCTGTCTCCTGGTATCTCCTCCATGCTCTTAAAAGTGATTTAAGAGCATAGGCGGAGTTTCACTTTTGTGCTTGGGGGGGCACCTACCAGGCCAGCAGACCATGAGCTCAGATTTTTTTATATATAATTCATTCTACATATAAAATACATTTACAATGAACAATGACTTTATACCAGTGCTTCTCAATTATTTTCTGTCACGCCCCCCTAGGAAGAGGTAAAAATTTTGCGCGCCCCCCCTCCCCCATTTTGGAACTTTCGCCTTATTGTTTCCATGGCAACGCATCATGCTTGTCACCTGACATACCACAGTCACAAAAAGCGCTGTATAATAGATCATTCAAAATAGTCACCAACTTGTTGGCTCAACTTGTTGAAACCTAAAATAAATCTTATGTGGTTGAAAACACTGAATTGTTGTGATAAATGACAAGGTCTGAGGGCGTCTGTTTTTGGATCAGTGCCAGATATCGCGTGAAAACACGTGTGAATTTAGTGGTTGATCACGTGACACAAACACAGGTGTGATCGTACAAGTCAAAGGATGAGGAGACGGTTATCTGAACTTCATATCTGCTGCTCTTGTTCAGTGCAAGAAAACCTACTCCCTGGCAAAAAAAGCATGTACCCCAGGGTAACGCGCGCCCCCCTATTTGAGAACCACTGCTTTATACAAAGAATAGCAAATAGAACAGACTCTTTATAGTTGCTGTTTTGTTTTGCATCGGCAGTGATAGGGTTAACACGGGGAGTTCAGAAGTGTGGCGAGTGTTCTTCTTCGTTCCGATTAAAGTTCATAAACAGAGCCTCCCTTGACCTGTCATAGAACTACTTCAGACATTACAATATCTTACGTATTCTTACGTTATACTTTTTCCGAGATGCGCAGATGTCCACTGTCTTCTCTTCTGATAGATTTGACACTTTTAGTAGTGGATTTAAACGACAAATGTCCATTTTGTTTATTCAGCGCGTAAAACAGAACGAGAAGAGCGTCCACTCACATACCGCGATACTTTGAGATTCGCAAATCGCGGGAGAATGTAATAAAGCTACAGTAATAAAAAATGAAATGATCATATCTTACTCATTCTATACACATAACTAATAAGATAAGACAAATAAAACTAGAAAATATGAATTCTGTAATAACAAAAAAATATTCAAATCACAAGGCAGGCATTGATTGGCTCTGGTCTGGGGGGGAATCCAGCCCCCCCCCAGCCCCCCCCCCCCCCCCCCCCCCCCCCCCCCCCCAAACTCCGCCTATGTTTAAGAGACACACAAATGTGCCATCCTGGAGGAGCAGGACTGAGTTGCAGAAACTGCATCATGATACAGACACTGGACCCTACAGACAAGGACCCTAAATAATGAGTAAGGTGAGAACAATTGTTTAGGGCCACCACCTGCAAAATCCTTTTTGGGGTTGTCTTGCTGTTGTCTCTCCAGTGCACCTGTTGTCACTTTCATTTGGAGGCATCTGTCGACAGCATTTGCGACAGCAGGAAATTCCCCTCACGGATCCTTGAGAAAAACCAGGGTTCTTCCACAGAACCAAGGCACGTAGGCACCACTTCATGACCTTTATTGTGCAAAGACCTTTTTGAGCCACTACTGAAAGGGCCTCATGTACTGACGACAAAGTAATAACATTGGAAGCTGTTGCCATGAGACCCAGCAGTCTCTGGGACTGTTCAGTACGTAACTGGCCTAGCTTCATGAGGATTGAACTGCACTTGGGAAGGTTTTCCTCAGTAAAGGAGAAAGTACACTCTTCCTAACATTCAGCCTTAACCCTAGCGCCTTTATGATAGCAGGAACAACATCTCGATGCCGGACTGCTAACTGCTGTTATTGAAGTAGGATCAAGAAATGTTGACGTTGTTCAGAATGCAGCCCCTTGATGATGTGGGGTGATAGAGCTAGACCAAATAGAAGAAATTTTGGTATGCCTTGCCCCTGAAGGTAACCCTCAGGAACTTCTGTGTTGTTGAAAGATGGAGATACATTTCGAGGCTGGTCTCTAGCATGCCTGAAGCGGTGTACTAGCAAGGAACACCTGAAGTGTCTGTATTAGTTCGGGAGATGAGGGCAGAGATAAGGCCATGCCTGTCTCCAGCCCGTTTTGCGATCCCTGGCGCAAGATCATTGCTCTGAGGACCGTGAGCCTGGGTAGCTTCCTCAAAGACTGCTAGGCGGGAGCTTAGCGTCTGTGAGCACAGACAGCGTCCTTGAGCACTTACTGTGTTTACTCCGCTCTGGACCAGAATTTCAACCCTTCAGTGAATACAGTGAATTCCTGGCTAAATCTCTCGATCAACGAGAACCCAATGAGAAATATTCGGCAGACATATCAACACTGCCGGCAATTATACTAGAGAAGCTGTCTCTCTAGTTTACCATTACTATTTCTCTTATGTATGTGTGGCGAGCAGGGCGGGGTCGAGGGACCGTGAGAGCTTCACGAGAGCCGGTGGCGTGATTGAGAATGAGCGACACCTGCGAGCCACCGGTGTCTCTCGATGCTCACGGAGGAGTGGAGACTTAAAAGGAGGAGCGACGACAGTGAAAGCGAGAGAGGACCAGGCCTGGATTTTATGTTGTGTTTTGTGTGGGCGGCAGTCGACCGCGAGGGGCTGCCGCCATTACTTTCATTTTGAGTTTATGTTTTATTTATCATTAAAAGTGTTTAAAGGTCTGCTGGTTCCCGCCTCCTTCCTCCCTGAATGTTCAACTTTGTTACAGTATGGACTTCCCTAACTTTTTTAACTAACTAGAAATCTTTTCAACACACACATTCACCAGCAACAAAAACACTCAACCTTTTCACAATGCTTAAAGAAAACACATAAGCTGCTGCTTCCGACATGCCTTTATAGCTTCTTGGTTCTTGACGTCATTACTCATTGTGCATTCACACTTTGATTTGATTTCATATGTGCTTCATGAGACATTTATGTGAAGCGTTCCCATTGCGTTTTTAGAAGCAGCCTAAACCTAGCTAATGTGATTTTATTTCTTATTTTAAACTTTAAACTTTCTCACAGTTATCTTTTATAATTTACGATTTATTTACATGATAAAGCTGTACTTAAAAAGGAAAAGTTTTCGGTATCCATCAAAATGATTCTCATTCACATGGATCTGTGAAAACAACTAAAATTGGTGTATTATGCTGCCAGGCCAGTAGTTGTTGATATCACTTTGTAAAGAAATATCACACACATATAGCCTGAACATCATTTTCACAAAATTAGGTTTTTGTAGTTAACATGGAAACTATAATAGCATCATTTCCTAAAATGTGCAAGTTTGTATTTTCCTACAAAATATCATTGTTATGTAAATGAATGGCCAAAACCATTTTTAGTTAAAAACTGTGTTGTGTAAATGGCCCCTTACTCTATTTATAAATTTCTGTTCATTATAAACTGCTTGGCTTCACGATTAACTTTTTTATTTTTTTATTTTGTAGTGCTATGAATTTATTACATTATTACATTATTACATGTGCTTTACTGGAATAATATTTGTGCAAGTGTTATATATCTGAAATAATCCAGAAATACCTTCAGACACAAAGAGAAAAAGGGCATTGAAGCATGCAGTTCCTAATCTCCCATTCTCTGTCCTCTATGATGTCTCCTGTCCTCTCTGGTGTATCCTATTCAATTCACCCTGAGTTTTTCACCTAGAGCATGGACATATCTCCGTTTGTGGAAATAATCTCCATGAATGTCTTCCGGAATAATTTTGATCTTTCTGCCAGAACAGATGTTTGTCAGATTTTTTCCCAAATGACAAATACTTCCCCTTGGTGTATGTTTAAAGAAGAGACTTGATTGGAAAACAGCCATCGTACCACCTTTTATGATTTGCACATGAGGCTCACAAAATGCCAAGACAAATCTGAACCACTGCTTGATAATAATGTTTATTGTCATTTGGTATTTAGAATATTCAGTCAAAACATTTTTTTTTCATGTGATCAATCAATATGTACACTGAAAAATATTGCTTTCATATGCTGAACGTTTATTCAGTGTCAGTTACAGCTGTCAATAAATTTTAATCAGTTACAGCTGCAAATAAAAAAATTAATCAATCAGCGATTGTAATGTGTACCAGATATTTTCCAACTACAGTTATTGTCATTTAAACTATATTGTCTGAGGGACTCCATCTGTGTGAAAATTGACACTATGATTCAAGTTTGCCAGGAACTTGTTAGGACGGTCTGATTGGAATTTTAGTAGGCTGTTATATTGTTGCTGGGGTAAATGCTATTAGGTTGGAAAAAGTATCTTTTAAGAATTTCTGAGTGAATTCTTGCTTGCTACTTTTTGGTAACTAGGGAATTGTGCATTTTGTGCATTGTAGCATTTTGGTATGGTATTCTGAGTGGTTGTCAGGGTGTAACTATTTGTTTGCGAAGATGTTCTTGGTAGTTTATAGAGCAGTAATATACAAATGCTAAGGTGTTGGACCGTGTGTCCATCAACGTGTTGTGCTGCATTATTTATATATATATTTTTTTGTCAACTGATAACGATAGGTGCTCATCTGAAAACGCTTAGCTGTGGGAGTTTGAGATCACTTTGGTAGCACAGTGTTTTTTCCTTTTTTTCAGTTGAGATGCTCAACAGAAGTGTTACTAAGATCTGATTCCCCAGATGGTTTGTTTCTGAATATAAAACTGCCATCTAGAGACATGCAGGCCATATAACTTTTTTTTTGAGAGAGAGAGAGAGAGAGAGAGAGAGAGAGAGAGAGGAAAAAAGAAAGAAGCAAATTAACAAATCATACAAGCTCATACAAGGTAAGTGATCAGTTACATACATACACCATATAGTGGAAACAGACAAACTGGCTAAACCGACCGTCTGCTAGCTGTCTCACGTCACAGAGGTCAGATAAATTACAACACATAGAGACTCTTTCACCTAGATATCATCCTAGAGAGACTGTGTCTGTTCCCCGAATTAGCAAATACAAAAAATTCTCAAAACCGTTTAAGGGTAAACATTTAATTGATTTACAAACAACTAAGAACGGATATAACACACATGAACAAATGATAAAGCTTGGGTTACTGAATATACGATCCCTTTCCTCAAAAGCACTTATTGTAAATGATATAATTACAGATCATAAACTAGATGCGCTGTGTTTGACAGAAACCTGGCTAAAACCAGATGATTACATTACTTTAAATGAGTCCACCCCTCAAGATTACTGTTATAAACATGAGCCTCGTCTGATAGGTAAAGGAGGAGGTGTTGCTGTAATTTATAGTAACACGATCAGTACTGCTCAAAGGTCAAATTTGAAATATAATTCTATACAGTGGCTATTCTATACAGGCCACCAGGGCACCATACAGACTTTATCAAATAATTTGCTGATTTTCTCTCAGAATTAGTAATGTCTGCAGATAAAGTAATAATTGTCGGTGATTTTAATATCCATGTAGATAATGAAAAAGACGCATTGGGATTGGCATTTAGAGACATCTTAAACTTTATTGGAGTTACACAACATGTATCAGGACCCACTCATTCTCGTAATCATACTTTAGATCTAATATTGTCGCATGGGATCAATGTTGATCAATGTTGAGAACTATCACCCCTAACACAAAAGATAGCTTTATAATAATCTTCCTGATCAGTTTCATCTACTTAACATCCCAGATAGCCTAGAAGAACTCGATGTTGCAACAGAAACTATTAACTCTCTCTTTTCCAGTACTTTAGACACTGTTGCTCCGTTGCGTTTAAAGAAGATTAAAGAAAATAGTCCAACACCGTGGTACAACGAGCACACCCGGTCCCTCAAGAGAGCAGCCAGAAAAAATGGAGCGGAGCTGGAAAAAAACGTCTCGGGTTACCTATGTAACCCGAGACGTTCCCTTTCAGGGAACTCGAGCTGTGTCGAAGCACTAGGGGAACGCTATGCCAACGCCACCTCAGCGACGTCAGCATCCGGGTGTGTCCCAGCTCACTGAGAGAGCACCCTGGTTCCCGGGGCGGCATCGAGGTCTAGCTGGTAGGACCTCATGAATGTGTGCGGTGAGGACCAGCCAGCCGCAGCACAAACATCAGACAAGGAAACTGCGGAGAGGAGAGCCTTGGATGCCGCCATGCTCCGAGTGGAGTGGACTCGGACCCTCAAAGGAGAAGCATGTCCGGCCGACTCGTAAGCTAGGCAGATAGCCTCGACTATCCACCTGCTAAGGGTTTGCTTGGAAGCTGGGGCCCCCTCGGGAGCCCCAAAGCAAACGAACAGTTGGTCCGACTTACGCCAAGTGGCAGTCTTGAAAACGTAAGCATCCAGTGCTCGCACTGGACAGACCTTGTTCTTGTGCTCCTGCTCATGATCGTCAAATGGGGGAGGGCAGAAGGCCTGCAGCGTGATAGACCGAGCCACATTAGTGGGAACCTTGGGGACATAGCCTGGCCTCGGGTGGAGGAAAGCTTTCGCCATCCCGGGCGCAAACTCAAGACATGAAGGGGCCACGGAGAGGGCCTGAAGGTCCCCGACCCTCTTAAGCGAGGTGATTGCCAGCAAAAGAAGGGTCTTAAGCGAGAGGTACTTAATCGAGATTTCCTCTAAAGGTTCAAAGGGTGGCTGGGACAAGCCTAGGAGTACCACGGACAAGTCCCAGGCAGGCACCCTGGTCTGTGCCGCAGGTCTCAGCCTTAGTGTACCACGGAGGAAACGAGTGACTAGGGGGTCCCTGCCCAGGGATACCCCCCAAGAGGTACGTGGCAAGCCGCTATAGCAGCCACGTAGACCTTCAAGGTGGAGGGGGACAGCCCTGCCGCAAATCTTTCTTGCAGGAACTCCAGTACTTTGCTAACTTGACAGGTTACTGGGTTCACCTGCCTTTCACTACACCAGGAAGTGAAGAGTTTCCACTTCAAAGCATAGAGTTTCCTCGTGGAGGGAGCTCTGGACTGAAGGATGGTCTCAACAACCTCGGCTGAGAGACCAGCCTCTATGAGCTGGGCCCCCTCAGGGGCCAGTCCCACAGCTTCAACAGCTCTGGTTGCGGGTGAAGAATGCAACCTTCCGCCTGGGACAGAAGGTCCCTCCTGACCGGGATCTCCCAAGGGACCCCGTCGAGGAGGGACACGAGGTCCGCGAACCATACTCTGGACGGCCAGTGGGGGGCCACTAGCGTGAGATGGACCTTGTCCCGGCGAATCCTGGCCAGAACTCCCGGGAGCAGAGCAATCGGGGGAAAGGCGTACAGGCGCAACCTCGGCCACGCCTGTGTCATGGCATCCCACCCCAGAGGCGCTGGATGTGTGAGTGAAAACCACAGAGGGCAATGGGAGTTTTCTACCGAGGCAAACAGGTCGACCTGTGCCTTGCCGTACTTTTCCCAAATTTGCTCCACCACCTCGGGGTGGAGTCGCCATTCCCCTGGTCTCGCCCCCTGTCTTGATAGGGCGTCTGCTCCCACATTCTGGACCCCCGGGATGTAGGCCGCCCTGAGCGAGAGCAGCTTTCCCTGGGCCCAGAGGAGGATCTGTCGCGCCATCTTGTATAGTGGCCGCGAACGTAGACCCCCCTGATGGTTGATATATGCAACCGCAGTCATACTGTCGGTGAAAACAGTGACATGGTGGCCGACATCGCCACTGAGTCCCAGACGACTCCCAAGAAGGTGGTTCTCTGAGCAGGAGAAAGGACACTCTTCTTGGCGTTCAGCCTCAACCCCAGCTCCTTTATATGTGCGAGCACTACATCTCGATGTTGCTCCGCCAACTGCGGCGACTGCGCCAGAATAAGCCAGTCGTCGATATAATTTAAGACACGGATGCCCCGTAACCGCAGGGGAGCTAGAGCAGCGTCCACGACTTTCGTGAACGTGCGGGGTGAGAGCGCTAGGCCGAAAGGAAGCACCCGATACTGGTACTCGCCTTTCCCCCAAAGGCGAACCTCAGGAACTTCCTGTGTTGCGGAAGGATGGAGACAAGCGTCCTTGAGGTCGACTGTGACAAATCAATCCTCGGATCTGACCTGCACTACGATCTGTTTGAGCGTTAGCATTTTGAACTTTAGACGCTTGACCGCACGATTCAAGAGACATAAATCCAGAATAGTCCGCAACCCTCCATCCTTCTTTGGAACTATGAAGTACCGGCTGTAGAACCCGGACTTGCTCTCTGCGAGGGGTACATACTCGATGGCCCCTTTCGCCAGCAAAGTGTCTACTTCTAGTTCCATAACCAGAGCCTGCTGAGGGCTTACAACTGACTGTAGGACCCCCGAGAACTGGGGTGGAGAGACCCCGAACTGAATGGCGTACCCTAAGGTGACCGTGCGCAGGACCCACTGAGAGATACCGGGTAGCCATGACCACGCATCCCGGAATTCTACTAGGGGAACCAGCCTCCCTGGGCTGGCCTCTGGTGCTAAGAACATATCCACCACTGGGCCGGGATTTCCTGATTCCCGGGTGGACTGCTCTAGGACCCTCCTTGGAGGGGGTGGTTTTCCCATGGCAGGCTGACTGCTGAGCTGCTCCAGGGAGACACCACCTCGTTGCGGCTTGGCGTCAGGGCCTCTTACTCTTAGCCTTCCTGGTGTTCAGGACAACCCTCAAATCACCCCTTCTACCAGAAGCTTGAGTCTGTCGGCCCGACCCCCTGGGGTTCTCTACCGGAGGGAGATGGGTGGCGACACTTTGTTTCTGAGCGGCCCTGTGTGAAGAGCCCTGAGCCCGCGCTTGACTGGCGGTCTCACGTGGAGGGTGGCGGGGAAGAACTTTACTGAACGCCACCTGCTGTCGAGCAGCCTCCTGAAACTTGTCGACGACGCTTTTTACGGCGTCGCCGAACAAGCCCGAAGGGGACAGAGGGGCGTCCAGCAAAACAAATTTGTCCCTATCTTTAATAGCCGACAAATTGAGCCATAGATGTCTCTCCGTAGCCACCAGAGCTGCCATGGAGCGACCGACAGAGTAGGCCGTCTCCCTAGTGGCCCGGAGAGACAGATCCATGGTCCGGCGCAGCTCTGCCACTGCCTCCGGACCGATACCGCCGCTCTCGTTGAGGTCCCCAAGCAACTCAGCCTGATAAGCCTGCAGCAGTGCCGTGGTGTGCAGGCACGCTGCGGCCTGACTAGAGGCTGAGTAAGCTTTCCCCACCAGAGACGACGTGACGCGCATCGGCTTGGAGGGGAGCGCCGGAGCTTTAATGGAGGACGCAGACTGGGGCACGAGGTAACTCGCAAGAGCCTCGTCCACTTTCTGCATCCCCCCATAACAGTGACTTTGAGCCCCTACGAGATTCGTATACATCGAACTGTTCCGTGTATGAACTCTCTCAGAGGCTGGCTTTTCCCATGATCTGGAAACCTCGGCATGCAAATCGGGTAGAAAAGGCATAGCTCGGCGCGGGGGAGTGACGCGAGCCGGCAGTTAGCGCTCGTCTAACATGCTTTTTCTGGGACGAGCGCTCCTGGTCTCCGCCGGCCATTCAATATCCTGACGAGAGACTGCTCGCGCCACAACCTCAACTAACTCTTCAAATGCCGGCGAGGAGAGTGGCGAAGACTCCTCGACCGGGTCAACACTAGCGAAATCCATCTCACTATCGGAACTTGACAAAGCTAGTGTTGGAGTCATAGCACGAGCATCTCCCGAAGAGTGCCCGAGACTGGGACCCGCTTGATCTCGTGAAGGCTGAGGTAAGGACGGACCCACCCCAACAGCCTCAGCGAGATCCATTTGTGAACCCCAGAAGAGAGAGCGCCGCAAAGCCTCGGCTGCTGCAGGTCCCGAACCGAGGGGAACACTAGCCTGGGCGGCCTCGTTACAGACCGCTAGGCGGGAGCGGAGAACATGCAGGGAAAACTGCTCACAGTCTTTACAGCCAGCATTCTCAAGTGCCGACCGTGCATGTTCCACTCCTAAACAGATAACACACATAACATGTGTATCCCTGCCCGTTATAAAACGTGGGCAGGGATAAACACACGGTCTGAAACTCATTCGTGTTCATTCGCCACACTTTTCACACTCATTCTTCTGATTTTTTAAGCTATCACAGTCTCAAAAACCACTCTCACACAGACACAGCACGCTGAAGGCATTCAGAGCTGACACTCCCGGGTTTCAGACGCGCCTTTATGCTCTTCCTCATGACGTCACCGGCTACCGCCGGCAGTGACGCATTCACACGCGTTCGTTTCTCATTGGTTGCACAGATCTTCACGTGACTGACGCAAGGCTATTTCCACCTAGTGCTTCGACACAGCTCGAGTTCCCCGAAAGGGAACTAAGCATTTCATGGAAAGACAGCTCTATTGCATTCAGAAAGGCCTTAAAATCAGCTAGATCTGCTTACTTTTCTACCCTCTTAGAAGAAAACAAATACAACCCAAGGTATTTTTTTGATACTGTGACTTATTTACTTGCAAAATTCATAATATTAGAGAGAAAATTATAACCATGCAACCGTCTACTACAATATCACAAAATACAGTAAATTTTAGTGTCCCTGAAGAAAAATTCCACTCCTTCATTGCTATTGGGGAGGAAGAATTATCTAAACTCGTTAAATCATCAAAATCAACAACATGTATGCTAGACCCAATACCAACTAAGCTACTGAAAGAGATGCTTCCAGAAATAATAGATCCTCTTCTTAATATTGTTAATTCATCTTTGTCATTAGGATACGTACCAAAAAACCTTTAAGCTGGCTGTAATTAAACCGCTTATTAAAAAACCACAACTTGATCCTACAGAATTAGTTAATTACAGGCCGATATCAAATCTACCTTTTTTGTCAAAAATTCTAGAAAAGGCAATATCTTCTAGAAAGAAACAGCATCTACAGGGATTTCCAGTCAGGATTTAGACCATATCATAGTATTGAAACTGTTCTCATTTGAGTTACAAATGATTTGCTTTTATCGTCCAATCGTGGTTGTATCTCTCTGTTAGTGTTACTGGTCCTTAGTGCTGATATTATTCTCTGTTTATTCCGAGGTTACCGTGGTCAGCCGGATCCAGGCCGTATCCAGATCAGATGAAGGACCTGCACCTGGACACGAGCACAGCACTGCCCTGAAGTGTCTGCAGAGATCGTGACTCTACTAAACCCTCCCCTGTGTAGATCATGAACCCATCTCCAATCGGACCTAATTAGAATTAATATTAGACTTGAATTATCAATATAATAATCAAACAATCAATCAAATCAATCAATAATCGAAACTTAACACTTAATATTCATCAATTGTATTAATTCGCCTGCTCTTTTAAGAATGCTGTTCAGCCAAACAAACTTTGTTTATAATGTTTTCATGTGACCACTGTAAAGCTGCATTGAAACAATCTGTATTGTAAAAAGTGCTATATAAGTAAAGGTAAAGAAAGAAAGAAAGAAAGAAAGAAAGAAAGAAAGATAGAAAAACAAAAAAATTACCATGCCAAAAAATAACAACAATTAATAACAGTAATAACAGTAATAGTGGTAGTAGTAATACCTCCATCTGACCCACCTGGGACCCTCCCCACTGCCAGCGACACACAACTCAACTGAACCTCTATGCTTCATTAAGTCCTTCTACATAAAATACACAAGGGCACCATAACAGGCACCTCCAAAACAGGCTCCCCTAGTCTGGATGTGGCCTTTTTTGTAATCTGTGGTATGGATCCTGGTGTGCACCAGTTAGCTCCCCAGCCAGAGACACCACATCCAGTCCAGATATTAATCCAATATAGTTGATTTACATGAGAGGAGGGATTTGAGGTTGAGGTGGCAAAGGGGAGAGGACCCAACCCAACCCCCGAGTCAGCAGGACGTGTCAGCTGAGGCCACCAACGCACCAGAACAGCAACCCTGTCATGCACTGGGTGCTGTGTGCGATGTGGAGACACACGAGGAGGCACAGGAGATACTGCTGACGGATTTATTAACAAAAACACTTTAAACTACAAACAGAAAGGGCACGCAATGGTGCTAACTCAAGAACTCGGGAGAGTACATCCACACACTCTAACGACAATATGAACATTGACAATCACCGACAAAGACACGGGGAACATGAGGGTGATTTAAACACGAGGGCAAATGGGAAACAGCTGTCATAATTAACGGGGTAATGACTAACAAGACAGGCGTGGGAAGGAATGGGGGGACACGGGGAAACCCGGAAGTGCTAGACGTGACAAGACTGTGACAAAGCCGACTTTAAAAATTATATATATATTGTTTTCCTAAATGTGATTCATAATAGAAGAGATGAATATCCATTCCATTGTTCTTACTACCACCATCACCAACAAAAAAAAAAATTGTCAGGGTTCTGCCACATTTGGTCTAGTCATGTCTTGGTTTTGTGGCCGAGCTCTGACGCTACCGTAATGTCTCGTGTTTTGTGTGTATGTCTGTGAGAGCCAGAAATCTTGCTTTTTTGAAGGTGACCAAATACTTATTTTCCACCATAATTTGCAAATAAATTCTTTAAAAATCAGACAATGTGATTTTCTGGATGTTGTTTTTTTCTCATTCTGTCTCTCATAGTTTAAATGAACCTATGACGGAAATTACAGGCCTCTCTCATCTCTTTAAGTGGGACAATTTGCACAGTTGGTGACTGACTAAATACTTTTTTTCCCCAGTGTTGATGTGTGGTGTCAGCTCATCATGCAGGCTATTTTCTGAAACCAATATATTAATTTCTCCTCAATTGTTGTTTTTTCTTCTTGTCATGTGTTGTTGTTGTACAAGTAGGATGGGGCGGTTGGTCAGTGTTGTAGTTGACCCACCCCTCCTCCACTGTGATTCGGTAGCTGGTTAAAAATGACAGTGATGAGCGCTTTACCCAAAATTGAATATTCTCTCAGCGTCTGGAGAAACAGCTCAATGTCTTGTCAGCAACACTCTGAAATATGAACAGGCGCTAGACTGAGCTCTGGGATGAGAGCAGACTCTGGAGAAAGCTCCATGGGCTTGAGTGGACTCTGGAGAGGGGTCAGAGGCTGGAGCCTTCACCGGACTCTTGTCAGGGGCAGGAGCCTAGGTGTGTTCAGCCCACACACACACACACACAAAGACCAAGGCCAGAATGATCAGCTCTACTTTCTCTGGAGTGGGTTCAGGGATTGTACTCTCTGGAGAGGATTTGGAGATTAAACTCAAGTCATGTATACAGGAATTGGCTTGAGGAGTGATGATGGTACAGGACTTGGGAGGAGTTATCTGGTTGCTTGAGGGGAAAAGCCATTGCTACCAGAACAGTTGGAGTGAAGGGTTTGGTTTTTGGCTCTGGGTGTGTTGGAGTAGATGGGACTGGGTGAAGATTGTGATTGTCCTCTTTAACGTCAACTACCATTTAACTTCTACCATTTAACCATTTAACTTTAACCAACTTTAACTTCAGAACCATTTATCTAAAGGTTGAAATTACAATGTTAATTCAAAGTGTTTTACATGTGGATGCAAACATTAACTACTGTGGGACTTCCTCCTTCCTTCCTTCCTTCCTTCCTTCCTTCCTTCCTTCCTTCCTGATCTTCATTCTCTGTGGTATTTTCGCCAACTCTAGACGTCTCTGGACAGATTCAACTTTCATCTGAATTGGGCAGGGGGATATCTAAGATGTATTCCACAGATATTATGTGGCTGGCATAATAGCAAAAGTGGACTCGCTGTGTTTTGAGTGAACCCATAGTATATCTGACTCACTTAATCCTGATGATCTTAATGATATGTTTATATTCAATGAGCATGATTGTGTTGGGAAGGCCAGTGAGCCAGTACAGTAATCCATTCTACTGGTGATGAACAAGTGAACAAGTTTTTTATGGGTGAATAACAGCGACCAGGAAACGGGAACCAAATCTAATCCCATCTGGAAGTGGGCATTGAGGGTAGCATTGCTCCAACTCACCAGATGGGAGTACTCTTAAAAATTGCTGCGCATACTGCTCTAGAGGATATCTGTAATGTTGCATGTTGTTCAGAGAAGGAACAGGCTGGCACCAGCGAACATTCAACTTTGATAACAAAATAAACAAACACAAAATATAAGTAAATTCCTGGACTAGTCTGCTCTCATCCTTCACATACACATGGCCCTCAGCCTCTCCTGCCCAGCCAGAAACACCTATTCCTCATCCGTTTTGATCTGGTCTTCTGTCATGGAACAAAAGAATGCAAACGCGGGTAAGATCTGAGCAGGGGTTTATTGAGCAGACAAGGTGATCTGGTGAGTGACTGAGTAGAGAGATGTTTGGTGATGTAGGCGATAGTGACATTTCTTAACTCTTTGCAGAAGGTTGGGGCTGAAGATCCTGAATTTCAAGTCAATAGTTCAGGGTTGAATGACGAGTCCAGACAAAGGTGAATTTTTGGGTGACTGCTTATTTATTGTGCTGATAAGAGTAATAGCATACAGGTGTGGGATTTTTAGAGTGTGAGCATGTGTGAGATAGGAGGGATTCCAGGAAACGTAATGCTGAGGTGACTGGACTGGTGAATGGAGGTGATGCCTGGACTGGTGCATGGCGATTGTGACAACAATATGTATACTTTGTTTTTCTGGTTAATTACATCTGGGTACTTTATATACTTTATAGCATTTTTCTGTTTGGACTTTTCAGTGTGAACACCACTGTTTATACTACAAAACTGCATAACATAGTGCATAAGTATTGGGATGCAGTGAATTTTAGCATCATTCTGTGTGATTCCTAGGGAACCACTATGCATTTTAACACTTTGCTAGTCATAAGGATTTTCTTTTGCTGTTTTATCATCCACAAGATGATATCTCACACTCATGATCTAAAAGCATACTTCTCAACAAGCTGCACAGTTTGATGTATCATTTGTAACACAAATATTGCAGGATGGGTCTGGAGTTTATAATTCTTTAGCAACCATCCCAAATTAGATCAAAACCAATTTTATAACTTCATAAAATTGGCTCTAATCATGAAACAAATACAGTGAAAACTTTTTGACCAAGGTCAGGTTAAAGTAACTTTGCGAAGCAGATCAGGCAGCTCTCCACTGATTATTTGGCACTACATTTCTGTATCTTCTCTCCTACAGTCACAGCAAACCCTGAAACTGCAACAACAACAGCCGTCCTCATTGTTGGCTTGGCTTATCTCTGCCTGTCCTTGCCACTCACACAAAAGCCCAGTGTTTACAGTGCAGTGGATTGGGCTGTCAGCTTTGGTAATTTAGTCATTTACCCAGTGTGCTTGCTGACTTTTCTATACTGAGGTGCAGGTTTGGTTTATACAAAGACACAGGTGGCTTTATGTACCATGCGGCGTTAGAGCATTCATGAGAATAAAATGGAATCGAAATACAGACGCATAAACCATTTGTGTGAGTTCTGCCATTCATGACAGACACAAACACGAAGCTCTGGGATTTGAACATATCCTTGTGGGGGTTTGCACACATTTTTTCACACTTTTATTCTGCACTGAACAATGGAAATCCAGGCAGTCGTTTTATGTACAGTATTTATTTATGTTTGCCTTCAAAACCACTCTTTCAAACTTGTTAGGAACGTTAGTTTTTTTCTATTCACAAGAAAAAATACTTTTATCTGAGTATTCGCAGCCCTCGGACTATTCAAAATAAAAAAGGAATAACAACTAACTGACCGCTGAATGAGACATTGCAAACATTCGGATTTGCAATCGTTCGAGGAGTCATTTTAGCCAAGAATTTGGCCCTTGTAATTGAACTGCAGGATGGAGATGACAAAGATATGATTTCATAATACAGCAAATGTCAAGCTCTATAAAATGTGCAGTGAATTTGAAAGGCAACATATGGTCATCCTGAGAAACACGCCATGTGTGGATTCGGATGGTTACTTGTAAATTCTGTATGATTTCACTTGTGCGTGCTGTGTATGGAAATCACTTCTAAACCATTCTTTTCATCCAAGTTTTTTTTTTTTTTTTTAAACACACAGGCTACACAAAGTAACCCTTTCACATACAGTAGTGGTCAAAAGTTATGTTCGGAGGGTAATATTCACAAAAAACAAAAAAGCTTGCAGGAATTAAAGCATGCTTTGACTAAAATTTAATTAGTTATTAATTAAAATGTAGTACATTCTCACTTGTTTTTGATTACAGCATCCATCTCCTGGGAATTGACTCGGTAAACCTTGTGCATATGTCATCCTTAACTTATTTCCAATCCTTCTGAAGTTCTTCCTAAAGCTGAAAGGTTCCAATGAAGCATGTGCAGTGACTTTAAGATCATTATCATGCTTGAAAATGCACATTTACTCTCCAAACAGATCCTCCATCGTTGGCTACATTGTGTTCGGTCCGTTTTCAAAGTGCAGCATCTTTGCAGATACTTCCAACACCTGCTGCAGACATGCATCCCCAATACCATTATGTTGCCACTGCTGTGCTTAATGGTGCCACACATGCATTTGGTATTAACTCTTTTGCCTCCCTTGACTGAATTTTCCCTCATTTATGAGTTGATTCCCTGCCATTTATGGAATTTTCTGTCTTTCTGTGTTTTCACTGTTATATGGTAGGGAGTGCTGTTACACATCTTCTGAAAGAGTACACAATCTCATTATCAAACAAAAGGCAAAGAAGTAGAAAAAGAGATAGAAGCATTGCTTATGCACACTTAAAACAACTCTATCGTCAAAAAGCAGCTAGTTCAAAACTTTATAATGTTACTGATGGAGATTTCAACCCAGTATGAGTTATGGGACTGTGAAGCTTTCAGGGTGTATATAGACTTGATCTACTCCTTTTAATGTATTGATCATTATTTGTCAATCTGAACCAGATGTAGTTTTTGACAAATTTTAACTGAAAAATATATTTTTATGAACCGTACCAGAATTCAAGTCTTGATAAAAAAGAATGCATGAAGCTAGAATTTTTTTTTTTTTTGTTCAAAAGTCAAGTCACCTTTATTTATATAGCGCTTTTTAAAATACAGATTGTTTCAAAGCAGCTTTACACTGGTGACAGGAACAATATAAACAACGTTTGTTTGGCTGAACAGCAGCCTTAAAAGCAGGCGAATTAGTACAATTGATGAATATTAAGTGTTAAATTTCCCCAACTGAGCAAGCCATAGGCGACAGCGGCAAGGAACCAAAACTCCAGCAGGTGACGGAATGAATGAATGAATGAAGAACGGAATGGAGAAAAAACCTTGGGAGAAACCAGGCTCAGTCGGGGGACCAGTTCTCCTCTGGCCAACAGCCAAACAGTACATGATTATAATATTGACAACAAGTCCAATATTATGTCCAATTTGGTCCGGTTAGAGATGGGTTCATGATCGTCACAGGGGAGGGTCTAGTAGAGTCACGGTCTCCGCAGACACTTCAGGGCAGTGCTGTGCTCGTGTCCAGTTGCAGGTCCTTCATCTGATCTGGATACGGCCTGGATCCAGCTGACCACGGTAACCTCGGAATAAACAGAGAATAATATCAGCATGGATGCCATTCTTCTTCTGATGTATCGAGTACATCAGGTGTTATGGGAATGTTCCCGGTTCCGGCTGACCTAAATTATGCAGCCTAACAATAATTTTGGATAAAATTATTAAATTTTGTATTTTAAATTATGTATAGTGTGTTATGTGTATGCCAGGTTGAAGAGATGTGTTTTTAGTCTACATTTAAACTGACAGAGTGTGTCTGCTTCCCAAACTGTATTAGGAAGACTGTTCCAGAGTTTAGGAGCTAAATAGGAAAAGGATCGACCGCCAGCAGTTGACTTTGATATTCTAGGTATTATAAGCTGGTCAGTATTTTGGGATCGCAATAGACGTGAAGGACTATAATGTGTTAAGAGATCGCTCAAGCACTGTAGAGCTAAACCATTTAATGCTTTGTAAGTAATTAGCAAGATTTTAAAATGTATTCAGTGATTAATAGGAAGCCAGTGCAGGTTTGACAGAACTGGGCTAATATGCTCATACTTCCTGGTTCTAGTAAGAACTTGAGCTGCTGCATTTTGGACCAACTGGAATTTGTTTAATAAAAGCAGATGATCTGATATTTTGTTTTTGATGTATTGCATCTAATGCTACAAAAACGGTATAGAAGTCGAGAAAAAAAGGAATTTCCAATATACCTGAATTTATTGGTGCATGTAAGTATGAGATTGGAGCATCACTTTGGAGTCTCATCCACTTCTGGACTGCCGGTCTTACCATTCTATCCATCCTTTTGAGTGTGTTCTTCTCAGCCACCCCCAATACCAAGGTATGTAACAATCTTGGGAATAGATACGATCACGTGAGCGTTAGCCTTTTGCTGTGTCTTAAATTGTGCTTTAGTGAGTTCTTGAAGCATACTAACTAGCACACCAGTGTGCTTCATTATAATGAGCCCTTTATAGTTGAAGTCCAACCCCAAGTGCTTGTATGTATTGTGGTGAGTCAACAGCAGCTTGTCAAACGTCGTCCCTGGCAACATACACACACCAGCTGGAAAGAAATCATGAAGCCCAGCTGATGAAGCTCAAGCAATCATCTAGACCGGGAAAAATACCCTGGCCGAAACAGAAGAGGTAGAGAAGATTCTCTCAAAGGAGACTAATGGTTGGTGTTTTGAGTTCCCACAGAAAGTGATTAACAGGAGAACCATGGTACAGATTCTCTACGCTTCCTGAACTCCAGCATTGTTCATTGAACTCTCACCTTCACGTCTTGGATCCATAAAAGGCTCACTTTTGGGGGGCACTTGAGAAGAACAGAGGAACGGTTGAAAGACAACAGTCAAGTGTCTACGGGCTTACTCTCTGTGCATCTCATAACGTGTAAATAAACTCACCCTCCGGGTTGAACACACTTCCTTGAGTCTACTCTCCTCCTTTCCCCTCAGGAACCCGCAACAGTATGTTCTTCTCCAAGTTGCTCTACAATCTGGTCTTGCACGGCATATTTGTGTGGCATTAGGACAACACACTTCTTTCTTATATCTTTAATCAGGGTAATACTGCGTGACTTCTTCTCATTGGTGGTCATTCCCATTTGTCCTAGTGCTACTCCAGGATCATCTAGTTTAATTTGCAGTGAGATTATTTTCTGAAAGTATTACTAGGTCTTCAGTCTAAGCCAGAGTAGATACATGGATATCTTTCATTTTAATTCCAAACTCTGGAAGAACTTTTTTTCAAAGCTCCCTCCATTGCTAGGATAAATAAATTTTTGTCAAAATTCTCACTTGTCTTCCTTAACCAGCCACACTTTACATTCTGCATGGTAGTGGTCTCTTGGTGCTTTTGAAATAAGTATTTGGACATTGTGACCATTAAATTAACATCCATTACATAAGCAATAAAGAAAAAGATTTTAACAATATGATTCTTGGTTGCAGAGGACAGCTCTGTCCATGAATTTATTCTGCAAAGAAGCCAATTTTCCTGGTTCAGACATCAATTTTGGCTACTTCTGTAGATGGTTAGAATGTTTCAGTGCATTTTACCATATTTTAAGCAGTGTTGTCAGCCAGGATATTTGGTCTGATGGTGTTAGACTTCTTTAGGAAGTCATGGCATAATGGTTAGAGAGTCCAACTTGTAAACCAAAGACTGAGATGCCCTTGAGCAAGAATATGGTGACCAGGATGTCATAGACTGATTTTGTTCAGTAAGCAACAAGGTGCTAAAAGTCAATGAGAACACCTAACCCCCAATCGCTCTTCAGGTGCCACAGCAAAACGGCTGTCCACTGCTCTTTTCAGTGTGTGTTCATTAAATTGAATAGGTTATATGCAGAGGACAGATTTTGACAATGGACTTGGGCTTTACATGTCACTAACTAACTAACAGCTGGTGGCTCAATCAGACAGGATCGCATAATTATGCCGAAATCGACTGAACTGGACACATATTATCGAAAAAAATCAGCGGGCTGGAGCAAAAATCATGCTGATATCCTGATGCCATATATATATGGCAGTGGATATATATATATATATACAGTGGAATACAGTTATCTCGACGGCCTCGGTGGTTGTAAAAAAAGCGTCGAGATAACCGAGGATCGAGATAACCAAAAGCCAATATGGCTAATTATTTGTTGAAACGATCGGCATGCTATAAAAATGTATACAAACTGTATATGTTTGCTAACAACAAAAGGCATATGTGCAGCAACTAACAGAAGAGATTTACCAGTATACAATAAAAACACCTTCGTTCTCCAAACAAACCTTAAATTATATTCTCCAACATTGCGAACACAATTTCGCTCACAGCGTAAACAGTCATAACATATTCGTGAGGTCATCATGCTGCACTAGATTGCATACTTTCTTGTGTTCTGCCTGTCTAATGTGCTTTCTCAACAAATTCGGCTTCGTCCCATCTTTTAAAAACCGGGTTCTTCAACCTTGTTCTGACGCGCGCTCTGCTCAGCGACCCTGTAGATTGAAGAACCCGGTTGTTAAAAGACGGGACGAAGCCGTCTTTGACAGACACACACTGACCCACGTTCTTCAAAAACGTCGACATAATAGGATTGGCGCGTTAACCGTGAGTCGAGATAAGTGAACTCCACTGTATATATTTATATTTTTGTTCTTTTTATTAGATTTCTTGTCTGTTCTTTTCTGTTGTTATGAGTGCTAATACTTGTGTAATTTTACTATATTGCTATACTAACATATTTCTGAGGATTTGTACTTTATTCAGTTGCAGTTTACTTCTTGTACTTTTAGTTAACCAATGCACTGTACAGTACACTCACCATTGAGAGAATATCCATAATCTTGTTGAATGAAATTGTGTAAGTGACAAAATTGTTCATTTGATTAGACACAGCTTTAGTGTGCTTGATTGCTTCAGATACCTGCAGCATGCACTACAATTATGCTGATGGTGATGGAGAAAAGTAGATACTTTGAGTTTGCAGTAAGAAAGTATTGGAGATAATATCACATATTGTGTTAATCATCCTGGGAAGTTATTTATGAATTAGGAGACTGTATTTATACCACTTTGGTCTAAATACACTTTGGTCTGAGTGGTTATTTATATTCTCTTAATTAACTACAAAAAACCTCTACATCTACAAAATCATAAACCAAGAAAGGACATCAGGTCTCTTTTTGCTATAAAGCTATTGCAGACTGAATTGTCATGTTTCATAATCCTTATTACATATAACTTGGCTTGTTCTCTTTTGAGTGGACCTCAATGCCTTTTCATTGCGTTGATACTTTTGGGTGTGTGTACGCCTCCATGTGTGGCGGTCTGAAACACATCTAAACACACTAATTTGATTGGTTGAACATACGGACGGCATGTCAACAAGTTTATGAATATATGCCCGAAATGCTTGTTAACAGCTTCCTTTTTGTCAGAAGCAATTTGTTTGTCCCTAGATTATATTAGATACTCTTCCTAAAAAAAAAATCAAAGAAATAACAATGTATCTCCTTACAGTATTGCAATATATCACAATATATCGTATCACAAAGCCTGTATTGTTACACATCCTATAGTTGTCATGCCGTCACAGAGCCAGGACTCTTATTTTGTTTACATTCAGTCACATGTTCATTTGTTTTAGTTTCTCCTGCCATTTACCGCATCACCGCATGTGTATTCACTTCACCTAGTTCACTCTTTAGTTTGTCAGTTGTTGTTTGTTATGTGTTTGTAGAGCCATTTTGCTTTCATTAAAATATGTTGACTTTCATCTTCATCATCGTCTTTGACTCTGTGACAATTGCCAGACTCTAGCCGAACACTGTTGTCAACAGGTACCAAGAGCCGGCTGCGTCCACGAGCCATACTCGACTGGATCCCAGTTCTAGAAAGGAGAAAAAAGAGGAGCAGTAGTGTATGTTCTCGCCCAACACGCCATTTGCCCCATCTTCACTTTTTCGGCCATGTTGACCAGTCCCTGCCTTCAGAGCCTTGAGCAGCCTGAAATTATTGAATCATTATTCCCCTTACTATTGAAACAAATTATTCCCCTTAATTATTATTACCCTTTTTAACTTTAGGGGTGTACAAATAATTTTAAACCCTTTAATGGCAGGTAACCTCAAAACAATACACTATAATACCTTTTAGTAGCACATCTACCGTATTTTTTCGCCTTTTTCTTCCCCAAAACTAGGGGGGGAAAGCTGGTGCGTCCTATCCGACGAATATAAAGAATCCGCAGAGCGCGGCCACGACCGTAGCCGTAGCCATCACGCTTCACTCTCTGTGAGTCACGCCTCTTTCTCTCGGTTTAGTTTCACTTCTCTCAGTCAGTGTTGCCAGATTGGGCGTTTTCCCGCCCAATTGGGCTCCTTTTGGTCACATCCGACCGGAAAAAAAATGCATTGGGCTGGTTGATAAAACTTTGGCTGTTTTTTGATTAAAAACCCGCCCAAATCTCATAATATAAATGCATATAAATTCCATTTAAACACGCTTACAAAATGCTTCTTAATATGTTACATGGTTGGCATAAAATTGTTCAGTTGATATAAAATATTTTACTACAGTATTTGGTTCAAAATCTTTTATTTCTAGATTTTCCTCCTTTAAAATTGGGTGCGTCTTATGTTTCCGGAGCGTCTTATAGGGCGAAAAATACGGTATTTATATTTATGATCAAAATAAATAAGTAATTTGCATTCTTCCAATGACAATTGAATGTACATAAAATGAAATATTAATTCTGTTTTCTGAAGCTTTCCTTATGTGTGTATCATTAAATAGATATCACAAATCTTATGTATGAACAATGATATATACGTCTAATGTCATGGTAATATATACATAGAAAATATAGATTTTCACTTTCATGTTTCATGTCTTTTATTTTGTAATTTGGCATAGTCTAGGTTCCTGATTTTGTGATGTGATTCTTTTCCCATCATGTGGATCGTGTCATGTGATTCCCTAGACTCATGTGTAACATTCTTAAAAGGCACTGTTTTGTTCCACAAATAGCTTTATAATTTATTGTAGTTTTATCTTCTAGTTATTTACCCGTAGCATCCACGCTGCAAAACAAAGTTGACAGACCCTCCCCCACCCATCCATGTTTTGCAGTCATTGTTAAATGTATGTGTACCCCATATTTTGTGGCTTAGATAAAACCACTTAACCCCAGACTGTTCAAGGGTGCTTTTTCCTGGAATAAGGGTATGATAAGTCACTCTGCATTAAAGCATCTTCTACGACCTACTTAGTATTACATTAGAGCACTCCGGTTTCTAATATAAATAAGTGAGGAAAATTCAGGTTACAGCTCTGCATGGTATGTAATACCAATATCTCTGTGCAAGGACACAGCACCCTTTCCCAACTTTGATTCAAAGAGCTTTAAGCCAATATGAAATGGTAATATTGCCATAATTACTCTGACCTACATGAAACATAATTCATATTCACTGTTTCAAAGTGCACTTTTGACCTGTCTCATATTCCCTCCTGGTGTAGAAGGTCAGGTAATATAGCAGCCTACCACTGCCAAGCTATTGTGATGTGTCTCTGAAACATAATATTGAACTCATTGCATTACAAATGTCAGGTATAACATCTGAGTAATGAATTCAACAAGAGGACCAAAAATACATTAAGGATTTATGAGAGATACCATTGAAAAGGACAGTCGTGTAAAGATATACACACAATATTCTGATGTTACCAGCATTTCAAGCTTCTCAAACTCCTCTGAAGCATTGGTATTATCAATTTGTTACTTCGTAAATACAAACTTGCGTACAGTAGCCATCAGGTTATAACTGGTGATTTTGATCAACACTTTTGTGCATTATGTATTAAATTGTCAGTGAATGAACATGGGCAGCATGTTGACTGAGACTAAGATGATTATAGAGCTGAAGCAGTAATAAGGTACATACTTTACAAGCATAGTAGATCATAGAGTATACAGACTTCTGTAGATAAAACAGAAGAATCAGTGATGTGAACAAGGCAGGCAGGCGGGTTCAACCCCCAACAGGATTTTCTGAACTTAATTGGTAACCATGATAAATCAGGTAACAATGATAAAGTTGGTGTTATATGACGATATTTTCTTGAACAAGAAAAAACTCTAGCAGCTGCATTTTGGACTAATTGTAGCTTGTTTATTGAGGATGTAAGACAATACTCTGTCCACCTAGTAATGCATTACAGTAATCAAGTCTAGAACTTTTCCGTATCAGAAACAATTCCATTGCTTAATGATGTTTCTGACGTGGAAGAAGGCTATTTTTGTAACATGAAAAATGATTTTCAGAAGACATGTTGCTCTCACACCCTAGTCTTTAACTGTAGAGTATAATTTAATATCACATCCCTCTAAGTGAAAATTTCTTTCTAAGAGATTCTGTGGACAGATTTAAGCCCAATAAGTAATACTTCAGCCTTATCTGAATTAAACAGAAGAAATTTACAGGTCATCCAATATTTTATATTTTTAACATATTTTGTCATCTTGGATAATTTTGAGATTTCATCTGGTCATGATGATCTCATCTTTTAGATCTTTCCCAGTTTAAATGTACAAAAGAGTAACGGTCTAATAGGTACAATCTAAACCATCTTAAACAACCTGTTCCTGAAAATCAGTAAATTGTGTAGTTGATCTAAGAGTATTTTGTCAAACACAGCAGGTGTTCAAGTAAAATGTCTCAGGTTATGTATGTAACGCTAGTTCTCTGAAGAGAGATTGAGACGCTGCATCATAATGCTATGATGAATGCTTTAGCATAATTGTCTCGTAAGGCATTATCGAGTTTGAAAGTACATCGAGGAATGATGACATCATGAACCAGGAGGATAAAGGTGCTTCCGAAACTGGAAGCAGCTGTCAGTAAACAGCAGACACAGGATTCAAATGCAAATGTGGGTTTATTGAAGAGATGAGATAAACAGAGGAAATGTCAAGAAGAAGCAGGCGGTGCAGTGTAATCCCAATGTGCGCGGCGTGGAGAGTGAACATGGAACAGCAGACCGGCACACGATTACACGCTGATGCTGACTGCTGACGCAGACACAGATGCTGACGCTGAACACAGGAAGACGCTGACACGGAGGATGGGAACACTGGAACACTGGAATACAGATGCGGTCGGCGTGGAACATGGAAGACAACGACTCGACAACAAGGGGGTGGTGAGCGGGCACTAAATAGGCACAAGAGATAGGCATCAGGTGTGTGTGTGATGGCGGTAGCGGTGATCAGTAACCACGCCTCCCACACTCACCATGCATGCATACACAGTCAGTAATAGGAGACAATGAATCTGCGAACCGTGACAGCAGCAGCTAGACAAGTGTCTGAAGTAAGACACTGGCAGGCACGTAGGAGGTGTTGCAGAATGAAGCAGTGTCTTGTTCCCTCTTCAGGGAACTAGGGTGACATATACGTGAACTGAAACGTTCCCTTTCAAGGGAACTCATGCTGCATCGAAATGCTATGAGAACGAGAATGCCAATGCCACCACAGTGATGAAGGCCTGCCAAGTGAAACGAAGTTCACTACATTAGTACTCATGCTCCTGGAGCGTTATTGAGGTCTAAATGGTAGAACCTAGTAAATGTACGTGGGAAGGACCAGGTTGCTGCCAAGAGATACTGTTGCCAAAAGAGCCCTGGAGACAGTACGCTCCTAGTAGAGTGGGCACGGACCACCACAGGGGATGGTTATCCCACTGACTCACAAGCTAGGGAAATAGCCTCAATTATCCACCTGCTCGCACTGGACAGACCCTATTCTTCAGCTCCTGGTCATGATCTAGGGAGGGTGGAGGACAGAAGGCCTGCAGTACTATAGGATGTGCCATGTTAGTAGGAACTTTAGGCACATAGCACGGCCTGGGGTGAAGGAAGGCCTTAGCCATAACATGGGCAAATTCCTGGCATGAAGGGACAACTGATAGGGCCTCTTTAGATGTAACAGCGAGGAGGAACAGAGTTTTGAAATGTATGATCTTAATTGATATCTCTTCGATATGTTTGAAGGCAGCCTGGGATATGCCCTTGAGCACCAGAGACATTGAACCCTTGAACCCTATTGCATTCTGCTGGCGTTAGCTCCAGAGGAAACGTGTAACCAAGGGGTCTCTCTCAAGTGACATACCACCCAGAGACATGGAAAGCAGGGTAGAAAGGGATAACCCTGCATTAAATCTGTCTTACAGGAACTCTAGCATGGTGCCAATCTGACAGGTAACTGGGTCTAACTGCCTCTCACTGAATCAAGAAGTGAAGAGTTTCCACTTCAGGGCAAAGAGTTTCCTTGTGGATGGAGCTCTGGAGTGGAGAATGGTCTCAACCACCTCGGTTGAGATACCAGAGTCTTTCAGCTGGGCCCCATCATAGGCAAAGCCCACTGTGTAGGGGCCATATTTAGATTCATGTGCACCAGAGGAATCAGTGAATCTGAAAGCATTAAGTTAGATTTATTTTTGTATTTCAAAACATAGTGATTTAAATATGTGTTTATACAAGAAAATGTATGTTTAATGATAGATGATTGGACTAACCTGCTCATCTGAATTTACTTGGTCCTCCTCCATGACGCATCACTACGGCATGAAAGAGCAAGTCTTAAAAGTCAGTTAGAAGTGTTTGGCAGACAGGTTAGAGTATGGAAAACAACAGCTTCTTTAATTGCATTATGTATTATTGTTGGAAATTGAATTTAGTAACTTTTCTTGGAAAGTTAACCAGAGACTGTGATCAATAAATCATGTTTTGTTATAGCAATTGTATCTTTGTGCAGGCTTAAAGGAAATGTGTATCAAGAGAGATTACTTAACTAACCTCAATGGTCTAAATAAAACTAACAAAGATTTGCCTTAACACACTCCACAGTTCAGAAAACCACACTCTGGCCAGCCAATGTGGAGCAATTAAGATAAGATGGACCTTGTCCCTGCAAACTCTCTCCAGAATTCAGAAATGAGTACAGATAGAGCCTCGGCCACATCTGAACCATAGCGTCCAGTCCAAGTGGAGCTGGCTGACTGAGGGAGAACCAAAATGAACAGTGAGGTATCTCTTGAAACGCAAACAAATTCACTTTTGCTTGTGCTCTCCCAAATCTGCTCCACCAGCTCTGGGTGGAGCCTCCATTTCACTTTGGATGTGAAAGTTAGTCCATTTCAAGTCACTTAGTTCTAAAACAAGTCACTTAGTTCTAAAATACTTACAGTTTAAATCATTTGTTAATTATCCTGCATGTTGCTCCTTTAGTCCTTAAACTTTACATATTGATCCCTTGTATGTTTTTTACAGTTACACTAAAAACAAATGAAATAAATGAATGAATTCCATCATTCCAAATAAATGAAAGTTACTCTGTAAATTCGGTTTACTTATGCAGTACTTAAGAGAATACAGACCAGAAAGAGTTACAAAGAAATTAATAAAGTCATTACTACTAAACTATATGGAATATGTAGTTTAGGTGATATCTGTTTATTTGTTAAACTAGCCACTGTACAAAACAAAAAGCTTGAATTGAACAAGAACAAGAAGTTGTTTATTTTCAATGAGTTTATGGATATGCTCGGCTCTGCCTGCTTTTATAGCCTTTGGGAAGTTCTGTCTTTCCATGTGATTCTAAAGACCTCTCAATTAGTTTGTTTCCATTTGTGCTAAAAAATCAAAGTGGTTGGGACACTGGTTCTACCTAGTCGTTAACACAGCACAGTATGGGAAAAATCAACAGTACACAGTATACATGTTAGAAGGTAGTGACCAGTGACTTCACTTTGAGGTATAATATATACACTGCTCAAATCAAAGTGACAACAGGTCCACTGGAGAGGCAATAGGAAGACAACCCCCAAAAAGGGGAATGATTTTGGAGGTGGTGGCCATAGACAATTGTTCTTGTCTTATTCTTCCTGACCGATTTGTCTTCAGTTTTTTTGTTTTGTCAGGGTCCTTGTTACTGTCTGTAGCATGAGGCAGTTCCTGCAACCCAATCAGGTTACACAGGCAGTCTTCCTCCTCCAGGATGAGTGTCTCCTAGCAGTTTCATGTGTGTGTTTTTCTAAACTTGGCAACACCTGAAGCCATATGGCTGAAAGTAATATCAATGATACTGGTAAGCTGAGAAACCTGTGATCTTCAGCAAAATAGGATGCCTTGTTAAATGTGGGGTCTGATAACTAATGACCTGCAATAGTCAGTAGATTAATGACCTGTGCTTAAGAGCATGTCAGCAGAAAAACATGAATTTAAATGACATTTAATGTGATATGCATCATTTCATGTTCATAATATAGAGCATTCAGCACTTGATTAATGATCTCAACATATGGAGTAAAAAACCTCAATGCAGCTGTCTGTGCTGCTAAAGGTCACATGCTGTGATCTCAACCAGGAATCTGACAGTTGCAGGAAAGCTGCTTTTATAGTCTTACTGATATAATAGGTCCACAGACAAGCATTTGTGAGAGATGAGCCGTATGCTATCCAGCAGATCTTTCCAATTTATTTTGCTCCGTGAAATACCGTATAGGCAACTTTGGGGCAAGTTGTCACATTACTTAATTGTAATATTTTAATATTTCTCAGTATTTCTCTTATACGTATATAAGATAAATATGTATATTTCACATTCTTATATGTATTTCTCTGAGAAATACTTCCCAGTATTTCAAAAAACAACATTTTACTGTGCATGTGTAAAACGTCACATCCCATGACTATACCTCTGTTTTCACAATTCACACACAAACTTTTGGTTTTGTGTCAGGATTCGGACATTCATGACCCGTGTGTTCATCCTTTTCGTGAGCTCACGAGACAAGTGGTTGCTCTGCTTGAACCACGCACTCTTGTGTCTTTGTGCAGTGTTGCAAGAATGCGGTTCAAGTTTACATCGGGCGAGTGCTTTCATGTTGTGTTTTCGTGTCGCGTGCAGTTTGGTTTTCTTGTCATTGTGAACCCCACCCATCTTGTTCTCCTCCCTCCTGTGTCTATTTAATCCTTCTGTGTTTGCTGTCTTGCGGTGTTTCATTGTCGTTTTATGGCTGTCTCACCCAATCCCAGTCTTTTGCCCAGTCGAGTTTTCTAGTCCAGTCCAGTCCAGCCAAGTCTTGTTTTTCCCCCCTCGTGGTTGTTTTTGTTGAGTTTTTGTTTGCTTTTGTTTTGTTAAGTCCTTGCTCTCACAATTCCTGACAGGTTTACTTGCGCAGTGCTTTCCGTTTCCATTACCGGATGAACTTTTGGTGCGTCTTTGCTATGTTTCTACTTAATTGGTGAAGGTGGTGTAAATTTTACACTATTTTATATATTCAACTTCGTTAGCTTTTTTTATTTAAAGCAGTGGCAGCTTCTTTGTCTTCAGTAAGTGCTATGTGTGAAACATTTGTCTTAATTGTTTTTTCTCTCACTACCATCTGAGAAAGAAAAGTAGTATGATGAGCAAGCAGCATTTTAGACACAGCATGTTTACCTGTGCCCATGCTACATCGCAAGTGGGGATACACGTGATCTTTTGTGTTGTTTTTTCTTGGGAGTAGAGCATACATAATCAGCTCTTGAGGGCTCTGGCTGTGTACATTGTGAACAGCTTCCATTACAGACATAGTGCTCCCACCTGGCAATCTTTGAGGAGATCGCCAGGCTCGGGAACCTCATGGATCGGGTCCCACTGTAGCCGAGGTACATCTAGGTCCATCTAGGTCTTGTGGGTTGCAAATAGATCTGTCAGATTGGTTAGAGACAGACCTGGCCTTATCTCTGCCCTCACCTGTCAGAACCAGTGCCTTACCCCAGGGTTCGGAAGCATGCAATGCAGTTACTTTCGGGCCCAGTTGATAATAATTTCCAGCTCAAAAGGTGTTGTTGGCACCAAGGATGGAGATCAAGATTTGCCACTTCATTTTCCAGCCGATGAGGAGCTGGTGACTCATGCTGTTGCCAGCTTAAACTTCAAGAAGAGCAGGGTGCTCATTCTAAAAGTAAATAAAACGAGCAATTCCTTCCCGTCAGGCCCTTCCTTTTTGTTTTTTTGCAATGTACACCAAAAACCAGCCTCCAATTCGGGGTACAGTGCAGCATCATTACACTATTTCCCCTCGGTACCCTTGTCATCATAATGGGGTGGGCATTAATCATTTAGGCATTGGATGCATTTAGTTCTATGGATGCAGTTCAGAGGTTTATAATCAATAATCAAAAACTGATGAGACCTCTTTGATTAATGACATCAGACTCCCTATTTTATCAATGACAAGTTCTCATGGCAGAAACAACCATTCGTCAGATCTGAACACACTACAAGAGGCGTACTGTACACTTTGATGATCAGTCTACCTCTATCGTGTACAGGTATGAGCCCCTTTGAAGTTTTGCAGATGAAAGTTTGAAGACAGGAGGAGCTTTTTGTTGTCTTGTCTCTAGATAAATGGGAGGCAGAGTGTACAAAGGCGATATTTGTGGAGACCCAAAGTCAAGAGATTTGTGTTTGTGGGAAGGATATAAGCGCCTCATCCAAAGTTTCTTTCAAGGGGTGTGCAAATCAAAGGCGTCTCTCTGCATCAAAGCCACTCCTTTGACATGTCTAACTAAACACCGCAGATTTGTGTGTGTTAATGTTCTGTGCTGGTGTAGATGAAATAATAATGCTGATTGATGTATTACATCACAGACACTTTTAGACGATATCACCAAGCTTAAAGGTAGGAAGAGAAAAACACAGCACTCTGTAAAATTAAAGGTGTTCTTTCTTTGCCTAAGGATGATATATATGAAATAGATTGCTTATTTAGTCTCTGTTTAAAAAATAAAAAAACAGCTTTTTATCATTTTAAAATTTCTATGAGAGAGACTTAAAGATTTTAAGTTTGAAATGGTTACTTAGTTGAGGTTTTCAACAACATTAAGCAATGGTTTAATTACATTAATGCATTGGGCAGACACGTTTATCCAAAGCAACTTACATTGCATTCAACATACACATTGACATTCTAATCAGTTCTTGCTTTCCCTGGGAATCAAACCCACAACCTTGGCGTTGTAAGCGCCACACTCTACTGATTGAGCTACAGGAAAGCAAGTATTACTACACAACATACATTGTTTATAAAAGTTATTAAATTCATTATTTAAAATCATTCTAAATTTCTTCACGGTCTCAACATATATTATCAACATATAATATATTTTTAGGCTAAAAGATTGTCTGAACATGGTGTCCTTTTAAGTTGATTTGATTTTAAGAAAATTGATTTTACTCTATATAAGCTGACATTCAAAGCAGTTTAGATTCTTTTTGAATAATGAATTCATGCAAGTGAGAAAAACTTTTATAGATTTGCCTCTAATCAGTCAGGACAGTTTTTATCTAAATGCTTTGACATTTAGTCAAGTGTTTCAAGTGAATTATGTTTGTAATCGGCTTGGTTGATTAAAATTAATTTGTGTTGTCTTCACAAGAGTTGAAATGAACTCACCCTGAATGAACAATGAAAGAAAGGTTAAGCATAAATTAAATTCTTTCAATGTCCTGTCAGAAGAGACTTGATGTGTCAACTTTAATTTAATTGCCACTTGCGGACAGGCTTTGTATTGGCTTTAGAAATGAGTCTGGGATTTGGCTGTAGTTACAACTGAAGATCTCTGTGGTTTGGAAATGCACGAAGAGTGGGAAACAGATCGTGCTATAATACAAAGAGTAGCCTAGCCATTTTAACGACAGCATAAAAAAAGAAACCAAACATTAAAGGCTAAAATCACTAAATTTCAGTGGTAACAAATTATAGGATTTCTGTAAGCTTCATCATTTAACAAGAAAGAAAGTTCCGGCACTGGGAAACCACCACTCTTAACAGACCTCCCAGTCTGAGATGACTTGCATATGAGTCACATATAAAGATAAAGTATCATCTTTATTGCTAAGATGTTACCTAAATATCATTTGACTAGTAACAGATTTCATAGTTCTTTTGAAAAGCAATTTCCCAAAATGCATACTCATACTCTAATTATTTTACTTTAATATGTGCAGTAAACGAATTTTGGAATGTACAAGTGCATATATGTAGTATAATTGAAAAACATGCCATATACAGTTAAAGACTAAATGATTTGCCCCCTATGAAATAGTTAATTATTTTTCAAATAATTCCCACGTGCTGTTTATCAAAGCAAAGTTTTTTTTTTTCAACACATCATTTCTAAACATAAAAGTTTATTTATGAAACTTAGTGTTTCTAATACAAATATAACTATGTTTCAGGCTTGTCTTTCAGGCATGCCCATTCTTCCTTAGCAAATTTCTCAAGCTTCTGGCATGGACCATTTTGCTAATTTGGAAGTAGTTCTTCACCAAAAGATATACCTTTGGGTCATTATCATGAGGTGTACCTTTGGGTTCCAAATGAAAACATCTCCACAGCATTATTCTCCCACAGCTATGTTTCACTGTTCTGTAGCCAATCAAACGATTTAAGGGGGCTAATAATATTGGAATATATATATTTAAAAAAAAGGTTTTAGCCAATATTATTAGCCCCCTTAAATCTTAAATATAATGCTTTTGTCACATTCACAGTCTTTCTTGAGAGGACACAAATAATAAGAAATATTTAAAAAGAAATTATTTGCTCTGTTAAACATCTCTTGGGAAATATTTGGAAAATAATTGAAATTTCATGAAGGGGCTAATAATTTTGTCTTCAACTGTACACTGTGCTAAATTATTTTAATATTTTAAAAGCAATACTTGAGGATGAACACTGACCTCATACTTTAGGAAGTTTGCTCCACAGTTCTTATTAATCCAAGATGCTTCCATAATTTACGCTTCTTTGATATACTGCTAATTAGGTACTTTCGTTCTGCCTGCAACTTTTCCCTAATTGTAATTACACATAGTAGAATACTGTCACATTGAAAATGAATTACACACAAATGTAATTACAAAGCTGATAATACAGTTGATAGAATTTAATTTTATAGCTCCATCTCAGTTAACAGGTCGTCACTTCCCACTTCCCTTTTTGCATTTATGTGTATGAACTTTATATGTGGAATCTAAAAAGCATAGAGATTAAATTGTTCATTCATCGAGAGGGGTATTCTAAAATCAAGAACGCATCAGTGAAGTGTCAGTCTGTGGCTGCGTTACAGTGCACAACAGAAACATGAATAAAATGGTCTTACAAAACCACAAGAGAAATATAAAACAACAGGGAGGTGTAAAACTGGTATAAAGCATTAGTAATTAGATACAAAAAAAGGAGGTGATAATTAATCAATGAAACTAGAACTAAATGGAAAAAGGCAAAACAGTCCAAATGTGTATGTGCGTATGATTTACACTGAACCAGAACCTGAACTGTAACAGTAACACATTTTGTAAACAAATATGAAGTGTAAAGCAAAAAGTTGATGAGCTAAGAGGGACATAAAACTAAAAAGAATACATAGGTAGCACTTTAATTTACAGTCCTGATCCGCATGTTAATACTATGTACATATTATAGTAATTACAATAGTAAAAAATAATGACTAGTTACTAACTCTGCACCTACCCCTAAACCAAACCCATGCAATTTCCTTATATTACCCAATATTTTATCAGGTAAGTAGACTGTAAGTATTGTACACATAAGTAGTGTACATTCTGTAAACCAAAGTGCAACAGAAATATAAATGTAGTGTAGCTAAGATTGAAATGCTGCTATAAATGAACTGAATGCATTTTAACCACATTACACTCCTAAGAAAAAAAAGGGCTCTATCAGGCGCTTTATGGGATCATTTTATGGGTATAGTTTTAGTTCACTTTTTATTCATTTTCAAATTTAATAAAGTTGTATCAAACAGTTCTAAACATACCACTAGAAAATTTATTATGCTATCATTTAAGACATTTCTGCTTATATAGAACCTGCTTGGTTCTTTAAAATGGAGTCAAGAACCCAAGAGTTCTATACAGAACCCCAGATCTTTTTTTATAAGATTGTATCATTTCATATCATTTATCATTTCTATCATTGTATCATTTTCAAGACTTGTTCTTTCAAAATTTACTTTGTAAACATAACACTAGGACATTTCCGGCGAGTTGCTAAGATCTGATGATAAGATGTTCTGAGTTGCTGTTATTAAGGCATTGCTAATTGCTAAGTTTGTCCTGGGTGGTTTGCCCAAGGCAAAATAACCCATCCTCAAATCTCTGTGATATTAGTCCATAAATATTTTCTATAGACTAAATTATATTCTGAGCCCCAGCAAGCATCACTAATACATAATATCTTTCTTGGATTATTTGATCTCTAATCAGATATCACTTTAGATCTATTTGAAAAAGATAAATCTGGACGTCTTTCCACATTTGTTTGTGCTCCATTTGTCTTGTACTCTGATTGTCTGCTCTGATCAAGCTTCTCTCATGTCAGATCACATCATGTATTACGGAAGATGCCATCAAAAGAACAATGTTTTAATCACTATTTCCCTGATAGCACAACATATCAGCAGAACTGTATAAGTGTGTGGTAATTTCATGATGAATATACTAAAAATGTACAGTTCTATTTCCCTCAGCTCTCTGACTATTATTTTTTAAAGTGGTTCCATATAAAGAAATTAGCAGGAGCCATCCTTTCATTTCCTGACCTGAGGATTGCAATTATGCCTTTATTTTTATATCCAAATTACAGAGACGGGCAATCATTCATGGCATAAAAATTCACCAAATCCACAGACATTCTTGGTTGCCCTGACGAATTAATTTCACACGTAGAGGCAAACGTTCTCTTCTGTGGTATAGCTTGCCAGTATACATTCTCACAGGCTGCAGAGTAATGAAAATGAATTGGAAACCGTATTATAACACTGAGATTCAGATCCAGCTCTCTCAGCCTGTTACTGAGGCTATAAAGAATCCAATTTGCTGAAGGGCTAATAGAGAGCACAGCAAAGGCCCGGCACAATGGGGTATATGTCTGTTCATTCATATCTATCAGCTGTCGCTGAATTGGTCACGCTCCATCAAAACCATGGAAGACTGTAAAACACCCTGCTGTGCAATATAAATCTTTTTAAATAAACACAAAACACAGATGTCAATAATATTTGAGGTAATTCTGTACTTAATATCAAAGTGGCCATGTGTAATTTTTTGCTTTCAAAAGGGGTCCCTCTGTTTCCTTATCATTTACACGAATCCTGATTCACACCAAACAGTGCTAAGAGAAGCAACAACGTAACTACATGCTTGTCACACTATTATTTATCTATTAATTCATATTAAAACGTCTTCATTTTAAGCTTAATAAGCATTGAACCAAGCCAACTAGCTATGAGGTGAATTGCAACATTATACACTTTTATATTAACTCTTTCCCAACCAGTATTTATTTTTTGGTAAGGCTCCAATCAGCCACCGGAGGTCTCACTCAGGTCTACAGTACTGAACTACAATTCCCAAGAGCCCACATATCTGGACTGATTACCTGCTCCTCAACACTCAGATTATTTAATCCCCCTGTGTGTGATTACTCGTAGAAAACTTTGGTACATTTCTGAACATTATTATTCGCTGTGTTGTTCTGCCCGTGACTCTTGACGCCTTTGAATACCTTGTGCGACTCTTTTCCACCTGCATACCACTTGTGTTTGTCTGGATTATTGCTTTTGTTGTTTGCTGCCTGCCTTGATCCTCTGCCTGTTATGATCATGTTTACTGCTCTGTCTCTCATTGTGTTGTTTGTCCTGGTATTTTGACCCTTGCCTGTCTGTACTTGCTTTGTTTTATAAACCACACAGATCCCATTCAGCCTTAATCTCACCTCGTGGACATAAGGGTCCAGCGCTCACACTGGAATGACCTTGTTCTTTAATCCTGGCCATGATCACTAGGACAGAAGTCTCAAGCCACAAAGGAAACAAGTACCGAGAATCAGAAACCCGGAGGTACGTGGTAAACAAGGCAGCCTCAACCACAGATCAAACAGCTTCACACAAACGCAACCGACATAGAGCTTTGCTGAAGACGCTCAAAGCTGCCGCTTCTGGTTTCCGGAGCCCTTTTAAGATCCTGGATCATGACGTCACCGACCCGCGACGATCATTCCACAACTTTTTTTTACAATCATGTGTAAATAAACTTGTGATCACAAGAAAATAAGAGAGAAATATAATTCTCCATGGCCTCTTAGGGCTTCAGTAGTTTAATGTTGATGATCGCGTTATTTGGTTGAATATGCTGTTGCTTGTTTCTGCTTCCTCTTCACCTGTGTTTTGGTCAGAAGATTATGTACTCTTTCAGAATATGTGTAATAGCCCCCTATAACAGTGAAAACATGGAAAGACGGAAATGAGTTAAACGGGAAAGGAGTTAAGCAAAAGCATTTGAAAATCTGACAAAATAACAAAAGATTAACGACTTATTTGAAGGAAAGAACTACAATCCCATGAAGCATTGCAAACATCAGTCAAATGAAAAACTATAATGAAAAATAAAATTAGTCTTTTAAAGTTGTTGATTATCATCTTTAGAAATTAAATATTTTAAAATTATTGCAATATATATTTATGGCTACCGAAAGAGCTCTTCTGGCACGACTTACTGACTGTCTTTTTTTCTTGTACAGCTCCATGGGTAGTGTAGTTTTTCACCACAAATTCCGTTGTTTAACACTATTTTAAAATAATGCTTAAATAATATTAATAGTACATACTATGGATTTACAACCTTCCAGCTCACAGAAGGTCTGTCTTTACATGTTTAAAATCAATTTCCCTTTTAAAACAATGAATTAAGTTTCTATTTTTGCACTCTATAGACCTTATGTAGCCCTGCCACTTTTCAGCAATACATTAATTGCGTTCTGTCTTCTGGTTTATATATTTCCACTCCATGATCTTACCAGGTCTAATGACATTAGTTATGATCAGTGCTTGTGATAACTTTTGCTAGCTCTATAGTTAATAAAATCCACTTCACCAGCTAACTACTCTTTCACAGCGATGCCACAGAAATATACAGAGCTAAAGAAAATTATTCTAAAGATGGCTGCGCACTAACTTCTCTAGTGCTTAAGGTCTACACATGAATAAAAGTGATTTTTGGGTAATTATATTGATTATTTCCTTTAACAACTGCGTTAAATTGTAAAATGGTTATTGTATTTCATCGAAATTCCGTTTTAGATGGTATTTAATCTATAAGGAACTTACTCACAAACCCTAAACTGTAGCTTTAACTTGCTTAAATCTTCTGGATTTTGACACTGTGTGTGAATCAAACTCCAAATGTCTTATTTCAAACAATGACTGGTTTGCCCTAGTATTTCACATGTATGTTGCAAAATATTATATTAATAAATAGGTTTATTGTGTTTTTTCATGTATTTTATAAGTTTAGCAACTAGATGTCATTAACATAAACATCTTCTCTGCAAGCGTTCTGTGCAACTTTGAGTTCATTGTTCAGTTCTGTTCATTTGTTTCAGATCAACAATAAGAAAACGTCTGATTTCTAGGAATATGAAAAAGGTGTGTTGTGTGGAAAGTTCTTGTCCAGAACCATCTTAAACAGCCATTCTTTACATCAAAGTCAAATGCCTGGCCACACGAGATGTAATTCTGTTACACACTTCACTTTCTACAGCCACAACATAAATGAATAGCATTTTGTGCCATCAATTTTTTGAAGTTCCAAGTAATCCATCAAATTGAATTGTGCTTTGCCGGTCTGTTTGCAGCTTATTTGTTTAGGAAATAAAGAATAAATTTGGCAGTCTGTCAGAGCAGTCTGCAGTGGCAGCAGCTGAAGTTTTAAAGCCGGTAATGATGTCGGCTCATCAGTCTTTGAGGAGTTAGAAGCGCTGATCCAATTGACTGATTGTAATAGGCCCTGACTAACGGCAGCCAACACCGTCCTAGCGGCACAATTTATATTCCCATGCGTCACAATAGAGCTCACTCCTACAAAAGACTCCGTGACCACAAATGGACCATGATCAAACAACCTTGCCCACGTTTGGCACTAATAGGAGGCCTTAACTGTGCCTGAAATTGGGACAATAACTTTAAATATTTTATTTGGTCTTCTGGAAAGGACTGATACATTAAAGCTCGAACATCCTGTCAGACTGACACTGATGAAAGAAGAGAGAATGAAAGAATAAAGGCGGTGAGAATGGAAGAGAACTTTTCTCTTTCACATTTAGCCAGTTTCTGCTCTTCTGAAGAATATTTAAGTGTATGTGAGATCAAAGAGACAAAGAACTCACTGTACCCAAGCATGTCCGAGACAAGCTCATAACAATGGAAATACCGGAGAAGCTGATGCCTCAGAAAGGATGCAAAGATGCTTAAATAAACGAAGACAGAACAAAGACATTCTTTTGCTCCCAAAAGTAAAATTGACTGACATTCTATTCATGATCTAGGAAGAAACTCTTAACTGTGTGTCCTAAGCAAGTTTCCAGTAACAAGCATTTTCTGAAGGCCAAACTGCTGCGTTGACTTCAGCTTAAAGCCCTGACGTTCACTGTAAAATCTGGTCAATTCGCATCTTAGGCTCCACTTAGCCATGAAGGAGCTGTCTAATTGATAAATAGCAACCAATCACAGTTTGAAGTTTCAACGGCAGTAAATCTGTCACGGATCGAATGAGAGAGGACTCAAATGCAGGGGTAAAGGAGGATTTATTTAACAACATATAAACCAACATAAACGTAAAGCAAAAACCCACGAGGGGGAAACATAACATAAACACTAAATGTAACACAAACAAATCAGATCACGCGTACACTAGGAACAGGGACCAGCTCAACGTGAAGACATCCGACAATGACACGACAAAGGACAGCAAACACACCGGGATTAAATAGGCAACACATGAGGGAAGGTGGTGATGAGAGGCAGCTGGGAATGATTACAGGAAACAAGGAGGCGGGGCAGACACTAACAAGACACACACACACGGGAGAGAGAGCAGTGCCACGGTTCTGTCCACTAAAACACTAATAACACTGGAAACAGAGACAGAACCGTGACACTACCCCCCCTCTAAGGAACGCCACCTGGCGTTCCAACATGAAACAAAAACCCAACACCGACATCACCACCAAGCATAACACACAAGACAGGGAACTCAAGGAATAATGGGAAAAAGGGAGGGAGGGCAAACAGACAATATCAACAAAAATCAAGATAGTGAATACCAAGGAAAAGGCAAATTCAAGATTGTCCAATCAACATAATAAACTGAAAAGGCAGTCCTCAGGACCAGAGAAAGAAAAAAAAAAATATTAATCTCCAGGGAGGGGGGAACAGGAGGGTTGAGCCAGGGGGGCTCCCGGGGTACCGGTGGATCGGGCGGAACCGGTGGGTTGAGCCAGGTGGGCTCCCATGGTACCGGTGGATCGGGCGGAACCGGCGGGTTGAGCAGGGTGGGCTCGGGCTCGGCCGGCGGGTCAGGCGGACAGAGTTCGGGCTCGGCCGGCGGGTCAGGCGGACAGAGTTCGGGCTCGGCCGGCGGGTCAGGCGGACAGAGTTCGGGCTCGGCCGGCGGGTCAGGCGGACAGAGTTCGGGCTCGGCCGGCGGGTCAGGCGGACAGAGTTCGGGCTCGGCCGGCGGGTCAGGCGGACAGAGTTCGGGCTCGGCCGGCGGTTCAGGCGGACAGAGGTCGGGCTCGGCCGGCGGGTCAGGCGGACAGAGGTCGGGCTCGGCCGGCGGGTCAGGCGGACAGAGGTCGGGCTCGGCCGGCGGGTCAGGCGGACAGAGGTCGGGCTCGGCCGGCGGGTCAGGCGGACAGAGGTCGGGCTCGGCCGGCGGGTCAGGCGGACAGAGGTCGGGCTCGACCGGCGGGTCCGGCAGCGAAGGCTCTGGGACACCCGGCAGGTCAGGCAGCGAAGGCTCTGGGACGACCGGCGGGTCAGGCAGCGAAGGCTCTGGGACGACCGGCGGGTCAGGCAGCGAAGGCTCTGGGACGACCGGCGGGTCAGGCAGCGAAGGCTCTGGGACGACCTCAAAGACGGTCTTCCCATGTGTCCTCCAGGCTCTCAGGGCAGAGACAACAAAGAAAAGATCCACAGCCCTCTTAGCCTTAGCAGGGCTGACCAGCGGTGCAGCGGTGCCCTCCTGGCTGGCAGTGGTCTCCAGTGCGGCCTCCTGGCCGATAGCAGACTCCAGGACGGTCTCCTGGCCGGCAGCGGGCTCTGGGACGACGGCCCCCTGGCCGGCAGCGGGCTCTGGGACGACGGCCCCCTGGCCGGCAGCAGGCTCTGGGTTGGCGGCCCTGTGCAGCCTCCAAGCTCGCACAGCGGCCACTGCATAGAAGAGGTCTACTGCCCTCTTAGCCTCGGCTGGGCTAATGGGATTCTTCCCCCGCTGAGTCCTCATGTTGGTCGTGTCATTCTGTCACGGATCGAATGAGAGAGGACTCAAATGCAGGGGTAAAGGAGGATTTATTTAACAACATATAAACCAACATAAACGTAAAGCAAAAACCCACGAGGGGGAAACATAACATAAACACTAAATGTAACACAAACAAATCAGATCACGCGTACACTAGGAACAGGGACCAGCTCAACGTGAAGACATCCGACAATGACAAGACAAAGGACAGCAAACACACCGGGATTAAATAGGCAACACATGAGGGAAGGTGGTGATGAGAGGCAGCTGGGAATGATTACAGGAAACAAGGAGGCGGGGCAGACACTAACAAGACACACACACACGGGAGAGAGAGCAGTGCCACGGTTCTGTCCACTAAAACACTAATAACACTGGAAACAGAGACAGAACCGTGACAAAATCTCAAGGAGATAATGTTTTTATGCCAATCCTAATGAGGTTTTCATTTGAAAAGATGTATTCTTTTATTACATTTACTATGACACTAGGACAGTTGTAGAAACCTGATATTTTTGCATTTTACCAAGGTTATTATAAAACTAAAACCATTCTAATCTTTAACCAAAACAAAGAGAATAAACATCCATCCTCAAGTACCTAAATTCTAAAAAAAAAGATTTTAATTCAGAAAATTAAAACATGCAAAATGGAAGATACATGCTATTGTATGAACATATGGTTTGCATTTTTATTGTGCTTAAGTAAATTAATAGATGAGACAAAAACCAGCTAAAACCCAAAATGACCCATATTGTATTCTAACCCTAGCCCTTATTTTCTATTTCTTCATTTGTATTTTATATTTGTATTAAATAATATTGATAAGTATGACGTTTAAATATTATGATTATTATGTGCAGCACCACAAGCAAGCACTGCAACCCTGGAATTTTTAAAAGGCCATTTTAAGTCATAATAATTTTTTTACATGATTTGCCCAAGGCATGCATCCCTATAGCATTGTATTTTGAAAAGAACCATGCAAAAATAATAGACTACAATTAAATCAATAATATGGCCCTTTAATCCACCTTTTTTGTAAAAAGTAATAAAAGTTGTTGGCTTTTTACTGCCACAAGTGTTCAGCTTGAAACTGCAGTGAAATGTATTTATATCATGACACGAGACTCTCAGAGAGATTGAGATTGGCATTGTAATGGATATGACAGTGTTAATGTATTTGATCTTGGTGGAATAGATCTGCTACACTGCTGCTGCTGAGCAAGTAACGACACTTGCTCTACATTTTCAACAGATAAATACCTGCATACCCTGAATATGAAGTTGAGTAGCGTGTCAGCTACATTCAGACTGGAACTGGTTATCTCTGACAGGTCTTGCCATTTTTGACTGTAATATACATCAGGTGGTCCGTCAACCGTCCATGCATTTGCTGCTAAGACTACATTTGCTACACACATAATAGCTCATGCTGTCATAACATGTTTCCTGTCATCCTTTTGTCCATCCTGCTGTGCATAATCAACAGAGCATTTCAATGTATGATGTTGCACTTGTGATTTTTGAAAAGGGTTCAAGGACATTAAAGCTCTTTGAGATTAATCAAGTTGAAATGTATTGATGGGTCTCTTCATAAATATAAGAGTGTTTCTTCAACTATTGCCACATTTGGACCTGTGGAAAATCAACTCACTCTTTAAATACACTAGTTTATTAAATAACATTCTACATACATTCATTGTAGAGGATTTATGTCATAAACTAGAATCACCACAGTGGAAACCGTTTGAAATAAAATGGATGCTTTTTTCTAATCCCGTAGCTGGCATCTCATATATCCCAAATACACTTTATTTAGGATTAATTTGACATTTTAATAATTTATATGTCAACATATCTATAAAAAAATTATATAAATATTTTCCCGCAGTATGTATTTATAGGGTTTATTTATTTAACTTTTTTCAACATTTTAAAATATTTAATTTTAAGAAAGGTAATACAAGATGCAATGCCTTTGAAAAGTAGACCAAATAAAAGATGGCAGAAAGAAAGAGCTAATAGGATGGGACATAAAAATGTTGCGGTTACACAAACACATAATTCCTTTTGCTCCGTTAATAACAGCAGTCAGCATAATGACATAGTATTACTACATAAATGTTACTCTGTTTTATAACTAAATACGAATGTATTTCTTGAATGCAGACATATGTTTTCTACCATGCCGTGAAAAAAAAATATCGAATTGATGTATATGCGTATAAAACATTGGACATGTTTATTTATGAGAAAGGTAACACAACCCAATTTCTAAACTCAGAATAATTCCTTCCATCAGAATGTGCCCGGACATTTTTTTCTCATAATTACTTCCTTGGCAAAAGCGATATAATGAAATTTGACACATCATCTCTAACTCCACTGCCTTCAGCTCTCTCACTTACATAAAAACAGATGAAAACTACATTGATGGTTATTCAAAAACTTACATTTATGCATTTCGCAGACGCTTTTATCCAAAGCGATTGACATTGCATTCAAGGAACATGTTGTCATTCTAATCAGTTCTTGCTTTCCCTGGAAGTCGAACCCATGACCTTGGTGTTGCAAGCACCATGCTGTCTACTGTTTCATCTACAGGAAAGCCAATTTTCAGATAATGTTCAAATTCAGTATTGTTTATTACTATTACTGTGATTGACGCATTTATGGTCTGATTGATCAATTCTAATGATTAGAAATCATTTTTTTTGATTGTTAAAATATAATTAAACATTAAAGATGAAATATTAAAATGGAAAACACAGAATTTGTTTTTGCAAAGAAAACTCTTCTCTTAATTGCAGCACAGGCTGGGTGAATAATGAAGAATTATGGGATGGAGGTGACGTATTTATAAACAATCCAGAGCCATAATTACTGTGGTTGTGCTTTGGCACAAACTTAGACGAGCGCTTGTGCTTATTTTGGTCTATGACATGTTTAGAATGCCCTTGGGTTTTGCAAAGGCTCCGGAATGGGTTTTGGACCACATTCAGAGGTTTGGAATGATTTGTAGGTTTGATGCTAGACCACATACTGAGATCAGCCGTTTACTTTGAGGAAGTGTAAGTGTGTGTATGTGTATGTGTGTGCATATATGTGTGTGTGTGGGGGGGGGGGGGGGGGGGGGGAAGGGGGGCATGGCAAATACAGTTGGTTACTTTCTGAAATAATGCACATTGTATAGATGGGGAAGAATTGAATGTTAGTATCTGGACAACACTTTAGAACTCATCATTTAGCAGTGTTTTTTGTGTGGTTTCTAGGAGTGTTTGGCTAATGTTTTTAAATGGTTAGTTTAACCACAAATCCACAGTTTACTCACACTCAAGCCATCCTTGGTGTAAATTACTTTCTTTCATCTAAAAAGTGCATCTATCCACCATAAAAGTAATCCACACGACTCTGGTGTATTAAAAACACCTTCTGAAGCAGAGCAGTGCATTTTGTAAGAAATATATCCATATATAAAACATAGTAAACTATAATCACTGGCTTCCAGCAATGGCAATCGTAAGAGAGTAGAGTTCAGTCAGAAGGGTGACCTGTGACCCGAAGGATGATGCGGTGTAGCGTTTACAATCACAAAAGCACAGAGGATAGCAATAGTATGGATTGCTAGTCTAAATGTCTAAAATCTAAATATGGATTCTAAAGCCAAACAAAGTTTTAAAGAAAATTAGGAGGAACTCGATGTCAGAGTAGACGAGTTGTAACGTCAATGTCATAATACACCTCTTGAATTTCAATCACTTTTTGAGCTCTTTTGTGGTGCTTACAAGAGGGGAGGCAATTTGTCAGGAACAAGATGTGAGCCTTTCTGTTTTGGACCAATAAGTAACTGTTTGCCAACCTCCCAAAACAGCATAGCATATCTAACAATGCCTCAAAAGCAGGGGCATAGCCAGAATTTTATTTTTGAGGGGGCCTGAGTATAATGTAGTCGGCAGAATTCGATCCTGCGCGGGGAAACCCCAATGGATTTCAAGTCCATCGCCTTTACCTCTCAGCCAAGACTAGTTGTGGAGCAATGCGCAGCGCGCTATTGTTGACTTTGGGGGTGCGTTGCGGTTGTCTTGTACGGCGGGCAATATGTGTTTTCACTTTAGTTTTCACAGTCGCGATTTTAAACAATTGAAAATCTGAGGGGGCCGCACATGTAAATGAGGGGGCCCAGGCCCACCCAGGCCCCCCCGTGGCTACGCCACTGCTCAAAAGAATATTTTCATCAAAAATGGACTCACTCTCAAGCCAACATATGTGTACTGTATATGACTTTCTTCTTTTAGCTAAACACAATAAATTTTATATGAAATAATATCCTGTCTCTTCCCAGCTTTGTAATGGCACTGAATAGTGTTGGCCTTGAAAAGGTTCAAAAAGCACATCCTTTTATCATAAAAGTAATCCATATGAATAGATGTCTTCTGATGCAAAGCAATGGGTTTAAAAAAATAAATAAATCCATATTTATACATTTCTAGAGAGAGTTTGGTATTAAATCTTTGATCTGCATGGCTGCAACGTTTGTACAAGGCAGATTAAGCTAAATGTGACAAACACCCTATAGATTTTATTGATATTGTTGGTTTGGTTGCTGCTTTTGCTCTTCTCATTTGTAAGTCACTAAAGTGGAAAAAAAATGATAAAAGTGTTGATTAAATAACATGATTAAATAAAAATATAAATTCTCTATCAATTGTCCACCCTCAGAAACCAATTGTTGTCTTGTTTAATAAAATGAAATACTATCCACTTACATAATATCTAGATAAATTTCTATTTTTATGATATAAATGTGTTTATTTTTATTCATTACTAGCACTTTATTTTAACACTATTTTATTGTGGCTGTTGTAATGTTGTTGTTTTTTTCTTATCATTACCTGTGTGTAACTCTTTGGCAACATTGTGTGTAGACACAATCAGGCCACTAAAGTACTTTAAAAAAATGCAGTTGAAATTGAGAGAGAGAGACATTGCTATAACTTGATGCTTATTGAATCTGAAGGGTAAGAAGTCTTAAACAAATTAGACAAATCAATAATTTCCAAGCTGGGAGGAAATGATTAAAAATGCAAATGTACGTCTTGTGCATAAGATTGGGTTGTATAAATGTATAAATGGCTTGTATAAATGGTTCATGTGTAAATGCGTTGACTTCTCCTCCTTTTAGTCAGTTTGTTAGTATTAGAACAACTGCTTATTGTTCCACAAGAGATGCATTAGGATTATACAAATGGAGCACAGATTCTCCATAATTAAAGGAGTAGCTGCTGCTAAATCCTCACTTTTAGTGTGTCTGTTACAGCTCAAGGAAAGTAGGTAGGATCTAGTTGCAGTAGATACAAACACAGACGTTTCAGTAGTTCTGAAACACAGAAATACAAAAAGAGGGAGAAACTAAATAGATAATTAACTCAACACACCTGAACCGAGGAACCTAATCGAATAGTTGCCAACAGAGACCGAATAGAGGCGAACCAATAAGCATAAACACAGAAACTCAAACATGAACAGAACAGGGAATTAAAATCAAAAGACAAACTCAAAACCTGAGAAACTGCTGATTGTTTTATGAATCACACGCGAACCCTGTCGTAAGATACTATGTTAGATTGATAAATGAGGCCTAATGTATATTTTCTCTTTTGAGGACCATTTTCTGCAAACAGTACAGGTGATTGTGTTTGAAAGTTCCAGTAAATCAGCAGTTTTTGAAATGCTCAGACCAGCTCGTCTGGCACCAATAACCACACCAGCCCAGGGTCTTCATGGCTAAATGCACTGAGTGAATAGTTCTGTAAACGAGAAATATTGTAGATGTAAACATTGAACATGTGTACCTAATAAAGTGGCCAGTGAGTATATAAAGGTATCAATGTTTTACATGTTGCATCGATATATTTGATCATCCTTAGTTATCGCACTGAAGTAACTAACAACGATTATGTTTTATTTTTGGGATAATTGTTTGAATTTGCACAAATAAATAAAAATCTAAGAGGTGCCCAAAAATGTCCACCACCATACACTTCCCCTCTCTACCACATACAGTCTCTCTCTTCATGACGCTATCTGCAACGCTTTTCATGTGAAGGTCAAAGCTTGTGTTGAAAGGTTCATTGAAGCGCTGACATGAATCACCGGAAAGGGCCTTAAGCACTCTAAGAATGGGTTTATAATTTTCCCTTCAATTTCAAAGTGTTTAGAACTTTGTTACTTTAAAATGAGAGTCATTTGAACTTGACAAGATTAAGGTACCTTTTTGAAAATCTCCTAATTTAGCTGTCAGAGTAAAGGGTAGCGTTGAACAGGCCTCCTATAGTCATGTGAAACGCCGCAGTTCACCTGCACGCCAATTAATGAAACGATTCATAAGACGTTAATTTACTTCATCTGAAAAGAGACCAAAGGGCTTCGAGGTGCTGATATTTTTAGTCCTAATATAATTTGATGCATTAAAAGCTAATATGTTAAACGTAATTTGATATGCTGTGACATTGGAGAAATGGAATATTAATGGATCAAAAATTGGACTGTGTAAATCAAACAAATTGTTTAAAGGATTAGTTCACCCAAAAGTGATTAACCCAATAAAGCCTACAGTATCATATTTGATACATACATTTCTGAGGCCTCTAAATTATCAACATTACTTTAGGCTGAAAAACCTGTTGTACACAAACTACTACATAACTTCTTGTCATCTGATTGTTTTGAATGTGATCAACTGAATGATAATAGAATACAAAGTTTCTTTCTATGAGTGTTTTATCTCCAAAAAAAATTATGTGAATCTTAATACCCGAAGCTCTGGAACCCAAACATATTTGCAGGCTTGATCCTTAAACTAATATGCCAAGTTCAGATTAATCCACTTTGACTCCCAGCAGTGCGAAACCAGGACATTTATATAAATGTTTGCAAACCATTAACTGCTTAGCTGACCTGCTAAACGACTTTGACAGAGGGAAAGGCGGCTAATGTAAATGGCACAGTTTATTTACCCAGCAAACACTCCACTTTACCGCACCAGCTAATTATCAACAGCTAATGGTAAATGAGTTCGGGGTGTCTGTGTTAGCTTTCAAAGTCAACCTTACACTCACCCATGTTGATTAAGACCAAATGGATTGTGCTAAATTCAGTTAATGTCTTGTGGGATGTTAATGGTTGTACTGCAAGAATTTCAGACAAGAGGTAATGGTGCTGTACTTGGAGTTCAGCTGTATATTTTTAATTCAGCATTTCTTCTGCCACTCAAAGACACGGCCTAGCAGACATGATAATATTGGGCAGTGAATCATTTGTATGTGATGCAACGTTAAAACAGGTGTGTGTCGTGTCCTGATTATGTTGATGGTGACTTGATTGGTTGGTACTTTGCAGCTACAGTGGAGTTCACTTATATCGACTCGCGGTTAACTCGCCAATCCTATTATGTCGACGTTTTTGAAGTGGAACCGCCAAACTCCCTATTTGTCTTAGCATTTTCTTTTCGGTAATGTCAATTCCTTAATGCCACCGAACACTAATATCTCGAGCAGAAAAGAGGGACAAATTTGCCACTTCACATGGTTAACTCGTGTCTCATGAGCGTACCTAGTTCACTGCGCTTGCGCTGAGTTTGCCTTGCACGTGGATCGCGGTCCTGGTCGCTCTGTCAATGACGCTTCTCTCTCAGCGCCGCGCAGCACTCTCTGAAGTGAAGGCACATATCGTTCTTAGGCGCTGAGCAGGGCGCGCGTCAGAACAAAAGCAGGTGTGTGTGTGTTTATCTAAGCCTCATACTTTGTTCTGACACGCGGTCTGCTCAGCGCCACTGCGGATTGAAGAGTAGAGGTTGTTAAAAAGTTGCCAAATTTGTTGAGAAAGCACATTAGACAGGCAGAATGCAAGAAAGTATGTAATCTATACAGTATACAGCGTGATGACCTCACGAATATGTTATGACTGTTTTACGCTGTGAGCAAAATTGTGTTTGCAATGTTGGAGAATATAATTAAATGTTTGTATCGAGAATCAAAGGTGTTTTTTTATTGTATACTGTTAAATCTCTGCTGTTAGTTGGTGCACATATGCCTTTTGTTGTTAGCAAACATATACAGTGTATGAACATTTTTATAGCATGCCGATCGCTTCATCTAATAAATCGCCATATTGGCTGTTGGTTATCTCGTTGCTTTTTTGCAACTCCCGAAGCTGTCAAGATAACTGTATTCCACTGTACTCTCCAACTAACTCTCATTAGAATAGACTGTTTGGTTCAGTTTAGCATATGTTGACAAGCAGTTGCTATAGTCAGTACATGTGTGTTGAGGAGCATCACAATACAGAGTTAGCAGATGTTAAGCCGGCAGTCTACTAACACTCTAATAAGAGTTAGTTGACACGTAGATGCTTAGTAGAATATCGAATGTGTAACATTGAAATAAAGTGTTACCAAAGTACCACCTTGCATATGTTTAAATACCCCCTGTGTTACACATGCTCCTGGCTGGGAATTAGTGTTATAAATAATGCAATAATAACTACTATCAAGTGAAGCGGTAGGAAATCTCCCTATTTTCACATTTGAATTGTTTCAGAGATTTTTCAGGTGTAAGGACACCTGATTCCTGTGGAAAAGCCAATATTGTTTACTCAATGTGTTCAGTTGATTTTGGGTGGTGTGAAAATGCAGTGCAGATTTATCTATGCCTTTGAATTGTTAGAATGACAATGTATCTCCAGTCGCAGACAATATTCAATTGTATATTTACATATTTCAGTACCACGGACAGCAGATATGGCTGGCATATCTATAAACCATTCCACAGTCTAGATAAGAACATTCATATCTTTTATTATACAATGGTCTGTCTGAATACTCAATTCTGATTGGCTGGAAGGTGTGTATTAAAACCAAGTCACAGGGCACCAGACTGCAACCAGATGGTGCCTCTGTTATGATCCTGAATCATTTGTCATTTATTCAATTCTGTCCTGTGTACACTGTCTCTGTGCATGTTTGTGTTCCAGGTGGGTGGTCCCCCATGATATCTAGCTAGAGGTTGTGATTGGTTCTCCTCAGTGTTGCCAACTTAGCGACTTTGTCGCTATATTTAGCGACTTTTCAGACCCCTCTAGCGACAAATTTTCAAAAAAGCGACTAGCGACAAATCTAGCGACTTTATCTGGAGCTATTGGCGACTTTTGGCGACTTTCTGAAGTGAAAGCACATATCGTTCTTACTCTTCTCAAGGAGCAGCGAGTGCAGCCGTGGGCCGCATCCCCATCCCAAAGCACTCACAGGCGGCCCAAACCTCGCGCTGCAGCCGCTCCCAGATGCAGGGAGAGCAGGAGATCTTCCCTCCTCCACGTCCAGACTGCAAATGAATCGCGCATGTCCCGCCAATGGCAGCACGGGATGTAAAATGTTCTTTGTCTAAACATAATTAAACCCTAACTGGAAACACTTTATTTTACGGTCCAATTCTCACTATTAACTAGTAGTTTTTTTTTTTTGGATATTGGCCATTTACTAGGCTAATTATAAATGTAAAATGTGAATGCCTTATTCTCCATGATCATATTGTACATCCCTTAATCATACCTAGAAATTTACTTATAGTTTTATATTCAGCGAGATCCCAGATGTGAGGTTGTTAGGGGGGTTTGGGGCCATGCTCCCCTGAGAAAATTTTGATTTCTATGATGTGCATTTTAAGATGTTCTGAAGGCCAAAAAATATGATAACAATATAGCTTGAAAACCATGTCAGTGGGTAGTGGATTATTTGTCTTTCTTCTTATCCCCAGATCTCTCTTTTTCTCTTTGTTTTTATTTTGCCCTGTCTCTTCACCTAAAGTTGAGCTTTGACTGATTCTTTTCATCATTGAAGAAAGTAAACATATTAACTAATTAACTGATATTTATGTTTTATTCATCCTTTTCGTAGACATGTTAATTTATTAAAAGCTACCAGGAAAGCTAGGTAACTTAGCTTATTAAATTAATTCACAATATGCACACATTCATTACTAATCTTATGCCTGATACAGGCTGAAAAAAGCTGAGCTTTTTTTAATTTACTGAAGGTAATTTTCAAATGGAATTATATTAATTTACAATAATCTGATAAAAATGGCTTTGTTATAGTTATTGTTCGTTAATTAGGCTACATTATGAATAACATTAGATATTCATCCTCATCCGCTTCTGTGTGCACATAAGCCCGACTTCCAAGTATGCAGTCTAGAACAGCGTGATGACGTCACGAATATGCTAATTTTACGTATGACGTCATCTAGCGACTTTTAGCGACTTTTTGGCCAGGCTTTAGCGACTTTCCTTTGAAAATAGTTGGCAACAGTGGTTCTCCTCCACACCTGATTTGATATTTATTTTTGTTTTAGGAAATATAGAATTTATAGAATAGAATATTATATAAATTTATAGAATAGAATAGAATATTATTTCTGACTGTTGTTTTGGCTTTGTCTTCGCCTGATGCTGAACCCTTTGTTGTTATTTATTATCTCTCTTATAGTGAGACCATCTTCCTTTTCCTGTTACAGCTGACCTCTAGCGGTTGTAAAAGCCACAATACTGTTTCCTAACTGATAAGTTTTGTCATTTCTGTTGCATAGGAGAAATGTCAAATGGCGAACTAAACAAAAGTGGAACAAAACCGTGCTTCTCGTTTGCGCTGTCAGCTCTCTGATACCATAATTCCACAGTGCTGGGATATCTGATAAAGAAAGCTTTTGAATTTGCGGGAGAATAAGTAAAATTGCAATGCAATCTAGGGAGAAACATTCAAATCTGGCCATTTATATCAGATAAAATAGCACTGACATGGAAACCAGGAGAAACATTATGCCTGGTTACACTATACACTCACCAAAAAGATTATTAGGAACAGCATGCTAATACTGTGTTTGACCCCTTTCGCCTTCAGAACTGCCTTAATTCTACATGGCATTTAAAAATGTTGGCCCATACTGATAGGACACCATCTTGCAGTTGTTGGAGATTTATGGGATGCACATCCAGGGCACAAAGCTCCCGTTCCACCACATCCCAAAGATGCTCTATTGGGTTGAGATCTGGTGACTGTGGGGCCATTTAAGTACAGTGAACTCATTGTCATGTTCAAGAAACCAATTTGAAATGATTCGAGCTTTGTGACATGGTGCATTATCCTGCTGGAAGTACCATCAGAGGATGGGTACATGGTGGTCCTAAAGGGATGGACAGGAATGCTCAGGTGGGCCGTGGCATTTAAACGATGCCCAATTGGCATTAAGGTGCCTAAAGAGTGCCAAGAAAACATCCCCCACACCATTACACCACCACCACCAGCCTGCACAGTGGTAACAAGGCATGGTGGATCCATGTTCTCATTCTGTTTACGCCAAATTCTGACTCTACCATCTGAATGTCTCAACAGAAATCCAGACTCATCAGGCCAGGCAATATTTTTCCAGTCTTCAACTGTCCAAATTTGGTGAGCTCGTGCAAATTGTAGCCTCTTTTTCCTTTTTGTAGTGGAGATGAGGGGTACCCGGTGGGGTCTTCTGCTGTTGTAGCCCATCTGCCTCAAGGTTGTGTGTGTTGTGGCTTCACAATGCTTTGCTGCATACCTCGTGTTGTAACAAGTGGTTATTTCAGTCAAAGTTGCTCTTCTATCAGCTTGAATGAGTCGGCCCATTCTCCTCTGACCTCTAGCATCAAGGCATTTTCTCCCACAGGACTGCCGCATACTGGATGTTTTTCCCTTTTCACACCATTCTTTGTAAACCATAGAAATGGTTGTGCGTTAAAATCCCAGTAACTGAGCAGATTATGAAATACTCAGATCGGCCCATCTGACACCAACAACCATGCCACGCTCAACTGCTTAAATCACCTTTCTTTCCCGTTTGGAGTTCAGGAGATTGTCTTGACCAGGACCAACCCCTAAATGCACTGAAACAACTGCCATGTGATTGGTTGAGTAGATAATTGCATTAATGAGAAATTGAACAGATGTTCCTAATAATCCTTTAGGTGAGTGTATAATATTACTCTGCAAGGAGGTGGCATCATTGCTGTTTTTGAAGTGATTAAACTTACAGCTTTATTGTTAGTAAAGAGATGCTCCACAGCCAGAGGTAATTCAAACACGAACCTCCCATCTCTCTCTCTCTCTCTCTCTCTCTCTCTCTCTCTCTCTCTCAATAGACTAATTAATTCAAACAATTGGTTTAATTCCATCAAATAAATGTAACATTAATGTACAAATTGATCTCTGATCTCTTGATCAACTTGTTGCTTAATGGTTTAAATGATTGAACAAATTGAATGCACTTGAATGAGTAAATACATCAGGCATTGTAAATATTGTAATAATTTTTTTGCAACATGGCTATGGTACTCACCAAATCACCATTACCCAGATGGAGTTGTTCACATGAGATGTACAGAGAATGTCTTTGAATTATCTTTATTAGGGACTAATATTGATATCTATGATTAGTTGCATTTAAATATTAGTTGCAATTATGTAATATGTAATTAATTTTCTTACATGTAATATGTAATTAATTATGTAATATTGTAATTAAATTAGTTTTGATTCATTTTTAAGCCTAAATTCTTAATTTAGAAAGAAAAAGATAGGGTTAGGGTTAGGGTTAGGCTTCTGTTGTCTCAAACTTCTATTTCTGAATCTGCTGTGCTATCAAGGCATTAGAGCACTATCTTTCCCTCAGGCCCTGGTATCTGTTCAAATGGCACTGACACAATAATGTATAATCCAAACTGAGCGGCAGTTTACAGCTGAAGGCTTTTTCAGTCTGCAATTATGGGCTGCGTGACCTTTTCTGCTGTTATTTAGACACAAACAAAAGGCAGCACATATCTGACTGTGGAAATAGGAGACGTGGTGCAATTTCTATTAAGTGTGGGTTCAATGTTTTGATTTACATCCTAGCATGTATGTGACAGTGAATAATGTGGCTATAATACAGCATCATCACTTATTTTGAAATATTGGCTGAGACTATAATTTTACTTGTGCGATATTGGGCTATGCTCTTCGTTTGGCCATTTTCTCTCCGATGTGAATTTAAAACATAAACCATTAACTATAGACATGATATATGTTATCTCTTATAAGATCCATGACACAAAGAATGAAACTGCCCTTGATCTTTCAAGATAAAAGAGTTCTGTGATGTACTATGAAAACATACTGTACCTTTCTGAACTCAGATGTTCTTCCCCAGACAGAAAGACAATTTACTAAAACTACGCTTAATACATCAATACATGAACGCTCACGTTTACACTTCAAATACACCTATTGCGAGTTCAGAGTAATATACTAATTATAGTAATAGAAACTAAAAATACTAAAGTAAGTTGATTGTATTATTCATAAACACCAGAAGAACTAATAAGAAAAATGTTGTCTTATAAACTTTATCAAACTTTGGGGGGTTTGTGGCTTTGTGAAAAATGGGGGGGAAAAAAAGTTCAGTGGGTTTCTATAGAAACCTTGATTCAATTTTAAAGAACCCTTTATGCCAAACATGTTCATTGAGAAATGCCTTAAATGATTGCATAATACTTTGAAGTTTGAAGTTTCATTTCATCTCTATCACAAAGTATGTTTACAAGCTGTTCAATACATAAAATGTAATAAAAAAATAATTAAAACAAAGTTAATTAAAATAAAATTATCCCACGATGGAAAATTGTTCTATATATAAAACCCCTGACAGAACTCTTTAATGTTCTATATAGAACATTTTCTTCTATAGCACGTATATTGAAGCACTTATTTTTATTGAAAAATCCTAATGTTACCCAAAAAACTGCTTTAAAGAAAAACATAAAATACCTTAAAAATATAACTTTAAAAATCAGAATTAATGTGTATCATGTGGAGATGGATGGAGTGCTCTCTTTTTTTTCCTGTTCAAAACAAATCAAAGAGATGTAAAAATTATTGTTTTCGAAGCTGGTATTTGTGCTGGGCTGCTTGAATAAATAATTTCTGTTTTCTTTTGGAAAAGCAGCTCATGGTTCAAGGACAGAAAGTAGAAGGAACTTTCAAATTAAAGTGTTTAAAGCTTTTGAGCAAGTAAATGTACAAGCTTGAACTTCTGAAATATGTTGTATACACATAAGAAATATTTGACATAGTTCACTGTTGAATTACCACTGTAGGCATGTTTGAAGAAACAAACTAGTCACAACTGTTTCCCACAACCATATTTTTGCAATTTCGTCATTCAACCGAGTTGGTCAATGATGTCATGTAGGTGGTGGAGTAATAACTTATTTTAATTAATCTGTTTGTGATCGAATTAATTCTAGATGTTTTCTATATATTACAGACATGGCATCTGAGGACTAAGTCTCAATTTTATCAGTAACTCTGCATTATTTCTAAACTCAATCATTCTTGCGTATTAGAGCAGGTACATATATGCAGATTTGTCAAAAACAATGCTTTAAATCTCTTTTCTTTAAATCTCTTGTATATATTTGAAATAAAAAAAATATAGATTATACTGAATACAAGCTTGCTTATTTTGCTCCAGATAGGGATATATTGAGTCCACGTCATGCAAACAAGAAACTATTCTTCCAAACACATGTCGAGATAACTTTGCAATGTTGTTTGTGGAATGTTAGTTGGAAATATAGTTTCAGGAAACACCAACTAGTTAAACTGATAATAACAGCACTTCTGGGAAACACACCCCTGTCTAGTTCCTGTCTCTGAAGCCCCTCTTTCTAAAAAACACAATGTGCTCTGATTGGTCAGCTGGATCAGTGCATTGTGATTGGCCAACAGCTTTGAGCGATATTTGGGAAATATCTTGCTTCTTACCATAACTGCAAGTTTCAACACACTAGTACTGCAACTCCATCGGGCTCTGCCTCTTTATTTTGAGAGATTTAGCAGGAATTATTTAAATTATAAATATTGTGAAGTGTTCATTCCTGGAAGAAAACTCAAGACTACAATGGAGGTGTTTCAGGGAGTTCAGAAACACTGTCACTGATATAGAGAAGAACTTCTCCTGGACGGACTTTCTGCTTTCCAACTTTGCAGAACTTTTTCATGCTCAGTCAGCAACATTGCACACTAAAAGATGTTTATAAAAATATGAAAAAAAAAAATATTTAGACATATTACTGTATTAAAACCCTACTATTAGTACTATTTGTAAAAAAATAAAATAAAAATAAAATAAAACATTCCAAAGACAGAACTCATCAAGACAGTTATGAATATTTGCAAATGCAATTATTTGTTAAATATTCAAAAGGCAAGAATGAATTGTCTACCAGCTGTGGTTGTCTAAACCCATATCATATGATTGTAAATTGTTGTTCCATATGTTCATTATCTTCAGAGTCTGTCTATCTGTTTGTTGTTGTTGTTTTTGTGCAGTTATGCAGAAAACCTCTCTAAAAATGTGTGATTATTTGCATTTGAATGCATGACATCTGCATTTGTTAATATTTGGCAATATGATCGCTGAAAGGAACATGCCAGTGACCACTCATTATTATTCTGCAGTGAAATGATTTTTACAGCACTTGGCAAGTCATTTAAAGTCCGTACATAATGATACAGAATAAGACCTTAGTGTAAGACCTTAGTGAAATAGTGCTGTTAATTCACAAAAACACACATGCTACATTTCTAAAGCAGTAAATCATATACTTATTCTGTGCAAGGAGGTGGTGTGGTGTTGTGTTAAAACTGTCAGGCGCTGCTAGAAAAGACAATAGATCCAAGTGCGAGTAGTGGCTTTATTGGAACAGAATAAACAATCCAGTGAAATGTGAAGGAGAGTAAGTTCCAAAGGCGGCTGGGCAGGACAGGAAGCGCAAGCACGGGCTGCAGTGACGCAGGGACCACAGTGGCCAGGGAACGGGACAGAATCCAGTGCGGAACAGTCAGCGTAGCGATCTCCTGGAGACAGGCGTCACAGGAGGACGAGGGCACAGAGATCTGAAACGAACTGACAATGGGAGGGTGAGTGAATGCTGGTTAAATAGGGAGATGAAATGATGTGCAGCTGGAAGGGATGAAAGGTAATCAGTAACCACACCTCCACAATACCACACAACAAGGAGGAGGAGTAGATGAACCCCTAAACCGTGACAGTACCCCCCCTCCTAAGAGCGCCTCCTGGCGCTCCCAGGAGGACCTACCTGTCGATTAAACTCGTCGATCAGAGAGTGATCCAGTATGTCCCTGGCCGGAACCCAACTCCTCTCCTCCGGACCGTAACCTTCCCAGTCCACCAAGTACTGGAATCCCCGTCCCCTCCGTCTAGAGTCCAGAATGCGATTGACCGAATAAGTCGGTTCCCCATCTACGAGTCGCGGCGGGGGGGGAACCGGAGCAGGCGGATTAATGCGAGACCGAAAAACAGGTTTGATTTTGGACACATGAAACGCAGGATGGATCCTTCCGTACGCAGGAGGAAGTTTGAGGCGGACCGTCACCGGACTAATGATCTTGGTGACGGGAAACGGGCCAATAAATTTGGGAGCAAGTTTGTTACATACGGAGCGGAGAGGAATGTTCTTGGATGAAAGCCACACTTTTTGACCAACGACGTAGACGGGTGGCTTAGACCGGTGGCGATCGGCTTGGGCCTTGGTACGCGCACCCACCTGGAGCAAGGTCTCACGGGCTCTGCTCCATGTGCGCCGGCACCTCTGGACAAAGGCGTGGGCGGAGGGGACCGCGACTTCAGATTCCAGACTAGGAAAATTAGGTGGCTGGAACCCTATGCTACACTCAAATGGCGAAAGACCCGTGGCCGACACTGGTAACGAGTTATGTGCGTACTCAACCCAAGAGAGCTGTTGGCTCCAGGAGGAAGGATTTCTGGAAACCAGACATCGTAACATTCTCTCAAGATCCTGGTTGGCCCGCTCAGTCTGGCCATTGCTCTGGGGATGGAAACCCGAAGACAGACTTACAGTTGCTCCCAGTAATCTACAAAACTCTCTCCAAAATTTGGATATGAATTGGGGACCCCTGTCGGAAACCACGTCTCTCGGGAGACCATGTATGCGAAAGACGTGATCAACGACAGCCACCGCTGTCTCCTTAGCAGAGGGTAATTTAGGTAAGGGAATGAAATGAGCCGCCTTAGAGAACCGGTCCACGACAGTCAAAACGACTGTCTTGCCCTGGGAGGGCGGGAGGGCGGTAACAAAATCTAGCGCAATGTGGGACCAGGGCCTCGAAGGGACAGACAGCGGTTGGAGTAACCCATCTGGAGGACGATTGGAAGTCTTACCCATGGCGCAAACTGAGCAGGCCAAAACAAATTCCCGAATGTCCCGAGTCATACCGGGCCACCAGAATCGTTGCCTAACCAAAAAGTTGGTCCGATTAGCCCCTGGATGGCAAGCTACGTTGGAACAATGACCCCATTTAACCACGTCTGAACGTAGACCCTCTGGCACGAACAATCGACTCGGTGGGCATCCGGGCGGAGGCGTTACCCCTTCTAGGGCTGATTCAACCCTCGATTCGACCTCCCATGCGAGTGTGGAGACAATGAGACTCTCAGGAAAAATGCACTCGGGAGTGGACGGGCGTTCGGAGCGGTCAAAAATGCGCGATAAAGAATCGGGCTTGATGTTTTTAGAGCCCGGGCGGTACGAGAGAGAAAAATCAAAACGTCCGAAAAATAGCGCCCACCGAGCCTGCCTAGAGTTGAGTCTTTTGGCCGATCTAATATATTCGAGATTCTTGTGATCAGTCCAGACGATAAAGGGTACTCCCGATCCCTCTAGCCAATGACGCCATTCCTCCAACGCCAGTTTTACTGCCAGCAACTCTCTGTTACCAATGTCGTAATTACGTTCTGCTGGTGACAATCGATGAGAAAAAAACGCGCAAGGGTGCATCTTGTCATCCGAAACAGAGCGCTGGGAAAGAACCGCTCCTACCCCCACCTCCGACGCGTCGACCTCCACTACGAACTGGCGTGATGGATCAGGGGTGACAAGAATGGGAGCCGAAACAAAGCGGCTCTTGATTTTGGTAAAAGCAGTTTCGGCTGCTTCCGACCACCTGAACGCAGTTCGGGTAGAGGTCAACGCTGTCAGGGGCGCGGCTAGGTGGCTGAATCCACGAATAAAACGTCGGTAAAAATTGGCGAACCCCAGAAACCTCTGCAGGGCCTTGCGGGAATCTGGGCTTGGCCAATCCACCACAGCCTTAATCTTGTCGGGATCCATGCGCATTCCCTCGGATGAGACGATATACCCCAAAAAAGGAACAGACTGTGCGTGAAATGCGCATTTCTCCGCCTTGACAAAAAGCCCATTCGCCAGCAACCTCTGGAGCACTCGCCTGACGTGCTGGACATGCTCCTGGAGAGAGGAAGAAAAGATCAATATGTCATCAAGGTAGACATAGATGAACTGATCTACCATGTCTCTGAGCACGTCATTAACGAGTGCCTGGAAGACCGCCGGGGAGTTGGACAGCCCAAAAGGCATGACCAAATATTCAAAATGTCCCCTGGGAGTGTTAAAGGCGGTCTTCCATTCATCCCCCTTCCTGATGCGGACCAAATGATAAGCGTTACGCAAATCCAATTTTGAGAACACGGATGCTCCCTGCAACCTCTCGAAGGCTGAAGACATCAACGGCAACGGATAGGTATTCTTCACCGTGATGTTGTTCAGTCCTCGGTAGTCAATGCAAGGTCGCAGAGATCCATCCTTCTTGCCCACAAAAAAGAACCCCGCCCCCGCTGGAGAAGAGGAAGGACGGATGAACCCAGAAGCTAGCGAATCAGAAATATATTTCTCCATGGCCTCCCTCTCCGGAGCAGAGAGAGGGCGTGCACAGTGATGGGGTGGTGGAGGGGAACAATAGGGATCTGGAGTGAGGTAGCCAGAGAATAGTCAAGAAAATTACCCTCCGCTCCAGAGTCCACCAAGGCCTGACAGACGTGTGTCCCCTGGTCCCACTGCAGTCTTCCCGAGAGGAGGGTGGAGGATGAGGCTTTACCAAGTCCGAGCCCACCCGACAGTAACCTCTGCTCTACTGCCGGGCTGGGTCTTTTACGGGGCAGTTGTTAATGAAGTGCCCCGAGCCCCCACAGTAAAGACAGAGGCCCCTCGAACGACGGTATTCCCTCTCCCCTCGGGAAAGCCGAGCTCGTCCCACCTGCATGGGCTCGTGGTGGTCCTGTTGACTGACCGTGTTCTCCCTGACGAGCTCCGGGAACCCCTGAGGTAGGCTGGGACGCGCACGCGCCTGATACAGCTGGACCCTGGCGTCCACCCGCAGAGCCAAGTCCATGAGTTCGTCGAGGTCCCGGGGTAGTTCGAGGGCGTAGATCTCCTTGTGAACACGGTCAGCCAGCCCATGCAGAAACATGTCCCACTGCGCCTCTCTGTTCCAGTCACATTCCGCCGCCAGGGTGCGAAACTCAATCATGTACTCCGACACCGATCGATTGTCCTGGCGGAGGCTAGCGAGTTTTCGGGCGGCTTCGCGACCTGCTATCGCGCGATCGAAGACCCGGGTCATTTCGCTGGACAATGCTTGGAATGAGGAAACACATGGATTATTATTAGCCCAGACTGCTGAGCCCCAGCGGGCAGCGCGCCCTGAGAGGAGAGTCAAAACCAGCGCGACTTTGGAAGCCTCAGTGGCAAAAGTAACAGGTTGTAAGGAAAAAAAAATTGAACACCGGGTTAAAAACGACCGGCATAAATCGGGCTCGCCCGCATACCTCTCCGGTGTAGGAATCCGCGGTTCAGTGCCGCTAATCATTGCTGCAGAAACAGGAGGAGGTGGTGGTGGCGCAGGCGCAGTGGGCATGGTAATTTGCTGGATCCGAGTGGTGAGCTCGGTCACCTGCGTCACTAATGCTTGCACAGCCCGCGCGGTGTTGACAGCTTGTTCTTCCTGTCTCTCCATGCGCTGATCGTTCGTGGAGAGAATACTCTGCAGTTCCTGTAGGCTCGCTGGATCCATAATGGTCAGTTCGTTCTGTCAGGCGCTGCTAGAAAAGACAATAGATCCAAGTGCGAGTAGTGGCTTTATTGGAACAGAATAAACAATCCAGTGAAATGTGAAGGAGAGTAAGTTCCAAAGGCGGCTGGGCAGGACAGGAAGCGCAAGCACGGGCTGCAGTGACGCAGGGACCACAGTGGCCAGGGAACGGGACAGAATCCAGTGCGGAACAGTCAGCGTAGCGATCTCCTGGAGACAGGCGTCACAGGAGGACGAGGGCACAGAGATCTGAAACGAACTGACAATGGGAGGGTGAGTGAATGCTGGTTAAATAGGGAGATGAAATGATGTGCAGCTGGAAGGGATGAAAGGTAATCAGTAACCACACCTCCACAATACCACACAACAAGGAGGAGGAGTAGATGAACCCCTAAACCGTGACAAAAACTTGCAGGTTGGATTTCAGAGCTGACTTTATTCCTAATGTTACATGCTCTGAATAAGACACTTTACCCCTGGTTGCTCCAAAATGGATGTTTAGGGATTTAGCAATAAATACAATGTATATATATATGACAATATTCAGTACACTGTGGTAATTTGAATGCATTTAAAACTGTGCAACTGTTTCTAGAACAAAACGGCAATACAGTTCTCATACCAAATATTGATTTGGTGTCTATTTAGTTTTCTTAGTTTTTCTTCTTCTTAGTTTTTATGGATTTAGTAAAAATTTTCCCTGCATAAATTTTAAATAAAAGTGAAGGTTTTCCACTATATCATTTCCATTAGAATTCTTGATAGTGTTTATGGAATACTGGAACATCAAAGGAGAACAGTATTTGCAGTCCTGGTCCTGTAACACGGCCTGATATTCCGCAGAGCGTTTTGTGACTGTGCAAAGCAAACGTCAAATGTAATGAGTCCCATGAGGTGGCTGCCAGTACCATTACAGATTCCCCACCATGATTTAAAAACCTACATACATCGCAGTTGAAGGAATTCTGCGGCTTTCAAATGTAAACCAATATGTACGCTGAAAATAAAGTCTAAGACATAAAACCACATCAAAATGACTTTTCTTCATAGTTCAGAGGTCCAGGTTTTGTGCTTCTAACTTCATGTTCATTGGCCCTTGATATACTGTCTACAATGACTTTAAAGCATTACATACACAAATGTGTTTTTGACTATTGTTCTTGGATCCATTTCTCCCTCGTTTCTGAAACAGCCATGTTATAGAACACCAGACCACATAACTTAATAACTTAATTTGGCTCAATTAAGGAACACATTCACTTGAGGATCATACTTAAGACTTTTTAGAGATTCCTAATCTCACTAATCTCCTGCATCATGGAGACCACTTGTCTCAACGCTTCTAAATATGACTGTTTCAAGTGCACATACATCTAAATATCCTCCATAGGTGGGAGTGTCAATTACAGTTCCCACTGTGGTGTCCACTAAAGCTCCTTGTGAGGCAGCGGCATCTGCTCCTGCACCCACTACCTGCTTAGTTAAGGCCAAGTAGGCCATCTCTGAACCATCTGCCTGTCCCAGCACAGCCAAGGAGGCCATCTCTGAACCACTCTGCCTGTCCCTTCACAACTAAGGAGGCCTTCTTTATAAGTCTTCTTGTCACAGGCAGGTAGCTGTTTCTGATCTCTCTGTGCTCCTTGTCAGTCACTCTCAAGGAGCTCGTTCTTGGATTCTTGAGCCCAGCCGTAGACTTCAGATCTGCCAGTTCCACCATTGTCTTCAACTCTAGCATATCTTCCATGGCTTTCTGCTCCTCCTTGGGGGTTTTCACCTCTGCCTGCTTTGCCTTGGTGGTCTTCATCTTTGCGTTGGTTGTCTTCTGGTTTGCCTGCTTCACCTTAGTGGCCTCCTACTCCACCCTTGCTCTCTAATATGCCAGCTCTACCTTGGTTCCCGTTCCCTGGCCCTGGCCCAGGCCCAGGCCCAGGCCCATCCCCATCCCCATCCCCATCCCCATCCCCATCCCCACCTCCACTTCCTGGGCCTGGCCCTCAAATCCTTCCCCTTGTCTGCCTCCCCTCCACTACCCTCCCTCTTGGTTGTTTTTTGGTGTTGTTTAGAAAATCTGGAATACACTCTTTAAGGGGGTTCTGTTAAATGGTCCCTGTGTTTGCCCCTGGACTTGCCCCAGGCAGTTTTTTTGTTCTGCATTTTTTTTGGTCCTGATTCTTTGTCAGGTCTTTCCCTAGTATTTGTGTTAAATGTTTTCATTTCTGTTCCTCGTGTTTAGTTTTGCTCCTTGTGTTCAATAGTGCTTTTGTTATTATTTTGATTATTTAAAATCTTATTTTATTAAATCTTACTCTGCACTTGCGTCCAGCTCACCCTTGATGCTGAGTCCACCAATGTTACAATGTTACAAAACTTTACATGTTATGTTAATTGGAATTACCTTAATGTAACTAATTACATTTGTTTAACTATTGATAATTTACTGTTATTACTATAGTAAGTACATGTAACGTACATCAAGAATGCTTAAATGTAGAATGTTACTGTAACAAAAGGACTCACAGGCAGGGATCCAAACGCAATGTCTTTTAATGAAGATAACAGAGGTGGTCGTACAGGCAGGGTTAAACAGGGGCAAACAGGAACAGAAGGGCAGGCAGAATCAGAGACGGTGTCACAGGCAAACAGGTCAGGGTAGGCAGATAACGATCACAGGTAGAGAATCCAGGCAGAGGTCAAAAGGCAGGCAGACAGGTTCAGAAACAGGTAAACAGCAGTGATGGCAACAGGTAAACAGTCAGATGAAATAACGCTCAGAAATGCTAACCGGGGTACAACAAGACTTCGCTCTGAGCTGTGGGGTGACCGGGTTTAAATAGTCTCTGAGAATGGGTAACAGGTGGAGAAGCAAGCAGTCCTGATGGAATTCAGCTGTGTATGTGTGTGATTAGTCCGGTGTGATGGTTGCTGGGAAATGTAGTGTGTGAGGTGTCAGTATAAATGTGTGAGCTCCCTCTGGTGGCCAGGGAGGGGAGCGCAGAGCTCATATTCATAACAGAGACCCCCCCCCCCTACGAGCGCCTCTTGGCGTGAGGCTGCTAAAAGGTGCCGCGCACCACCATGGCGGCACCCAAAGTTCAAAGATCCAGGGTGGTGCTGGGGGAATAGACCGGGCTGGTTCAGGCAAGGCTGGTGGGTCTGGGAGGTCTGGCAGTTCTGTAAGGTCCCAGGATGTAGCCGACAAGCCGATGGACCCGATCGACGCCGCTGGTTCCGGAGACCGAAGGCCAGCCGCAGCGACGAACGACCGAGGCGGAATCCAAAGGACCGAGAGCAGAGTCGGAGACGGAGTGACAGAGGACAAAAGGTGTAAACCGGAGGGAGGAAGGAGCCAGCTGGAGCCGCAGGTGTAGGCAAGGCGACACACGACCAAGGTGGAGCCTGGAGGACGAGGGAACCCGATGGAGATGATGGTCGAGGGACTTTGGTGAAGCTGAGGGAGTGAGAAGCCAGGCTGTGCCGAAGTGTTGACGGACCGAGGTGGAGAGAAGGGGTCTGAGGCTGGAGGCGGAGTCAGGCATTCCCCGACTGCCGTCGAGGCTGGAGTCGGCAGGATCTGCGGCGGTACCATCCAGCTGAGCATATGCAGTGGCGGTGCAGGACTGACGATCTCTGGCAGAGACAGGGCAGGAGGGCTGGCAGACACAGACAGGGACAGAGGTGATAATGGGTGGGATAGGGTGGGAAACGGTACCTCAGGCTCTGGCTGACGGGTCGTTGCAGGCTCTGGCTCTGGTTGACGGGTCGTTGCAGGCTCTGGCTCTGGTTGACGGGTCGTTGCAGGCTCTGGCTCTGGTTGACGGGTCGTTGCAGGCTCTGGCTCTGGTTGACGGGTCGTTGCAGGCTCTGGCTCCGGTTGACGGGTCGTTGCAGGCTCTGGCTCCGGTTGACGGGTCGTTGCAGGCTCTGGCTCCGGTTGACGGGTCGTTGCAGGCTCTGGCTCCGGTTGACGGGTCGTTGCAGGCTCTGGCTCCGGTTGACGGGTCGTTGCAGGCTCTGGCTCCGGTTGACGGGTCGTTGCAGGCTCTGGCTCCGGTTGACGGGTCGTTGCAGGCTCTGGCTCCGGTTGACGGGTCGTTGCAGGCTCTGGCTCCGGTTGACGGGTCGTTGCAGGCTCTGGCTCCGCTGGCTGACTGGTCGTGGCAGGTTCTGGCGGCGCTGGCTGACTGGTCGTGGCAGGTTCTGGCGGCGCTGGCTGACTGGTCGTGGCAGGTTCTGGCGGCGCTGGCTGGCTGGTTCGGAGCAGGACACTCACCTGACACTCATGAACGGCTTGCTGCCAACTCATGCCGGTATTGTCAGGGAGGTCTATAAACTGGAGATGGTTAGCCCCGAACCGAAACAGCATCTTCAGCATCTCATCATCTAGGGACGAGAAGATGGCAAACATCCTGAACTTGGTGGCAAAGTCATGAAAGTCTGGGTTCTCCCTTGCTATCTGGAGGATCTTCCCCAGATTTTCTAAGGTGCCACAACGTCCTTCTTGGGTGACTGGCTGAGACATGTTTGAAGACAGCTGGATCTTTTGTTGGCGAAGTCTTCTGTAACAAAAGGACTCACAGGCAGGGATCCAAACGCAATGTCTTTTAATGAAGATAACAGAGGTGGTCGTACAGGCAGGGTTAAACAGGGGCAAACAGGAACAGAAGGGCAGGCAGAATCAGAGACGGTGTCACAGGCAAACAGGTCAGGGTAGGCAGATAACGATCACAGGTAGAGAATCCAGGCAGAGGTCAAAAGGCAGGCAGACAGGTTCAGAAACAGGTAAACAGCAGTGATGGCAACAGGTAAACAGTCAGATGAAATAACGCTCAGAAATGCTAACCGGGGTACAACAAGACTTCGCTCTGAGCTGTGGGGTGACCGGGTTTAAATAGTCTCTGAGAATGGGTAACAGGTGGAGAAGCAAGCAGTCCTGATGGAATTCAGCTGTGTATGTGTGTGATTAGTCCGGTGTGATGGTTGCTGGGAAATGTAGTGTGTGAGGTGTCAGTATAAATGTGTGAGCTCCCTCAGGTGGCCAGGGAGGGGAGCGCAGAGCTCATATTCATAACAGTTACCAAAATGACTGTCCAAAATGTCAATTTTGTTAAAAAAAATTTGCCCATTGGTTCATTATGTAAGCCCTTGGAAAAAGCCTAGAGGCTTATTAATGCTCAATATGAGAGCTTATTTAAATCAAATTGTGTCTTCAGCTGTTCCCAGAAACTAATGAGCATTTGATGTGGACCCAATGCTCCTATGTTCAAACATGCTTTCTAGGTTGGTACCTATAGCTGCCTATTCTCTGTAGACCTATAGAAATTATTTGAAAAACGCTTTTTATAATTTCATCAACTTTAAATAAGTCAAGTGTAAGTGAGGGTCTGGAAAGACTCTAATAAATGCAACGTGGTCAGACTTCCCCTGCAAAAATAAATTTCAGACTTTCCATAGTAATATATGTCTGGAACATCATAAATCAAAATAATCCTGTGCAGTGGCGAGGCCACTTTGGGGGTAAATGCAAACCAGACTGGTCTGCAAAACAAAGGCACCTTGACTGGACCACTGCATAGTCCAGGGACGACTTCATTTATATGAGCTAAAAATAGAAATGCCATAGATTTCCAACCCCTAGTGATATGAAATAATATTTCAGTACTTAATGGCAAGTATGAAGACTTCCAGAGAGGATACACATTTGTCTGTTCACCACAGAGTATGCATGCAAAAAATGCTATTTGCACTCAAAAACAGCTACGTTTGTAAGATGATTTAGTTAGTGCTCCTGAGATTGCATCGGAGTTTCTTGTTGACAGCATAATTTGTGGTCATTTGAATTGAAATGAACTGTTTTTTTGTTTTTACAGTTTAGGTAAACATTTGAGCATGTAACACCTTAAAACTCTTATTTGAAAACTCTTACTTTATTACTGTCATATTATTTTCATTCAGCTACTTCTGTGATATCAGATAATGTAATTGCAATGCACTTTCAAGGGAACTCACGCTGTGATATGCCTTGCTATATCGTCTTGTGAAGCACTATTGAATCGATCGATCAAGTGTGAATGCACATCTCGGGCCAGTGACATTGGGAACCAGGATGATAAAAGTGCGCCGGAAACCGGAAGCAGCAGCTTTAAGTGTCTTCAGTAAGGACTGTGTAACGTGAAAGAATGTGTGCACTGGATGCAATCTGTGTGTGAATTTCCTCTAGATTAGTTATGGCACAGCAGACTTTTAGATTGTGTGGTTCTCTCTGCCTACACTGCATCATGGGCAGGGAAACACACCTTCTATGTGTTGTTTGCTTGGGAGCGGACTTGGGAGTTGCTCAGGGTCCTCAATGAGGGAGGGGGGGGGGGGGCATTGGCCCTTAGGCAATAGCTGAGCTCTCCCGAGCCACAGACCTCTCTCTCCGGGCCACTAGAGGGACAGCCGCCTCAGTCAGTAGCTCCATGGCAGCTCTGATGGCTATGGAGAGGCATACGTGGCTCAACCTCACAGCTATTAAGGAGCTTGCTAAAAAATTCTCCTGGACACTCCTCTTATCCCTCCTTACAGGAGGCCACTAAGCAGGGGGTGGCGTTCAGGAAGCTACTGCCTCGCTGCCGGCAGGTCCCAGGGGCTGCAAGCCAGCTGCAGCCTCAGAGCTCCTTGCACCGGGCCGCTCAGAGTGTCACCACAAAAACGTGGGGTTGGGTCGACACTCCCAGCCTTAGCCTGCGGGCAGGAGGATCGTCCTTCTGGCCAAGAAGGTTACTAGCAAGAGGTCCTGATGCCAAGTGTGTCAGGCCTCACAGGACAGCACCCTCCACATATGGTGCCCGTATCGCCTCGGTGCCCTTACACAGACCACTGGGCTAACCCTGGTGTCTTGAGGGAGTAGGGGCACCACGGTCTGAGGCGACTTTTCCCAGTTTGCTCCGAGGAGGTCCTAGAGCAATTACTCCAGGCGCTCCCTTCTGGACAGGACCCTGGAGTGGATGTTCATCAGACACCAAAGGCCAGCCTGGAGAGGCTGGTTCCCCTAGTAGAGGTTCTGGTCGCGTGGAAATGCCTACCAAACGTCTCTCATTGGTTTCTGCTTACCATTTCAAAAGGCTATGCCATTCTGTTTGGGTCTCATCCACCCAGTTTTCCACTGTGGTGGGCCCCGAGCAGGTAATGGAACAATAAGTGAGCTCACTGCTGTGGAAAGGGGCTATAGAATATGTACCACTCTCAGCCAGAAAATCAGGTTTCTATACCCAATACTTCATAGCTCCCAAGAAGGATGGAGGGTTCGCGGCCCTTTCTAGACTTACGTCTTCTCAACCGTCTTGTCTATTGGCAGGGAAACCTTAGTTATACGCTTCCTCCATGGGACCCTGAGGCTGAGGCCTGTGGAAGAAATTTCCAGCCTTGGACCTTATGTCCACAGGACCTCCCTATGACTTATGTATGACCAACTGCTCATTTGCAATATATCTATACATTTTCACATATTGTATATTGTTGCATCTCCTCTCTTCCAAGTCAGTAACACTCCCAAAGCTATGTTTCAGGAAGTTCAAAAACACTGGCATTGAAATAGAGAAGAACTCCTGGCTGGATGGACTTTATACTATCTTAATTTGCAGAACATTTTCATGCAATTCAGCAACATTACACACTAAAGGAAGTTGAAAATGTAGAAAAGTATTTAGAGAAAAACAACATAAAAAAACACACATTTAGGACCTCTTTAGGGTCTTATTGGTCTCATTCAGAATATATCTAACCAGCATCAATAGTAATAATAATGCATACACTTTAAGAAAAATCACCCGTTTGTATTTGCATCTAAAATGTGTATCCATAATCTGAGAGAAGTTGTGAAGCTGTGTTTATTGTCAGACCTTATATTTACTTTTAAAAGAGTTTTTGCATGATTTTGTTTGAAAATGATTGCATATCAAGTTCAAGTTCAAGTTTATTTGTCATTACACATGTACAAGTACAGTATAACGAAATGAGTTTGGAGCAAGCCTCCGGGCTGCAGCCATATTTCGGCGCTGCCACACGCTCTCCCGAATACAAGAATGCAGTTTAGCAAGCCTTACATAGAAAACACAACAAAACAGAACAAAACATAACACAGCACACGTGGTCACGTGGTGGGATTTTTTGTATGATGGGAGAGGAGATAGATAAAGACAGGCAGACGGATAATGTAGCCATAACATCAGATGTTTTTTTAGTTCAGTTCTATGGTTTGTCCTTGAAGGGAGATAAGGCATTGCCCAGGGAAAGATAGCAGACCAGGCTGTCATGCTGACCTCCCAACCGAGAGATAGGGACAAGTGAAGTTCGGGTGGGCAAATAACATTTTTAATCCATTTGATGATCTCCGGTAATTTGTCCATATCATAATCAATCACTCAGTTCTGATCCTCAGCACTCGCGTTCGATCCGTGCAGCTTCCCTGGACATTACGTCCAGCCTCATGGCCAGACCGATTACAGTCCGTGAAAGTTCACCGATCTGACTCGCAGTCCAGACTGCGTTGTTACGGTTCAGTTCCTCAATCTGCATCACTCTCTGATCTAATTCCTTCAAACGGTCACACACAGCCTCAAAGCATTTCTTAATTTCCACAGACAGCGGCTCAGTGAATTTGCTTGCAGCTGTCTTACCAATCTTCCGATAGGTCAGGGCAATCCCAAAGCCAACGAATAGGAACCCCGCTATCAATAATCCAATCATGTATAAATCTTCCGCATCTTCTACAGACAGAGCCTCCAGGCACAGGACCTGCCAGCTGTTCCATGGCTCCATCACGTACCCTGCAGCAAAGGTCCCGTCCGGGCAAGTGGGTTCTCCCGGAGCCCCCTTCCTTTGTGAAAAAATCGTATCGATCGCGCTGATTGACCAGTTAATCAATTCCATTTCAGTATTTTCAGGAGTCCAGCAAGCAGCGGGTCAGAGAGAAAGACAAAATACCAAGCGCCAGAGCAGAACGGAAGTAGAGCGGGAGCAGAGGGAAAACACATCTGCACTGGACAGAGCAGGAAGCAGGAAAAGATAAAATGGGAACCAAATCTAAAATTTTAAATGTGATTCAAATGCCTTAACCCCTCACGATTTTAAAAAGCTAAAGTGATTCAGTACACTATACAGACAAAAGAACAAAATAATAAATAAATAATTTAATGCAAATAATAAAATGCTTTAAGACTTCACTGACCAACACTGAAATCCATCAACATGCTTAAATCATTTCGGAGAGAACATAATTTGTCCTGTGATCACACTTATGATTAAATATAAGATAATAATAACGTGACAGCCAGTGTGTGATCTGTAATCTAAGATGAGTGCTGTGATGGATGACTGTAACCTTCAGTGAAAGATACAAGATCAGCTCTGGGCTGCTTCATCTCAGCTTTGACTGCTCATTTTATTACTGTAGTAAACAGCCCCTGTAATTGGCTGGAAATATGTAAGGGTCACCCCAATCAAATTACAAAGAGGCATTTTAAGCAATAAATAAATATTTATTTATATCACACAGTAAGTGTTGGGATAATATTATAATGATTACCTTTGTGGTTAATCAGTTTATGCTTTTCTTCTTTAAAAGAGTTCTTTAATTTTCAAGAGAGACTTTTGAATGCCTGATTTGTCTGGTCCACTGGAAAACTTATTCTGTTCAAGATGAGCAGGTTTAAAGTAATAGTTCACCCAAAAAATGGCAAATTATGTAATAACACTTACATCAATGCAAACCCTTACAACTTCCATCTGTTGATCACAAAATAGAGGCACTTTGAAAATAACAGTCATTATTTTGCAAGAAAACATACTGATCAAGAAGACTTTTGGAAAAATACTCAAAGTGTTTGGCAGGTGTGTGTCCCATTAAATCTTGTGTTAATGTAACACTGCATTTAAGAAAAAGAACATCATACCAACAGTAACATATGATGGTGGTAGTGTGATGGTCATGAATTATGTTAAAATAAAATCAAAAATTCCTAAAGGACAATGTCCGGCCATCGGGTCGTTACCAGACTGGTTCAGCAGCAGAAATCAGTCAGCATCTCTAAAATCACTCTCACATCCATCTCTGAAAGGCTGAAAAACAAACAAAAAGAAGTTGACCTGAATCTTGAAAATTCCTGACCTGAATCCTTTTGAGATGCTGTGGCATGACCACCTCCAATGTGGCTGAATTACAACAATTCTGCAAAAATGAGTGGGACAAATTTCCACAGTGCTTTAAAAGACTCACTGCAAGTTAACGATTAATAAAATGCTTGATTGCAGTTGTTACTGCTAATGGTGGTCCTGTCATTTCAGTTTAGTTTTCTTGTGTTTTGGGACAGAGCCCTAACACTAATGTATTGCCGTGTCCTCCTGCAAGCTCTCCTGTCTGTGACGTGTCTTGTGTGTGGGGCATGGTGTTTGGATTTCAGCACTTCGGACTGGTTCAGTCGCCATGTGTTGTTGTGCTTTTATGTCTTCTCTTGTGCTGTGTAGCGTGCAGCTTGTGTTTTAACTGGCTGCGTGCTGTCATGTCTTTCATCTTGTTTTGTGTGGACATGCGGCTTATGTGGTCATGTTTTGTATTGTTTTGTCCTGTCTGTTGTAGAAACATGCCTGTCCTGTTTCCTCGTAATTAGTTTAATTTGTCCCACCTGTCCTCCATCATTACTTGCCTTGTGTGCTCCCTATTTGATCTCCCTGTGTTTTTCTGTCCTGCGCTGCTTTGTTGTTGTATCTTGATGTTGTTTACTCATCGTAATTTTTGCTAAACATGCTAGTCTTTTTATTGGGACACTGTTTTGTGGCGTTGGTTGTTGTTCACTGTGACAAACTATACAACATTGAAAAACGATTGATACAAACCAAAACTGGGCTAATATTGTGTAGTCTGAACCCAGCATTACTCTGATACATTGTCAAGCCAGACAGTTAATCAGTTTTGGTTCCCATAAACAAAAAGTTAGATTTTTTTCAATTACCTGGAGAGCAGCTAGGAGAGCTGATCATACAAGGTGATGCATAATTCAGAGAGCTGACTCTCTGTGTCTCACACTGCAAAGATGATCTGTTGACATGGGAACTAGAATTTACATGTCAAAGAATGTTTGTACAGGTTGTGCATTAGCCTTCCGCCACATCCAGAGAGAGTTAGGCTCTATGTTTGAGAGGTGAGAAGCTCGGCTGCCAAGTTGCAAGTCTCATGGTGAATGTTAATGTGACATTGCTAATTTCTAAAGAGAGCTTAGGGTTATATTTAGTGGTCCTTGTTTTGACAGCACAACCCTTAGCCATACACAGTAAAGGGAATGATTAAGTGTCATCACCATAATCACCTTGATGAAATTTCAAACAGTGTTTGTGTTGCTCTTTTCAACACAGTGACAATTGATGTTGTTATGACCTTTTTTCTTGTAAATGGCTCGATTGCTCTGTCTTTCAATCTTGTATACCTCTCCTATTTCTGTTTGACTCCAAATATGTAATCCATGAGGGTGTCTGACCATCATTGGCTGTCTGGATGAGGAGGGGACTATATAATGAAGCCGCTGGCCTTCGTCGGGGAGCTCATTCTTGGTTTGACTGTGAATGGGTTGAGAGCTCCTCGATCCCTCCTCCTGTTGATATTTGGAAAACCAAATTTAGAGTGAAACATCACCATGATAACACCTGATCAGGTAATCCAAATGTAATCTTGCCATTGTAACATTTTTTTTTTTTTTTCAAAGCAGAGCAATGTGTAACATTGTGGAGCGTAGGGGTAAAAAAAGAAAAGAAAATGTTACATTTATATAGCGCTTTTCCAGAGCTCAAAGCGCTTTACATAGTACGGGGGAATCTCCTCAACCACCACCAATGTGCAGCATCCACCTGGATGATGCGACGGCAGCCATATTGCGCCAGAACGCTCACCACACACCAGCTTATTGGTGGAGAGGAGACAGAGTGATGAAGCCAATTAGAGCATGGGGGGGATTAGTAGGCCAGGATGCCGGGGTTAAACGGGGATTTTTAACGACCACAGAGAGTCAGGACCTCGGTTTAACGTCTCATCCGAAAGACGGTGCTTGTTGCAGTACAGTGTCCCCATCACTATATCGGTGCATTAGGACCCACACAGACTGCAGGGTGAGCACCCCCTGCTGGCCTCCTAACACCTAGTTTTTTCAGGAGGTCTCCCATCCAGGTACTGACCAGGCTCAACCCTGCTTAGCTTCAGTGGGCAACCAGTCTTAGGCTACAGGGTGATATGGCTGCGTATCCTGCTAGTTACTTTGTATTTCAGAGTTTAAAGTGTTTATTGTCATATGCACAGACAGAAAGCATGTTTTCCTTTACAATTTGTTTTCTTTAGTTAGTTAGGCAAGTTCAATTTATTTTAATTTCTACTCAATTAGGTTATTTACTTTATTATTCCCCCTTTTTTGTTTTATAGTCGTTATGTTTGGTTTTTTTGTCCTTTGGACACTCTGAAGAGATGCTCTCTGCTTTATTTTTTCATTTAAAATGTAATGTTATCTTTTCTATTTAGTTGTGTAGTTCTGTTTAATTATCAGTCAGAGTGATTACAAAAAGGGATCCATTACCAAAACCCAAATCGTATTTTTCATTTGATGGTTCTCTAGAATCAGGGCGTAATAGATGTCAATTGCAGAAAACACTTTAAAAGTATATAAACACCATCAACTTTTGTGTTCTATGGAATTAAGGAAGTCACATACGTTTTGAACAAAATTCCTTAAAAATGTACAGTGGAATTCTTCATCATACATTCTTCAGATTACAGTAAGAAATAGCTGAAAAATTCAAAGCTCGAAAAGCCCTTGATGATCTGATTTATTTTTTTTCTCCAGATTTTGACTTTGTAAACTGCTGTTTCATTATCATTAGCAATATTTCAATTCATCTGTAAGAAAAAGTTGAGATTATAAATATGTCTCCATATTTATGTACCACTCCACCAGCATTTCTCGTTGAGTCAGTACTATCTTAAATAGCCTGTGTGTAGCACTTTAACTCTTTCTCCGCCATGGACAGAATTTTGCAGCAATCCATGTTTTTACTGTTATATGGTAGGGGTGCTATTACTATTATGCATCAACTGAAAGAGTCTGGAATCTGTGGGTCAAAACACAGGAAAAGAAGAAGCAGAAACAATCTTTAGAATCATTGCTTATGTGTATGCTGTAGTCTTTGTTCTCAGAAAAAAAATATTATATTTATAATTAATTTTTAAAGACGATGCTCTTGGGCCTCATGTACAAAGACTTGCGTTGAATTCATACTAAAACATTTCATACGGACACAGCTGTAAATGTGCATACGGACAAAGAAAACGTATAAAATAAAAAGTATGAATCTCTGCGTACAAAGGATCCCACGCATAATCTCTTTGTACATCCCAATGAACATAAAATTGAGCGCACATGCACCAGCACAACAATCCACCCAGTCTCAATTAAATTAAATTTGATTTAAATATGGTAATGAGTGCACTTGGGCAAACGAAAGAAGCAAGAAAATGGCTAAAACAAGCGGCAAGAAACAAAACTTTACAGAAAGTGAATTGGAGGTGCTACTATAGGATGTAAAAATATTTTATTTGGAACTTTGTCCTCCGGAATTAATAACAAAAGGAACAAAAAATTAGCGGGAGCGTTTGGCTGATGCCGTCAATGCGGTGTCACGATATGACTGGGAGGACTCATGTGCAGGTAACAAAGGATTTAATGAAAATGACAAAAGAACATAATACAAAAGAAACAACCCGCGAGGGGGTAAACCATAACATAAACAAGATCAAAACAAACCAGGAACATTGCAGGGACCACGGCAGGAATCAGGAAAGACATGAATGACAACGACACCACACAGGACAGCAAACACACCGGGATTAAATAGGGAACACATGAGGAGAGGTAACGAGCTGAGAACAGCTGACAACACTCAAGGGAAACGAGGTAACAAGGTGGGAGGGGTTACACAATGACAAGACACTACAAAGGGGCAGTGCCAGGGCTCTGTCAACAGACACTAGAAAAGACCAAACCGGAATGACAGAGCCGTGACATGTGGTGGGATCTGAAAGTCGCACTGTAAATTACCTTAAGAAATGGTCTGACAATCGTCTTTAGTGGATAATAATGATCACCCTATAGGGTTGTTATTAAAAGGCAAATAAAAATAAAAGGTACTATTAGATAGAACCATAACTTTAAATGCATCACTCACCAAGGGTCGACATTCACTTCAGTAAAATTAGGCCGTTTTGATATGTGTGCTGTTTAATGTTGCTAATCGTGTTATTGTACATATGCATATGATTACATACCACTTGCTTCTGCTTCTTCTTCCCCTGTGTGTTTAATCAGGAGATTGTTCTCTTTCAGTAAATATGTAATTTTTTACGCACCCACTATCGTATAAAAGTGAAAACATGGAAAGCCGAAAAATTCTATCAATGGCAGGGAATGAGTTAAAAATACAAGTATCTGATTACATAAAAAGCCACAGAGTTTAATTATTTATTATTATTATTATTTTTTTTGTGGAGATACAAGGTTTCTGCCCAGCAGCGATGATATGCCAGTTTGTATTCTTCTCTCACTTCAAGTTGTTGTTTTTTCTTTGACCTGATCATACTATAAAGCCTTAATGACTTTTGTACAAATAAAACTAATGAAACCATAATAATCAACCAAGATGCCCTGTCTTGCTAAACCATCTGCCAGATAATCTTTCTACATCTGACTTCTAACTTAATTAAATCAGATGACTGTCTTTCTGGGTGGAAGCTTCAAATGTTTAAATTACACGAGTAAGTAAGCAAGATTAATTAATATGATAATCAAATAGGTTAATGTGCCCCACTGTTTGCACAAGTTTTGCAACTTTCCCGAAATTAATCTTGTGCATCTATTCTTTTGCAGGGATGGACTAATTAACTAAAGTAATGCAAGTATGGAGAATTAATTTAGCCTCCAGGACTGCGGTGGGCTGGTGCTGGATGCTTGATATAAAAGAATCAAGAAAAACTGTAAATAGCACTTTATGCATTAACTATCAGGTCACATTATTCCCAAACAAACATCCATCTCACAAAAAACAAATTGCTTTTGATTTTGCTGGGTAGTTTCAGAATACAAATTTACTCTGAAATAAAGATGTTTGTTCTGACCGTGATGAATACGTGCTGTTCCAACCTGTGCTGTTCCAGCTGTAGGAGCCCAATCAAAGTTAAACTGCTGTTAAACAAGATGCTTTTTTTTCAGACAGGTAAACAGCAAACACACCCATTACAGAGACGTGCTCTTCTGCTGCATTAAAAGTAACTATTAAAACAGGGAGGAAATTGTGTACAGTTTACTTGTGCAGTGAGAGTCTCTATCCATGAATATTAACAATAAAAAATATATATGTATATGGTTCTAAATGCAACATCTTTTGATTAGATAACTCATGTTTGTGTAGGTTTAATACTTCAAGGGTTTGACACAAATTGACGAGTCCAGCAAGTGAGACAGTCCTGCAATAAACCCCTTGCCTTTAGTTCCCTTGCAAGGGAACTCGAGCTGCGTCATCGCTATGGGAACGCCCCCGCGTCATCAACTCTTGAAGCACAATAGAAAACACCTGTGAGAATGACGCGGATGACGTCATGAGCCAGGAAACAAAAGGCACGCCGAAACCGGCACCGACAGCTTTTTCGTCTTCAACAAGCACTAGAAAGCTTGTGTAGCAAGAGTTTTCAGTATGGCAGAAAGTTCTACGCTGCGTGTTTCCCTTCTCCCATTTATTACTGGCGGGGATACGCACACTTTACGTGTGTCATGCATGGGGGTAGAGCATGCACTGGCAGCGCTCAAGGGCGGTGCCTGTGCGGATTGTGAGCGGTTTCCACTGCTAACTCTCTGCTCTCGCCTAGCAACCTTCGGGGAGGCTGCTAGAGCGCGTGGTCCTCGTGGCATGGGTCCCGCTGCCGCTGAGGCGTTGCGGCGGTCCCGGTCATGGGGATCACATATGTTCTCCGAGATATACCCCCCTTCCCCCGGGCTTCCGGAGCTCGTCCGAGGATGAGCCCCGTAGACTCGGGGGATGAAAACTCTCTACTGCGGCAGTCCAGTTTCGAGGAGCTGGGTATTGTCGGTATTAGAGAAAGAAAAGAGGAAAGAAAGCGCTGTGTGTCTCCATGCCGGTGTACCCACGCAAGCAGGAGGCACACAGTCTTTCATCGTATCGTGCTCAGTCAGTGTTTATTTCACTGGCTGCACTACATCTCGCAGTCAGCGCTCGGGGGCGCTGGCAGCGGGTATTGTGAGCAGAGGTTCGATCTCACTGCTGCTGAGGGTCAGCAACGATCGTTGAAGCTGGAATATGTGTGTATTGTGGTGCAGTGGACACTGTGTTTGCCTCTCATGCAATAGACCCGGGTTCGAGACCCACTCTCATGCACTTTTTCAGCTCTGAGGAGCTGTATTTTGCATCTGGACTGAGAGAGCAAAATGAAGTATTGCTACCATGCTACCTGGTTTCCTGAGGACGCCAGGTTGCACTGGGCTCAAGCTGGATTTCCCGCTTTTTCAAGCGGATGTTCGGAAAATATCGGAGCCTCGAGGGGCTGGTTCCTTTTTTAGAGTTTCTGGCAGTTGCCAGACTTCTCTCAGTCTGCAAAAAAAAAAAAAAAAAGGAGAGCGCTGTGTGTCTCCCTGCCCGTATACTCACGCAAGCAGGAGGCACACGGTCTTGCATCGTATCGCTCGAGGGCACTGCCTGCGGATTTGTGAGCTCAGTTTCGATCTCGCTGCTGCTGAGGCTCAGCAACGATTGCTGACGCTGGGTTCACGGCCACGGTAATAGTCTACCCTTACCCAAGGTCCGGAAACACGTCTTGTGGCGGTTTCTTCCGACTTGGATTAGAATGCGGTCCAACTCCGAGGAGCTTTGTTGTAACAATTTTGCATCTCATGGCAGTTAATATGTGTCTACTGTGGTATAGCGGACACTGCGTTTACCTTTCACGGGATTCGGGTTCGGAACCCACTCTGTTGCACTTTTCCAGCTTTGAGGAGCTGTATTAGCGTCTGACTAAACGAAGATATATTTTCTGATCGCGTGCCCCGAGTCCAGTTTAAAAGAAAAGGGATTTCACGTGTGATTGAGAAAAGTGTGCAGATATGGCAAACTTCCTAACTGCACCTTCACTAATCTTGGGCACTGCGCCTTCAAGATATCCATGTTCTGAACCTCATCATGGCAGTTAGTAGTTCGGCATCGAGGTGTCGTTCTCGCTCGCTGGAAGGTGCGGGGGAGGGCTAATCTTACATGGTCTGTGCTCGAGGGCATCGACTGTGTAGGTTACCATTCCTGTCTGACAGTCTTCGAGGAGACTGTTCAGACTCGCGGTTTAGGTCCTGCTGCAGCTGAGGCTCAGCGGCGATCGCTATCGCGGGGGCTCCCCGGAGGGCCATCACCTTGGGGCTCCTGGGGGTGTTTGTTACACTTCCCAGGCTCGCTTTGCTGGGCCGGGGGCAGCGACTGCAGCCACAGAGTTTCATGGTTAACTCCTACGCATGGTGTGAGCTCCCAGCTTCCCTGAGGGGGGAGCCACCGTTGTGCTGCGGAATTAGTTCCTGGGAGTACGCTGTCCTGCCACGGCCGAAGCCTTTGGCCCCGTGGCATCAGCAGTTGAGCTTGGGCGGTCAACCGCCCCTTTTTCAAGCTCTCCTCCCTGAATGTGAGTCGGCAAGGCATGACGCATGTTAGGCCGCTCTGGATCCGCCTGGGACCACTGCCCTAGGCATCTTCGGGGGGTTTATGTTACCAATTCCGTTTTTCCCCTGTTGTTGCCATGCCTCCCTCCAAGTTTAAGACCTATGCATGGTGTGAGCTCCCAGCTTCCCTAAGGGGGGAGCCACCGTTGTGCCGCGTAGTAGGTTCCTGGGAGTACTCTGTCCTGCCACGGTCGAAGCCTTTGGCCCTGTGGCATCAGCAGTCGAGCTTCAAGCTCTTCTCCCTTTATATATATATGGTCCTACTAGCCAGCGGGTTTGGCGCATTTTCTGGAGGGTCCCCTTCGGGGGACCATCTCCCTAGTGTCTCCATGGTGGTGTCAACGTTAACCCGGGAGCGCCTCGTTATTCCCCTGGTGCTGGGCGTACCTACCTTCTGAGGAAGGTTCTACGCGTCACTGGGTTGTGGTCGGTCTTCTACTAGGAGCCACTTCCTGATGCGTAGTAGTAGCTCCGGCCGTGCTCTGGCCTAGGCCTGACGGTTGTTGTAGCGCGGTGTGTGTTGGACCTCTTTGGCGATAAGGTGACCCCTAGGCAAGTGCCTCAAACCAGACCATTTTGAGAAGTGCCTCAGGTCAGGTTTAACTCTCACTACTTACAGTTCTGGGCCGGGCAGCACAACAGTGCTTAAGTCCCCATATGTATTTCGGGTTCACCTCGCCTACGCCTTGTTACCTTCGGGTTTTAGGCGGTCTTGTGGTTGGGTGGCTGCTCCTCGGCTGGCGCTGCGATGCGCAGTCTGTCGGTGGCCCTCTCTTAGGGCCACCACCTTGGGCGTCCTGGGGTCAATTTGTGGTAGACACTCCCCAGGTTCGCTACTGGGCCGAGAGCCGCTATCGCAGCCGCGGAGTTCCGGTTCACAACTGAGGTCGTGAGTCCGGTCTCCTCACTGAGGGGGTCTCCCGCAGGATTTAAGGTTACTCTCCCTGGCTGAGGCTAGGAGAGCGCAAGGGCCGCTTTGCGGTTCCTCCTCCTGCGGGGTTTTTTCCCTCTCGTCATGGGTCAGGAGGTCTGCAGCCCAGTGCGAGCATTGGGTATGGCTCTCCGGGGGCTGAGGCCCGACGAGCCGTGCAGATCACTCAGTGGGGCAAGTTCTAGCTGAGGTTATCTTGCCGTGAGAGACTGGTTTTCCCGAGGGTGCCAGAACATCTCCACTGGAGCACTTTGGGGCATGCTTTTCCGCTAGGGTGGCGTTGGTATAGCGTTCCCATAGCGATGACGCAGCTCGAGTTCCCTTGAAAGGGAACGTCTCAGGTTACGTATGTAACCATAATTCCCTGAGAGGGAATGAGACGCTGCGTCATCAGCATCAGCCCTAGCTCTCCCGCATGCCGCGCTTGTTTCAGACGTTCGCAAGCTGTCGGTGCCGGTTTCGGCGTGCCTTTTGTTTCCTGGCTCATGACGTCATTCGCGTCATTCTCACAGGTGTTTTCTATTGTGCTTCAAGAGTTGATGACGCGGGGGCGTTCCCATAGCGATGACGCAGCGTCTCGTTCCCTCTCAGGGAACTATGGTTACATACGTAACCTGAGACGTTCCTGAGCGCAACATCACAAACAGTTAAGTAACAGAAGCAAACCACATGCATGAGGACACAGACCACAAACCAGTCACATAACACAAATAGGAATCAACTGACAACAAGGGACAGACACAGCTGGGAATTTAAGGTTTTAGAGAATGAGCGACAGGTGTGGGAGATCAGTTTGTGATCAGAGCAAAGTGTTACAAAGCAGTGCTGATTGCTCAAATCAATGACTGCAGAAAAATGTCAGGAGTATAGCAAAGAACTTCTCAGGTTATGTATGTAACCCTGGTTCCCTGAAGGGGAACAAGACGCTGCGTCAAAGCACTAGGGGAAATACCTTGACGTCAGTCACGTTAAGATGTGTGCAACCAATGAGAGAAAAACGCGTGTGAATGCAGTCCTGGAGACGTAAGCGTCCAGTGCTCGCACTGGACAGACCTTGTTCTTGCTCATGATTGTCAAAAGGGGGAGGGCAGAAGGCCTGCAGCGTGATAGACCGAGCCACATGAGTGGGAACCTTGGGGACATATCTTGGCCTCGGGTGGAGAAACGGTTTTGCCATCCTGTGCGCAAACTCGAGGCACGTAGGAGCCACCGAGAGGGCCTGAAGATCCCTGACCCTCTTGAGCGAGGTGATAGCCAGCAAAACAAGGGTCTTTAGAGAGAGGCGCTTGATAGGGAGCTCCTCTAACAGTTCAAAGGGTGCCTGGGACAGGTCTTGGAGTACCAAAGACAAATCCCAGGCGGGTACCCTGGTCTGTGCCATGAAGGAAACGAGTGACTAGGGCAGGGGTCGGCAACCTTTAATGTTGAAAGAGCCATATCTAACAAAAAATTTTTTTTCAAATATGTCCGGAGCCGCAATCTAAGGTTTATATATGAAGCGATACGGAGCGATCATTCTGTTGAGGGGAGGGGGGAGGGGGGAGGGGGTCAGAACACGACAGAGAAGGAAGAAATTGTCTCAAAGTGATTTATTCGATTAAACAGGTCAAAGAGGGGAGCCAACCATTAATATGAGCATCAATAATGTCCGGTAATGCTGAAGGAGATTGAGATGTGGGAGCACAAGAAGCACATGTGATCAAAGATCTCAGTAATGTCCTTGCTCAAATGGATGAGCTTAGATGGAGACTTGGATGGAAGGGAGTGGAAAGGAGTGTGGTGTGTGTGTGTGGTTTTCCTGTGACAGATAAAACAAGATTATCTTAACAGAATTACACCTATATATACAAACTATTGGCTTCTCCCCTAATATATGAACACAATTACCATTAATTAATCAGTCATTAATTATTATTACTTTATCTGAACATAGCAGATAAAAATGTAAACACAGAAAATGAAGCACAGCTAAATTAGCATCGAGCTATAACACTTCAATAACTGCGTCATAACAAAGACGAGTATGTACATAAGCAAACATAGAGGTTATTGTGAACTCACTCTCCTAAGACGCACAAAACACACAATAGGCACTCGTTCCGAGGCTGTTAACCAAGTTATTGGCTTTTCTCCAGCGCTCATGTGTAATAGTGAACTGATATCTGCCGCGGTGGGTGATATATGATTCACTCTGAACTGAACCGCTTAACTTTCTGAACTAATGCGCGTCGTAGTTTCAGAATAAAAGTCCCCTGAAACAGTGCTCTTATTCCTCTCACATGGCCCTTTTCACAGCGGGCCATTTACTGCTACAATTTACGTGTATGGGATGAAAGAGCCGCAGCACAGGGGTGAAAGAGCCGCATGCGGCTCCGGAGCTGCGGGTTGCCGACCCCTGGACTAAGGGGTCCCTGCCCAAGGAAGCCCCACCCAGAGGTATGTGGCAAGCCGCTATGGCAGCCACATAAACCTTCAGGGTAGAGGGGGACAGCCCTGTCGTGAATCTTTCCTGCAGGAACTCCAGCACTTTCCCGACTTGACAGGTAACTGGGTTCATCTGCCTTTCGCTACACCAGGAAGTGAAAACTTTCCACTTCAAGGTGTACAGTTTCGCTGGATGCGTTAGAGAGAACCACAGAGGTGGACCAAACAGGTCCTGAACAGGTCTCTTCCAAATCTGCTCCACCACCTCGGGGTGGAGCCACCATTCCCCGGGCCTCGGCCCCTGTCTCGACAGGATGTCTGCTCCCACATTCTGGACTCCAGGGATGTAGGCTCCCCTGAGAGAGAGCAGCTTCCCCTGGGCCCAGAGGAGGACCTGCCGCACCAACTTGTACATTGGCACACTGGCACAAAGCACGCTGAAGAAACTCAAAGCTGTCGCTTCTGGCTTCCGGTGCGCTTTTATGCTCTCATTGGTTGCTCGCGTTTTTCTCTCATTGGTTGCACATCTTCACGTGACTGATGTCACGGTATTTACTCTTTGACGCAACTCGAGTTCCCATGAAAGGGAACAGAGAAGAAACAGTGACACACTCTGACCTGTGACAATACTGTGTGTATGACACAATCAGAGTTATATAAAAAAATATCCTGCCTCTTCCCAGCTTTATAATGGGAGTGAATGATACCTAAGATTTTGAAGCCCAAAAAAGCACGTCCATCCATCGGAAAAGTAATTAATACAATTCCAAGGGGGATAATAAAGTGAAATGCTTTTGTAAGAAAAGTATCCTTATTTATATCTTTATAAACTATAATCGCTGACCGTACGTGAGTCTAGTTCCAATGCACAATGTATTACTGAACATGGAAGTGCAGAGGATAGAGCAAAACAAAAAAATGGAGACAAATTTGAAGTCTAAAACAAGATTGCTTGAGTTAGTAGCCCAGCCCTATTTGTTTGAACTACAAGAGGCGTCAACTCTCACCTGAGCTTACGCTAATCCTACATCCTACCTCATGTATCATATGGATTACATTTATGATGGATGGATGAGCTTTTGTGGGCTTAAAAAAATGGCACCATTCACTCCCATTATAAAGCTTGGAAGAGCCAGGATACTTCTTAATACAACTCCATTCTCTGCCGGTCAGATGCTGGGAATATATTTAGAAAATACAGACAGAAGTATATTTAGTCTCGTGTATTATCATATGTATTCCATTCAGTCATTCAAGCATAAGATAATATCCGAATATCTAAGGCTAAAGGCCTGACAGAATCTTCAGAACTGAGGTGAGAAAGGCATTTTTAATGTTTTGGTGGTCCGGGATAAAAGTCACTGCAGCCATGTTTCCTTATAAGACTGCCCTGCGAACATCGATTCTGAGTCTAATGATCTAAAAAAAATAAGGCTGAACCTGTCATCTGTTTTTTTGTTTTGTTGCTACAAAGCCTGACACATTTTTATCTGTTGAGTTCCCACAGAGAGGGAGGTTTTGTCATTTAAGAAAGTTTATAGTGTTCCAAATCCACAGTTTTTCAGCATGTCAGTGGCAGATGACTGAGTAATTGAAAAGAAAAAACATTTAAACTTGTGTTTAACCTTTAAAAGTTGTTTGAAATTGACAGTCGCGGAAGCAAACTAGGCTCTAAATTTAGGACCTGCATTCCTCTGAGAGTAAATAAGTTGCCCACATGCATAAAAATACAAGCATTAACATTTGGAGTTAAGTCGCAGCTCAACGGGTCTCCCAGAAGAGCTGCTGATGAGCACCAGTATTAATGCTAATGGCTGATATTTTTTGATGATGGCGCTCCATCAAAGTCAATTCATACTGCAGACCTGAAGTGGTGCTTTAGTCTCATTTGCATGCTTCATTTATCAGTAATTAACATAATTCATGCGTGGACATTTCACCAGCAGATTATTTGGAAAACAAACTTGGACATGTTTGTTAAGAGTCAGTTTATTTAAACCATTTTTTGTTAAATCTCATTTTGAATGAATCTCTGTTTTGGATGGTTACATATATTATAATAGCTAAGGTGTCTTCGAAATATGAAAATATATTAGTCACAACATGCCCACTTTAAGATTTAATTCATGCCTTCCATTTAAAGTCAGCATGGAATGGCATTAACAATCCATTTCACGTCATATTTGCTGTGCCATATTAGCTAATTGTTAACTGGATAACATTAACCAATAGCCTACAAGGCAAAGATGATGTCAGCAAAAATGGAAAGACAATGAAGAAAGACATTTTTTAATTTATATCGATGTATCATGTGTAACTACACCAGAAATTTCTGTAAGTTAACATGGGTCAATTTAGATTTATTGTCCCATGATATATCCAACAATGATCACAGTATTCATTAAAAGGCAAGCAGAGAAGGTTTGTCATGTATTCCCAAGCAAAACTTTTTGTTCTTTCATGTCACATACACATAATAAAAATATATAATGGATCAAAGACACTGAACTGCCTCTGTTTGCCTGCATGATGATGAGACGGCAAGTTGCACAAACTAACAGCAACTACACACAATAATCTCAGTTGTTCCATTTTCCGCCTGCCTGTAAATCTGACATTTGAGCATATAAATAAACCTGCTCTCCAAGACACAGAAAAAGGCCATTGCGGGTTATTGTCTACAGAGGTATAATATAAATAACAGTGCATTTTGTCAACAGGATATTTTCAAAGAAAAGAGAAATGTCATTTTGAAGTCATAAAAAACATAGCTTCATTGCTGTATTTGTGTTGTTTTATGAGTTTATGAGTTTTTGCGACCAACTAATATTGCTTTAGTAAAATTGCAGGCGAAGTTAACGTTTTTTCTCTCACTGTAAGCAACGAAATTATAACGAGAAAAGTAATTACGGGGTTAAACTGTCCATCATGTTGGCAGTATCATTGCAATGCCAACAGATCTGTTTGTAACCAAATAGCAGACAGCTTGTGTCCCACATGGTATGCAAAGCGTTTGTGTCTACGACCAAAACGACTGTTATTACACTTGACCTTTACAGCAAATTGCTCTAGGGTTCTGTTTTTGACAACCGCAGCTTACCATTGGCTGTGTCCTGCTTTGTTTATATGGCATGAGTGCCTCCTAAAGTTGGGTGATGTCAAGGATGTGGTCTGACATCTGCAGCTTTTCTGAAAACACATACCCACCACATCGATAAAAGTGCACAGGTTCGCAACAACGGTTGAAACCTCCTAAAAATGTCAATGACCTTTTGACTGTTATAATTATAGCACCAAAAAGCCTGTATATACATAAAATCCCAGCTGAAGTTGTTTGGCTTTTAGCATGATTATGTTAGTCATACTGTTACCCATAAGCAAGTGCTCCAAAACAATGACAAATTTCACATTTAGAAGATATAAGCATTGAAAACTTACAGTCTCTCACTTTCACTAATATGGATCAGAGATTTTGATACCTCACTCTGCACTTTAGCTTCTCATCAGATTTTTTGTCCAATCAAATGCTCTCTAGAATCTGAAGCCCCGCCCCCTACATTATAAACAGATGCTGAAGCTGCATCTGAAATCTGTCACTTGTTCACACATTTACTATTTTCTACATGGCGAATGGCGCTGTTTAGGGGATATAGAAACATTCAAACAGTGTAAATATGCTTTCCATTGTGGCGAAGTAAGCCTGGTTTCATTCTGATATTATTAGGTTATTTTACCAGTAGGTGACACTATGTTTAAATGGTTCAAGTACCATCTGGGCAAGGTGGCAATTCCCGTCCAATTCCTCCTCTGGATGGTATTTACATTGGTTGGGTCGGTGACAGAGTTCCTGATTTGAAATATGCTCTGGCCCTTAAACACATAGTATTTGTTTTAGGCCGATGCTGTTGAAGACTTGCAGCATGATAATAATCATGCACTGTTTGGTTGTTGGCCAGAGAAGAACTGGTCCCCCAACTGAGCCTAGTTTTTCCCAATGTTTTTTTCTCCATTCCGTTCTTCATTCATTCTGTTACCCGCTGGAGTTTTGGTTCCTTGCTGGTGTTGCCTCTGGCTTGCTTAGTTGGGGCCACATAACACTTAATATTCTTCAATTGTATTAATTCGCCTGCTCTTTTAGAGCTGCTGTTCAGCCAAAGCAAACTTTGTTTTTATTGTTTTCCTGTGACCACTGTAAAGCTGCTTTGAAATAATCTATATTGGAAAAAGCGTTATAATAATAATAATAATAATACGTTACATTTATATAGCACTTTTCCAGAGCTCAAAGCGCTTTACATAGTAGAGGGGAATCTCCTCAACCACCACCAATATAAATAAAGGTGACCTGACTTGTGATCCAGCATCTTGGTGCATCTACTGACTTAATGTTTGATCAAACAGTATCAATTTGGTGTTACAGCTGAAACTCATTTTCCTCCACAATGGCATCAAGATCCTAAACGTATGGTGAGCTTTAGTGATTCTGAACCGCACCTCTTCATCTGTTCTCCCTGTAAGGAACTCGTTTTCTGGCCATCCTCCATTGCCTGGCCACCTATAGTGCTGCTTGGAGTTATCTGGTGGTTTTGTAGGACTCAAGGCTTGAAAACATATAGTGATGCTTGTGAATCTACTTCTTGGAGTCTTGCTGTCTTTGCCTAGTCTGACACCTGTGTTAACTGCAAATGGGGAAGACAAGTCCAAGTTGTGGACGTTCACACAGAGGTTTTAGATAACAGTGAAGACCTTAAGTGTCTCAGGATTCTCCAGCTCTATGTCAAGCTTTTCTGAAGTCCACAAAGCAGATGTATAATGGCAACTGTCACTCCAATGACTGCTTAATGATGATAGCCGGGTCATTTTGTGGTCTGAAAATGGTCTCGCTGCTTGCTCTTCACTCAGCTTGGCATCAACGGCCACCTTAATCATGCCCAGTATCACTCTGGTGAAAAGTTGGCTTGGCATGTACAGGAGCTGGATTCTCTCCAGTTTTGACATTCACTACGGTTAACTTTATTGTGTAGCAGTAGCTTCATTATGTAGGTGTCTTCTGCAGTTCCAAAGTCTGATTTCAGGTCTTCTGGTGAGATGTTGTTGGGTCTACGTACTTTTCCAGGTGATACTTGATCTTCTGGTCAGCTTTCTGTATTTCTTCTTTGGCGATCATTGATCACTGATGGGTTAACATGCAGCAAAGTAGAAAAGATGGTCATTTAACTTGGCAGAGAACTTTCATGTGTGACTTTTGAGAAATTGGTGGTGCTATTTATAGTTTGAGTGTCAGAGCCCAAAGAGTATGACACATTTCACCAAGAGTTAACTTTTTTTAAACAGTAAGTAAATAGTATTTACTGTCTTGTATTTTGTGTTCTCACCCGTATATGCCTCTAGACACCCATTGCTTCGTTCCTGAGGCTAAATTAGTGTGTTGTTGTTTAGCGGAAACATTCTGATAATTCACACTGTTTATTGCACGAATCCTTGTTCCTCAGTGCAAAAATAAAGCCCCTGTTATGTATTATTCATAACCATATATGGCAAACCTGCTGGTCTCTTAAAATCTAAAGCCTTTTCAACATCTCAAGAGGAACTATTTTATTATCTTTACATTGCAAGCTTGGAGGTCTCTGCAAAAGGGAAACTGCAGAGATTTAACACCATGCCCCCAAACAGTCTGGAAAAAATTTTTTTCCAAGATATTTGCTCCCCTCATAAGAGTGAAAACAAATGTAATTCAATTTGGAAACAGATAACAGGTTGATTTATAATTGTTTCCAAAACTGGGCCACACTGGTAATTTGCTCAGTATTACGACGTTAATAATGGCTTCAAAGAGAATGAAACATCTAAAGAGCATGGTTATGTTTTTAGACAATGAATAATCTTCATTAAAATTGTTTTCCAAGAAAATCCTTGGCATAGCAATGTTGTGCTGCTCTCTAATTGGTTACACCACAGCAGCTCAAATGAATGTTAAAAAGTTAAAAATGCGATTTTAAACAGTGGGCTGTGTTTTCCAAAGGCCAAAAGAGGCCAGTGTTATAAGCGGGCACTACAAAAAGGGACCTCACATGACTGCCTAATCCTCAACATGCACACACAAATGTGTGTTGCTCCTCAAGGCAATTATGCATATGTGTGAATGCCCAAGGCAAAATGTAGCTTCCTTCCATGTAAAACAGCCAATGAAGGTATTATTTTATCTCCAGTGGTTGCTGAATAACAAATGAATAATGCTTCTTAGCAGTTGTTATGTTATGCTATTTGAATATGCATTGACATTGAAGATTCAAGACTTGTCTGAATATAGAACTGTTCATACTTTAATAAATACTGTAATCACTTTCTAAGAATATATAGTCAAGTGGAAAAGAAAATACACACTTTTGAATTATATGGTTTTACATATATACAATCATCTTGTTAGGTGGTCTTAAATTAGGTAAAAACAAAAACAACAACAACAACAACAAATGACACTGTATAAATGATAAAAATATCATGTGTTGTTCTTCTGATTTTGAATTTACCTACCAGTAATTGTATGACAGGCCAAGTACCTTTTTTATTTTTTTTATTTATTATATACATTGTATACAAAATACAATTCAATAGGGTGTCCTTTCTTTTTCACATGACTGTAGTTATGGTTTGGAGTAGTTTTGTCAAAAGTATATTACTTTAGTTACAGACTGGCACTGAAATTGCAGTTTTGCTTCAGTATTCCAAGTTCTGTGAAACTGACCACTGTCAAGTTTAACATTGTAACACATATTATTGCAATAGAGATCCCACTTAGACATTTTCTGTAGACTCAAATTACCAAGGCTCAAAACCCACAAAAGTTCCCCCCCCCCAAAAGTGCCAACCACCCTGCATAAAAAAAACATCTCTAAAGTTAATAAGAACGGTATAAAGGCCAGAGGGACTAACGTGCCTTCATTCATCAGAGCAATGCACATGTGTCACACTAGAGATGGACAGTATGTACCTTCACCTCCTCTGCTGGTTCACTCTGTGCTTTTCTCACTCTGACAATGTGCTATTCTCCTTCATTCTGCTGTTCTTCAGCGGTGGGATGTTGTGGAAAAAAAGTGATAATAGCTAGAGAAATGAAAACTCTGAAAAAATATTTCAAAAGAGATTTGTTGTTGTTGTTGTTGTTAATAGTCTATTATTAGTACTACATAAATCCAGTGAAATTAGCTCAAATGAAAAAAAAGAAGTTTCAATAACAGGCCTATTCCAATAAAAAAAATTAAAAGGGTAAATCAGGGTATTTTTTTTTAATTTTAAGCATAACATGTATCAGTTTATTAAAAAAGACAGTAAAAGCAAAATAGAACTAGATGCTTAAAACTTATTTTATTTTGTATTGTTGTATTCTTTACATAGTGTAACGTTGCAATAATAATTAAACTGGATATTTTTACAGCTTTAATAAAGCACTACAGATCATATAACCTCACATTTATCTTACCGTATTTTAAAGGTTGGATTGGTAAATAACTTGCCAAATATATTTAAACAATTCCTTTGATTACAGCCACAATTCGGCTGATTACAATCATGTGCACAAAGTGTACAACGTATTCGGTGCAAAAAATAAAAAAATAAATGTGATTATGTAATTAAAAAAAAACATTCATCATGTATTTATTGTTAATGACAGACTCTTTTATTCACTCAAGTCGCAGCGCACAGATTGATGTGACCATACCGAGAATAAAACATGCTTTTACACGCTCTGTCATTCTATATTAACACCCTGTTGCCCTGTCTAGGGCATATGGTTATTTGTGACTACAAAGTAAGTGTGTAATCCCGAGAAATTGCACATGTACGATATTAAACTGTGAGCCCACGCATGGAGTTGTTTAAGGTTGGATATCGCCTTCAAATACGGGTGGCTGTAACATGTGGAATACGTCTTAATTTTAGAAAACTTTCTTTGGTCTTTATTCACTTTTTTTCAATGCAATTGTATATTATTTTCTTAAAGTTATTGAAAACAGATACAAGTTTAAAACCCAAGGGCATTGTTTGTTATGGACACAGAGAAACGGAAGATGTATGACCGCTTTGAAATTTAATCAATCTTCTTATATTTCTGCATCCTCTTATCTCTTAAAGCATTTCCTTTGAATTAGACTGAAAATGAGTTCATGGCAGTCTTACAACAGAGTTCTTTCTAGGCCACAGAATGGTGTTTAAAAAGATTTGAGGTGCCAACTGTCTGCACTTAAGCATGAATATAGACCGAAATTTCACTTTAGCTCAATTGAACGCTTTCCCATTCTTTGTAAATAAATAGCATCCAGATGGGATGTCTTTTCTTCCTTTAAAAATGGGGTTTATAAATCTCTGACCTCAATATCCATTGATGTGAAGGAGAAGAGCAATTCGAGTGAATGACTTTGCTTTTTGACTATTTCCGCAGAGCATTTTAATAAACTAATCATGCAGTTTAAATGTATTAAGATAGATTTACTCTGTCAGTCATGTTTCGAGGTGCCAAAACCCACAAAACTCTAAATTTCAATTAATTCCAGAGCACATACAGTAGAAGTGGCCACAGCTAAACCTGGCAAGAGACCTGTCTAACTTTCCCAGCCAAAAAATGCTCATAACAGCCTCTAACCCTACACTTAGTTTAATTGAAAAATTAGAGAGCAGTCCTGTTTTTCAAATTCAGTCGAATAATGTTCTTCCTTGAGAGATCCCCTTGGACGACCACTGCTGCACACATGGTTTTACTCGTAAAACATGGTAAAGCGAGGATAGCACATGACTCTTATTGAGGGTTTGGTGCGACATTTAAGATGTGCATGTGTAGTATCCTGACTCCCATCCCTGCCATCCACAACCAAAGCATCATTGCATTTAAAGAGTTCTGTAATATCCGGGTATTTATCCAGGTACCAAAACCTATCCATTAGCACTTGGAGTCTTGTCTGGTGAATGCATGACTGGAGTGCGGATGGATAAAGAAATAAATTAATGAAATAAGAAACAAAATCAGCTGATGTTTTCTCAACAAAGTTTCTCTTAACTATGTAATAATAATGCCAAGTCAAACAGATTTTTAATAAAAAAATCTTATGTTATCAGAAACAATGTTGCGTGTATGATAATGATAATGTGTTACTGTATAGTAATACATATATACAGTGGAATCCACTCTTCTCGACCTCGGTTAACTCGCCAACCCTATTATGCTGATGTTTTTGAAGTGGAACCGTCAAACTCCCTATTTGTCTCAGCATTTTCTTATCGGTTATATCGATTATTTTTTGTCGCCGAACCCTAATATCTCGAGCACTTCACATGGTTATCTCGTGACTAATGATCTTACCTAGTCCACTGCGCATGCACTGAGTTTGCCTTGCACGTGCATCAGTCCGTTTGATCTCCCACTCCAGTGATGCTTCATTCACAGTGCTGCGCAGCTGCAGAAGAACTCGCGGAAGTAGCGGAAAAATAAAGCCTTCTAGATGCTATCTTGGAAGAGGAGGCGCAGGAGTTAGCATCAATGTCCAGGAATTCCCAGATTAAATTAACATCGACAAAGACGTTGTTACTGATAGACGCATTTGTTTACAAGCAGACCGTCAAAAGCAAAAAGCAACAAAGCATTTTAGAGTTTGTAAAGAAACCATAGTAACCGCATGTGCAATACTATTCCGAGCAAAATGACTGTTATGAGCAAATGTGTTTATGTGTGTTGTGACTGTTTATGCGGTGAGCGATCTGTGTTTGCAATGTTGGAGAATATAATTAAAGGTTTGTATGGAGAATGGAAGGTATTTTTTATTGTATACTGGTAAATCTCTGTTGTTAGTTGAAGCACATATGCCTTTTGTTGTTAGCAAACATATTCAGTGTATGTACATTTTTGTAGCATGCCGATCGCTTCATCAAATAAATCAGCATATTGGCTGTTGGTTATCTCGATGCTTTTTGCAACCCTAAAAATATATATTTAGTTCCATTGTCATTTTATGTCAGGCACTGAACTGAAATGTAGAACACATTTTCAATTAATTTCTCAATAATGCACAACCCTGCTTGAAAAAAAACTTGCTGCATGGAGTCACAGCTATCCAAATATTGACATTCATAAAACACATTCAAGACAAAGAAGTCTGAGATTGGATTCATATGCTTTGCAAACTGTAGGAAGGGAAGTCGGTCTACTAATAAAAAATGTGGCTCAAGTCTTTGGTAGATCTGATCTTCAAGAGCAGTTTGTATGCATTTATCTCTCCTGCCTGTCCGCCCCCTGCTTTTCAGTTGAGGTTAGGCTTGTGTTTTATCTCGGACCAAGCTTTAAATATTTTCAGACACAACTCCTTTCCTTACCCATCTTCCTTTTGGTAAACGCATACCACAGAATGTGTGAAGTTCACCAGTTGCAGACTTCAAGTGTATGTATTTGTATTCCTCTAAACTACTTCAAAGATAAATTCCGCTTCTAATATTTCTTCATTGTTTGCATGTAATGCAGGACCTTCCGGGGTCCTAGTTCATTCTTGGGAAAAGTGATCCAGCCCAGTTAGTGTGACACTGATGGAAGGACTGTTCCAACTAAATGTATTCCATTTATTTCAAACAGCCAAGCGTGAAGCAGTTCACTTTTATCATGATGACAGCAAAAAGGTCTGAGAATTCTCCCTTTTTGGCTGCCTGAGATGAAGACATGCAATTAAAACAATGGAGAAAACCAATTAGTGAGCGGACTCTTTCCAGGGTGTGATGACCTTCAGAATTGTTCGGAGAAAGAACAATGTACTCAAAGAGCATGCTTTAAAAAAAATTGGGAAAAAGCACTCTTTGTGCATAACTATTACTGTTGCTCATACTTAGCATTTTTGTATTAAGAACCGTAGAAACCACCAAGGAACACTTTGGTAAGCACCTCAAATATTCTACCAAGCCACCTAAAACTCCTTAGTGACAATCCACAATGCATCAGTAACCACTATCAAGAAAATGTTTGCACTAGAAACCATCCCAGTTGACCTTAACCACTTATTAAAGTCCTAGCAACAACCTAGCCATCTTCCCAAACACCTGTGTGCCACACCGGCCTTGTACCTCATGAAGAAGTTGAGGCATAAAAGGAAGAGTGACGACAGTGAAGGAAGAGAGAGGACCAGGTCTGTATTTGCATTGTGTTTGTGTGGATTACTTTTATTTTGTACTTGTTTCATTTTCAAATTAAAGGTTTGTTGAATGTTCACTGGTTCCCGCTTGCAGCAACCACATAGCATTATAGTATAGTCCTAATCAATCACCCAACACCCCAAATATTCTACCTTCCAGAAAATGCAACACATTAGCATTCACCCACAATATTATAGTCACCAGCTAAAATAAAACAGCATCCAGTACACTAGAAACCATTCAGAACAATCTAGCGACCACATAACAACACCTTACCAATTCCTTAGCAAGCAATCTTTAAAAAAAACTTGCAACACCCTAAGCCACCATCCCCAACACCTTGGTATAGGGTGTCCAACCCTGCTCTTGTAGGGCAAACTTTCTGCAGAGGTTAGCTCCAGCACACCTGCCAAGACGTTTCTCGTGACCCTGAAGACCTTGATTAGCAGGTTCAGTTATGTCTAACTGAACTAACCACTTAGAGCACACTAGCAAATGGCTCATAATACTTTAGCAACCAATTTTAGCAATCTTTCTACACTACACCCTATGAGTCCTACAAAACAACCTAATGAGCATCTAGTCATAAATTAGGCTTCAACTTCATTCACCGCTCTGCAGACCAATCAGCGGCTGACTTGAAGCATTGCGGTGAATGACTGCTTCAGTTTTCACCGTTTGACCTGTTTCATGTTTATTCTCACACTTTCATATTTTGCTAATGCTCAAAAATCTATGTTTTCATAACATGCAGTCGAGGTGCTATAGTGTGTTTTGTTTATGAATATAAAACTGATTTAAAAAAAGCATAGACCCCATTTTCTTGCATTTAAATAGTATCGGCTAACTTTTTTACTTGTACAAAAAGATACTGTATAAAGTATTGAATGAAAGTATCTCTGAAACATCTCTGTATTTGGGTATTGAAGGATCATTAGGAAGTCAGGAGTTGCGAGTGTGTCACATGCACCGGAGCTCTCTGACTATTCCATTCAGATAGCAGAGCACCGCATTTAGGGATTCAGGTATTCAGGAATAGTATTTCAGCCTTTAGTTAAATACGATTGTTATTTTTATTTCTCATGCATATGTTGTGATTATTTTGTGATTATAGTGGAATACGGTTATGTCGACGGCCTCGACATTACCGAAAAGAAAATACTAAGACAAATAGGGAGTTTGGTGGTTCCACTTCAAAAACGTCGACATAATAGGATTGGCGAGTTAACCGTGAGTCGAGATAAGTGATCTCCACTGTATTTTAAATAATTTTCTATGTAAAACACTTTAAATTACCATTGTTTATGGAATGTGATGTATAAATAAACTTACCTTGCCTATTTGAGAAATAGTGCATTTATTAAACTTCAGCTGTGATAAAGTATGCAAACACTATGGAAAGCAGAAAATGTCATTTTCAGCTCCTACTTGACTGCAAGTGTCAACCCTCGCCGATCAGTTACATCCAGCCGCAGACGAAGTCTCCACATACCTATTCTAATGGTCTATCAATTCACCCTTCACTGGGAGTTTGATTGACAGGCAATCTGACCAACTATAACAGCAAATCTGCCTTAGGGGATAAAGTTACAAGAATCACCAAGGTGAACAACCAGGAAAAAAAACACCATTGTGGCAGTTTTACACTATAAGCATCACTTGAATTTTCTTTAAAAATTGTAAAAATCTGTTTGATCAATTACCTGGATTTTATGACATAAAATCATTGAGAACTGTCTGTGTAATGAACAGAAACCTTAAACCTTGTGAAAGTCGTGGGTCAGTTCTTCTTTCTATATTCGCTAATGAATGTCGGCATATATAGTTAATTATTTTCCCCATTCTAATTGGAAACTTAATTGACAATGGATTAGCAATGAGAAGGAAATAATTGCCTTAGCAGACACATACAGAAGTTAGTCTGAAAGCAATTCTGTTGGGTGTCAGCCCCTGAGAAAGATTTATTTCATATTCTGTGTTAACAAGAATTTAATCTTTTACAGCAGCTTCTCAAGATGGGCTCAGCGCTATTAAAAAATATCCGTCAAAACTGTGTATTTCCCATCGCAACCGCAGATGAACATTATCAGTGAAGTGAGAGAGACCACTAAAGCAGATCAAGGGAAAGATATCACCACATTCAGACATATCACAAGACAGAAATACTCAGAAATTTTCTTCAAAGGTCTTATACTTATCTAGGTCATCAAACGTGGTGTGATGTTTCATAATGTGTCTGTACAGTCACATAAATGATTTGCAGATTATTAAAGCATACAGTACATGTAGCACATATGGGAAGCAGACCATGCCGCCCTGCCATATGTGTATGTAGGCCACCCTTTGTGTCCTGTGACTGGTTTGAAATGCACTTAAAGTGTGAACAAACCTTAAAAGCAGCGATCACTGAAGCCATTTAAAAGTTTCATCGATTGGTCTGGATGCACTTTTATCTCATTTGGGTTAATTTGGGAAGTCGGGATTGACCCACTTCAATAAGATGTCATAAATAGTCTCTGGTCAAGTCCATATTTTCTTCACTGTTCTTTTGAAATAGAGTCAGAGTCTCATATTCATCTGTGAAACTTCACATTTGCCAATTCTTCAACGGTCTGACTTTGTCTAACCATTTTTTTTAATCGCACGTGTTTTGTTTATTCAACCAATCTTTCCACCTGGATTTTATTTCCTCATCATTAGCATCGCTCTCAAATGGTTTGGTAGCAAACAGATTGGAAAGTCAACGGGCAAGTGTAGATGAATGCATTGAAGTGATCACTTGGAAATATGACTTATTATCTTCCCCAATGTTCAAATTGTCCTGCCTCATATCAGAAATTCTCTTTCCTCATAAAGAGTCTAAACCAGTATTTCTTTATCTTCCCAAAGTCAATGGGATTTTTGGTGCCTGGAATAAGGCAATACATATATATATATATATATCATATAAAATACATCATTATACATCTGTATAACAAGTTATTAACAAGTTACATTATTCTAATGCAAACATTCAGGGACTTTTATTTTATTTTAAATAAAAAGTAAAGGAGTCATCTGAAGTTTAATGATGGTGATGTTGCAATCATATGACTATAATGTACTTCATTTATAGCCTTTAACCTTTTACCCTGTCTGTTTTATTTAGGCTTCAAAATTCATGAAAAGCAGTGTTCATAAAGTTATTACAATTACTTTAATTCTTGCTATTGCTAGATAGTGAAATCCTCAAAGGACGGGTGCATATAAAACTTGCTTTTCTAATTTTGTCCTTGCAACCCAAGACCTCTATCTTGATTTCAACCTGTTCTGAGTTTCTAAAACATTCATTCTAAGGCACTTTTGAGATTCTAGCAGACTGGTCTCCCACTTTAGTGACTTCCTCTCTGAATCTGGTAAAATGGTCCGCTCTCAAATGCTCTTTTATTTACTTACTTTGGCTCAACAAGAACTTCAATGGCAACTGTGTTTTCATTTTCAACAACTTCAAGGTTGAAAACTTCCAATCACGTTGATTACATCTAATAGCTGGAAATTTGAAAAGTTGCTTTTCAAGAAAAGTTTCATCATTCATACAGCAGGTCACCTGCGCTAAAACAACTTTTTTATTTACATTTTAGTTGCTGGACATGACTAAATATAGCAGGAACATTTAAAACTTCAACGATAATGTTCAACTGAATCAGTTTTTAGACAAGTTCTAAACATTCATGTATTTTAGTCTTTTCTTGGTGTTGTGGCAGAGCTCGGACGCTGCCGTAATGTCTCATGTTCTGTGTATGCTCGCGGCTTCATGAGTCTCGAGTCGCGCACTCTCTTGTCTGTGTAGCGTCTTATGTGCGGGTTTATGATGTTCGATCCTCAGACTGGTCTTGTCCAGTTTCGGTTTTGTGTAGGTGTTCAGACATTCATGACCGATGTGTTCGTCCTTGTCATGAGCATGCGAGACGAGTGGCTGCTTGTTCTAGTGCGTTCTACATTATGTGTGTGAGCGTGGTTCTGGGCTATTGCTTAAACCGCGCACTCTCATGTCTTTGTGCATTGTTGGAGATCTTTCATGTTGTGTTTTTGTGTTATATGCAGTTTCATTTCATCCAGATGCACGCTGTCTCTTGTTTCTTGTGAACACGTGGCGATGCGCGTACGCATTGGCTGCGTGTTCGTGTCTCGTCATTGTGTAAGCATCCCACCTTGTTCCCCCTTTATACTTTGATTTGTCCCAGCTGTTTCCCGATCAATTACCCTTCCTCCTGTGTCTATTTAATCACTTTGTGTTTGCTGTCCTGTGTCGCGTCGTTGTCCATGCTTTGTCATTCATCGGTCAGGTCCTATCCAGTCTAGTCGGTCCAGCCATGTTTTCCCCTCTTGGGGTTGTGTTTGAAGTTTTTGTTAGATTTTTCTTATTGAATAAACCTTCCTCTCGCAATTGACTCCTCGCTTCATGATCCCTGACAATATCTTATTTCCTAAATTGTCTTTGCTAGGCTATCTAAAAAAATCAAGTAGTAGTCCTCTGTCACAGGAGTGTTAGGCATGTGTATCAGGAGGACGAAGGAGACAAGGAGAAGGCAGGATAAACTGCAACATGATTTATTCACAAACTAAAAGAACAAGTTTTAAACTGGAAATATAATGTGTACTCTTGTGCCATAACTGGATATATAAGCTCTACAGAGAACCAGGAGAACACCAACACAGAACCAAAACATTATCGACAACAGATAAAGACAGATGAACACTTGAGAACTTAAATACACAAGGAATGATGGGGCACAGGTGACAAGACTAACGAGGGAAGTGATTGACACCACAGGAGAGGGAAATGACACATGGAAGGAAACAGGAAGAGGGTGGCTATACAACATGACTGTGACCGCATTAATAGTTTATTCAAAAGTAGTCAAACTCGTCTTATGTTAACTCATAGGCAAGATATTAAAGAGCGAGGAGATCAAGTTAGACGTGAAGATGTCAAAGAAGTGTGTACATTTAACAGTATCAGTAAATTGTAAAAAAATAACTTCCAAATTCAGTTATTTTTTGCCCCTGAATGATTCAATTCAGACACAGTTGTCAAAATGCCCATCATGTGGAGTATCTCAGTAAAAACAGTTTATTATGGCTTAAGTGAACTCAAACAACTTGGTGAATACCAGAAATGTGTCAGTATATTAGATACAAGTATTCAGTCATAAAGTGATAGCATTTATCATATTTGCTTGTAATTTGCTTCTTTGTCCTTTTATATATAAGAAAAATAGAATAACTGCATGATTAATTGTTACATGTCAGTTGCATCTTCAGTCTTCTTTTTCCATTCCATCCATGTTTCCATTCCATCAGTCACTTCATTTAAATTTGAATTTCCTTCATTTAAATGAAAATAAGACTGAGTACATCCTGTTCAGCCCAGATTCACTCAACAGCATTTCTAGCTTTGGTCCCATGACACCTCAGTTTGCTCCGTCTGTGCGTAATCTGGGTGTTATTTTGGACAAAAACTTGAAGTTTGATAAACAGATTGGTGCAGTAGTGAAGGCGAGTTTTTACCAGTTAAGACTTCTTAGTAAGGTCAAATATTTTTTGTCAAGAGCCGACCTTGAAACAGCAATTCATGCATTCATCAGTTCGAGGATCGACTACTGTAATGCCCTCTACACTGGACTAAATACATCACTCATCAGTCGCCTTCAACTGGTGCAAAACGCTGCCGCACGTCTACTCTCAAACACATCAAAGAGATCTCACATTACCCCTGTCCTCCGCTCGCTTCACTGGCTCCCAGTGCAGTTTAGGGTGGAGTATAAAGTCCTGTTGTTTGTGTTCAAGGCCATTCATGGCTTGGCCCCAGTATACCTCACTGACTTAGTAAAAGTCTATCAAGTGACTTGATCTGGAATCTGGTGATTCCATCATACAGATATAAAAAGTTTGGAGGCCGGTCATTTAGTGTTCAGGGACCAAAGTTGTGGAATGCACTCCCTGTGCACCTCCGAAGCATCACGGTGCTGAGTGTTTTCAAAGCACACCTGAAAACCCACTTTTTTAATCAATTTTTTAACACATAGCATTGGACTTGATTCTGGTTTCATTTCTTTAACTTGTTTTCTTTATGTTGTCGTTTGATGTTTGTTGTTGTTCTTTTGGAAAGCGCCTTGTGCACCTTTTGGCTGTTTTAAGGCGCTATACAAATAAAATTTGATTGATTGATTGATTGACTTTGTTAGTCTTGCCAGCTGTGTCTAATCCCCTCATTCATTTCTGGTCTATTTATACCTTGTGTTTGCCTTCAATCTTTATCTTGTTGCTATTTGGTGGTGTTTCCCATGTCTGGTTTTCCATGTTCCATGCTCCAAGTCTTCGCACTACAAGTGCCGGTTTTGGTAATAGTTTTGAAAAGTGTTTATATTCTTCATTTTACACATCTTGTTCCGTTTTGTTTGGTGTATTTAAAGTGTTTTTGTTACGTTTGTTTATTACATTTTGACCCTGTGTCCCTGTGCCTGCTCATCTCATCCCCCTGCTACTGTGACATTAATATAATTATCTTGAAATTAACAATTCTCATACCATGTAAAAAGCGCCAGCCAATCCCATCCCGTATTCCACCATGAGAAATCTGGTCACCCTAGATTGGAAACTAATTCACGATTCTAATGCAGGATTTTGCTGAAGAATGAGGTGTATCTTCTTGACTGTAAATACTAAATGCTACTTTTAGGCAATACACACATTTAAGCCTAAATCTTTTGAAGTTTACGCACAAATTGTAATAATAATTTTGAAAGCAAAAAAAAAAAAAAAAGGTTACCCATGGGATATTGGTCCAACTATCACTATTAATAAGTAGTGAGAATTGGACCCTAAAATAAAGTGTGATGAAAAAAAGTTTGTTAATTCAGTCACCCCTTCATTTTTGACCCTTTTATTGCATCTCATATGCATCATGTTAATAAATTAGTTTGCTACCCAACACTATTTAACCCACTGAATATTTTAACTAGAGCTACTGCGATCACTCACCCACAGAGGCCAAACGTTAACCATCATTTTTATGGAATGTACATTTAATGAGTCTTCTCAATAAAATAACATATTAATGACAAATTGTATCAATGATATTTTTTTATTATGCAGCAACAGGTTAAGAAGACACTCAAGAAGACACCACTTGTAGAGGCTGCATTTTGTCTCTAAAACATAACCTTGACAATATTTACAATATACAGTAGCAAATGCTCTCATGTACCATATTGCGTACAATCTGTATCTAAACTGAAGAAAACACACACAAAGGCTGACTAAATTGAACCTATTTTCATAAATGTACAGTATCTTGAAATGTTTTTAATGCGTAATAAAATAATGTTATTAATATTGATAGATTGCTTCAAAGAAGTCTTTTCACTGTTTAGAATACTTTCTATTAAATAAGTTACTTCACAAAGTTTGTAGTATATCTACTGACTAAGTACCACATCCTGACAGTTTGCTCTCCTTTGTATGAACTGTCCTTTTCAGAATTAAAAGGTTAACATTTGGAGTCAAAACTGTCACATTGTAAATACACTTACCTGGTAGCCAAAAAGTCAACAAATTTGCAGAAGACATTTGCATGCATTAATCTTTCTCATCATCCAAGGACATGGTGCATAAACATAATTTTGAGTGATTTCCACTGGGTAAAACATCATTGTCTGTCTGACATTGTAGGAGTGCGGTTTTGTTGTTATTTATTGTTGTTGTTTCTCAGCTCTCCTTGAAATGAACAAGAGCAGCGTCTGTCACATACAGAGTGTTTGGATGCCAAGATAAGCTTTTTGGCGTGTTTGATTTCTCCAATGATTTGCCTTTTATACAAGTGCAAAAAGGTAAAGATTCTTTGAAATGTCAAAGGCTCGTTACACCTATGAATTAATCAACATTTATAAAGTGTTCAAGCATATGTATATGTTCCCTTCATCCCGTGCAGTTTCTATCAAGTGCAGGAAATAATACTGCTTTTAATACTGATTTGCATGGTTTAATAACATGATGTACTTTTAAGGTGATTATTGTTTTACTGAATGATCGTATGCATGCTGAATCATATGGTTAATCACAAGCGGTAAAAGATGCTTGCTAATAAATCAATAGTCTTCAAACTTTGGAATGACAGAAGACTGCTGGAAGAGCATAGCGTGATAACTGAATCAGGACTATCAGAAGAGATGACCACAAAGAGTGTGTGTAGGTGACCTGCCATGTAAGGAGATGGGTTTTTTTTGTATGCGAGGCGCCTCAAGCCGTCTCACTATATGATTAACCTGGAAAAGTGCTTATGTGTACAGGAAAAGAGGAGACGAGATGAGCAGAGGTTTCAACTGGACCACCAGATACCAGTCAACCTTTGTCCAGAAGAGACTGCCGACTTGTTTGATTATATTGTATAAATATGAGGGCCACGGAAATGAGTGAACAGTTCCAGAGTACCTGAGCATAAGACTCGCAGTAGTATTGTGTAATCAGGGATAGCTGTGACCCAGAGCTCTGTGTGCTTTATTCATCTGACTTAATTGATAATGAAATAGTTAAACGATAAGACATCTTTGTTCTCCGCATTAAAAAAAAACACGTTGACTTGAGGGATTGATGCCGAGTCGAAGTGTGACATTGCATTGTACCTGAATTATAAGTGGTGGGACATTCCTTGAGGTAAGCAAAGAGTCACTTAACATGCACTTGTGATTTTAAAATGTGTAAAATACTGATATAAAATCATTTTGACAACCCATCCCATTTCAGGTACATGACCATTCAGAAACAGTAGAGAACCATGACTTTGGAACCTTGGCGCTCTCTTACTGTGAATGCCAAGAAAAGAAATTGCACAAACATCAGAGAGCATGAGAGTTATCACCTAAAAAAAAAAAAAAAAGTTATTTCTAACCAATTCCATTTCTAACCAATTGTTTCTAAACAATTCCATGTTTTAGCTTCTTCATTGACGCTGTCATCCGGGGTGATCGTTTGCTGTCATTGAAAGGTTGACTTTCTGGTGTAGGCCGATCTTGAAAAACGGCATAGATAATAAACTAGCAACAATGCCCTCCTCGGTATTGTTGCTTGCATTGTCATTAGTGAATAGCGCTAGCTATTTTACATTTACATTCATGCATTTGGCCGACACCTTTATCCAAAGCGACTTTATATTGTATTCAAGGAAGACATTGACATTCTAATCAGTGCTTGCATACCCTTGGAATCGAACCCATGACCTCAGCATTGCAAGGGCCACGCTCGACTGTGTGAGCTATCAGCTATCAGTGTTTTTGTTCTTCCAGTGGAACGTGTCATAAACTTAGTGATAACAAGCCTCACCCAGTTAGAGGGTCAATGTGGTTGGTCAATTTTGCTGTCCTTTGAAACGAGTCTCCCATTGACTTGCTATGGCTTGGGCGTCTGTGGTTTCACAACTGAACCACCAAACACAGAGGTGAAGGCATCAGATGGAAAAATTATATTATGGAGAAAATTTATTTCTACACAACACACATTGAATAGGGAGATTTGAAGGGTGGTTCAAATCTGACGATTCCCCTCTGTTCAGAAATCATTCTAATATGCTGATTATCAATTTCGGAAGAGTTCATATTTTTTGTGGAAACACACAACTACTTTTTTTGCATTGATCTGAGCAGACAAATCTTATATGGAAATCCATGACGAACATCAATCTTGAAATGAACCAGCATTAAGTTTGAAACGTCAGTATGTATTTTAATGAAAGGCGTCTGAATTGATGCAATGAGATCTGTTATTACTTTTCTTGCTACTGGGCATATGACTCCAATAGATGATAAAAGGTATAATATATTGACGACCTGAGCCATATATCATAGCGACTTGTTTGCTCTTTTGATTGGGTCAAAACGCAGCCCCAGCCACCTAGAACACCCTATATCGCGTTATCACCTAATGACTACAGCCCCATTGACTCCCTGTGTCAATGCATTGATGAAATTAAAAACTGGATGTGCCTAAACTTCCTTCAGTTAAACAAAGACAAAACTGAAGTCATTGCATTTGGAAACAAAGATGAAGTTCTCAAAGTAAACGCATACCTTCACTCTAGGGGTCAAACAACTAAAAATCAGGTCAGGAATCTTGGTGTGATTTTGGAGTCAAACCTGAGTTTCAGTAGCCATGTAAAAACAATAACTAAATCAGCATATTATCATCTCAAAAATATTGCAAGAATTAGATGCTTTGTCTCCAATCAAGACTTAGAGAAACTTGTTCATGCTTTCATCACCAGCAGGGTGGATTATTGTAATGGGCTCCTCACCGGCCTTCCCAAAAAGACCATAAGACAGCTGCAGCTCGTGCAGAACGCTGCTGCCAGGATTCTGAGCAGAACCAGAAAATATGAACACATCACACCAGTCCTTAGGTCCTTGCACTGGCTTCCAGTTACATTTAGAATTGATTTTAAAGTACTGTTACTTGTTTATAAATCACTCAATGGCATAGGACCTCAATACATTGCAGATATGCTCATAGAATATAAACCTAACAGATCACTAAGATCATCAGGATCAAGTCACTTAGTAATACCCAGGGTTCACTCAAAGCAAGGAGAGTCTGCTTTTAGCTGTTACGCCAGCCGCAGCTGGAACCAGCTTCCAGAAGAGATCAGGTGTGTAGCTACATTCAAATCAAGACTCAAAACACATCTTTTTACCTATGCATTGTCCGAACTGTTTGCATTTTATTTTATACGTATTATCTTTTTATTCTTTTAATCATTTTTAATGTTTTATTTTTATCATTCTTCTTTATGTAAAGCACTTTGAATTACCATTGTGTATGAAATGTGCTATACAAATAAACTTGCCTTGCCTTGCCTTGCCTATAGTAAGAGCACAGCAGCGGAAAGAAATCCACTCAGAATAGCCCAGCAACTACATAGCAATAGACATAGCAGTCATTTGCATAATTTCTTCTTCTACTCTTTAAAACTTTCAGGTGGCACAGATGGACATGTAGTTAACGAAGCAAATTATAATGCTCAAGCTGGACAATCCTAATGCATTTTTGGATGGTTTTGGTGCACATGAAAGATATTTATATGGAATTTGATAATGTTCTTCCTGTAAAAATGGCTTCAGTGCCCAGCTCTGTTTAACTAGATTGGAATTTGTAATGATCACTCAATTCATAGCCAGACGTTATTGAGGCATCACCAGATGGTGCAGAGAATCAAGGTGAAGTGGACGTGTGCCCAGCCATATCCTAGGCAAGTCTGTTCTAGCCTTCGGACATAATATGGCTCATATAAAGGGGAAGTTGAATAAAGTCTTGTCCATGGATGAAACCTAATCCGTGACTAAATTATGCCCTGCCATCAGTGACTATCCATTGAACACATTTTTCCTCAGAGTTCTCGTTTAAACTTTGTCTGGGAAACAAGCCTCAAAGTAAGATGAACTGCCTCATTTTGTAGATAGTGTTGTATCTAAAACTTTTGATCTTGATCCAAGGTCACTAAAAACATCCCTTTATTGAGATAAATCTGTTTTCCCTGAGAATGAATACGGTGTTAGCCATACCAGTGCTGAGATTACACATCAATCATCACTATCTTTATATACGATGTAAACTTTGTTCTCTCTCTCTCTCTCTCTCTCTCTCTCTCACACACACACACACATATTATATATATATATATATATATATATATATATATATATATATATATATATATATATATATATATATATATATATATATATATATATAATATAATATTCAAGGCTTTCGGAATGAGTTGTGTTTGCTTCTGCTTTTAATGAAACCAGGATTAATCCAGGATTTTTTTATGTTTCTGAAAGAAGTGTCAAATGCTTACCTTTTATTAGATTGAAATACTGTAAAGAAAGTAATATTGTGAATTTAAAAGACATGTTTTCAATTTAAAGATAAAATGTAATTTATTCCATTGATCTAAACTGAAATTTTGGCATAATTACTCCAGTGTCACATGATTCTTCAGATATCGTTACAATATGATGATTTGATGATCAAGACCATTTATTATTATTATAAATTTTTAAAACAGTTGAGTTGCTTCAGGATGTTTTGATGAATAGAAAACTCAAAAGAACACCATTTTGTCCAAAATATAATTTTGTAACAATGGAAATGTTTTTACATCCTGAAAGATCGTTAAAGATTACTGATTACATGTCGTAGTCTAACAAAGCCACCCATGACAGTCAAATGTTTAATAAAAAGTAAATTAGATTCCCCCTACATACTATGTAAGCGAACATATTGTACAATGTCACAAATAAATGTGTCTCCTCAGTACCAGAATCTAATAGCCAGAATACTAACCACCTGCTGTCACCAATTAAGGATAAGCATATCAGGGCTGCATCTAAAATTGCATTTTTATTGAATTGTCAGAATTCTCAGTACTCATAAAAGAGTAGGCAAAAAGTACCCTTCGTCTTCCAGCGAGATTCTGAAGTGTACCCATCCATACAGTCTAGCACGGATAAGAGCAGGGAGAGCAGCAATAAGAAAAACCAACGTAAGGTTTTGCGTTATCATTAAAGTTCTTAATGAAAATATTTTAATGTAACAAGATAATTAAAGAAAACAAGTCTGATTTGAAGAAGAATATCAAAGCCCAAGTCCTGACTGGATGACGGGAGGAGCTGGGGAAGGAGCAGAGTAATTTGCTCCTGAGCAACGTGATAAAGCTCCTGAGAATACTGAATGGACATTATAGGATGCTGTGATGCTGTGAGACTCAGCTGATGCAAGCTTGACTAATGTGACCTGTCAGCGCTAACACTACGCTTGATTTCTGTTGAGGATCACTACTGTCAAAGATGTTTAAGAATTGGATGTAGATTGGCGGCATGGTTCTGTTCTGGGCCAGAGCTCCCTGCCCATCCATGCATCCTAACATGGATAAGAGCAGGGAGAGCAGCGATAACCTCCCAAAACAAAACCATATGCTGGCACCCCCCAACCACGACTGAAAAAAGCAAGACTCTGATACTGGAAAGGTAAGACGGACAGAAACTGGACATTTTGGAAAGGAGCAGCATGTCCCTCTGAAATGTCCGACTTGGGGGTAGTGTGCCTCTAACAGAAGGAGGTGTGCTATTCTGTTGAAGGGCAGCATGCCCCTTTAAATGCAGTTACCTGAACGAGCTTTAGGCAACAAGCATGTTGGCAATAACTGAAAAGCTTAAGCAGCAAGCATATTTCCAACAATAACTGGAAGCCTTAAGCAACAAGCATGTTGCCCTTACCCACATTTAAGCATGTTGCAAATACCCGTGTGAGCCATAACCACCAACAGAATCAGCGTTGATCTAATTTTAACTGAATAAAGACTGTTTATCGCTGTCTTTTTAGAGCTGCTCACAGCAGAAGTGACCTGACTTGACTTAATAGGTTTAAGCACAACATGTTGGCAGTGACAAGCATGTTGCCAATGACAAAAAATAAGTAACACATTGTCAATATGATTGCAAGCCTTGCAACAAGTGTGTTGCTAAAAACAATTAGATAAGCCTTAAGAAACACTTTGGTTGTTGATACCTAGATAGTCTTAAGCAACAACCATGTAGCCAATAACCTAAATCTTTTAAGTAATGAGCATAAAAGCAAAACTTAACTTAGCTTTGTTAAGATGTTGAGAGACGAACGGAGGGTGAAATATAGCCAGCTGTAACTTGGATGCTTGATATCCTTCTCAATATCCTTCTCCATTTGCGTGTAGTGCAGATCTCATAAAACTTTGTTCTTGAGGCAGCCATGTTAGTATAACTTCAGCAGGATTGCGGACAAAGACTCCATGTCAATAAGTAGCAATGCTATCTCAAATCACCTTCAAATCAAACGGCTTATAATCAATGTGGTGAATTAGTGTTCAAATTCATGAACATTAATCTGAGAAGGAAACGAATCCATCTCTTTAAATTAGCTCTTGAGCAATTAGATAAGCTGTTGATAATACTGCATGGATCTTAGCATTCCTGTAGCTCAAACAGTAGAGTGTGGCACTTGCAATATCAAAGGTCAAAGGTTCGATTCCCACTCGAACACAGTGTGCACAAATCAGTCGCGTGCACACTTGTCTGTATAACGTCTTGTGTGCGGGTTATATTGTCCAATTCCCAGACGGTCTTGTCTAGTTTCAGTTTGTGTCGGGCATCGGACATTCATGACCTGTGTGTTCGTCCTTGTTGTGAGCGCACGAGAACAGATGTTTGCTTGTTCTTGCGCGCTCTGTTATGTGAGTGGGCGCGGTTTTGGGCTCGCTTGATCCGGCGTTCCCTCGTGTCTGTGTGCAGTGTTGTAAGCATGCGGTTCGTGTTTTCATCGGCCACATGCTTTCATGTTGTTTTCTTGTCACACACAGTTTGGTTGTCACCAGCTGCGCATCGTCTTTGTTTAAGTGGAACATGCAGCAATGTGCATCCGCATTGGCTGTGTGTTCATGTCTTGTCTGTTACCCCGCCCGTCTCATTTCATTGTCATTAGTTTTATTTATCCCAGCTGTTTCCCCTCGTTACTTTCCCCATGTGCTCCCTATATATTCAGTCTGTGTTTGCTGTTCTGTGTCGTGTCGTTGTCGCACCTGTCCTGTTCTGCTGCTTGTCGTTCTTGTCTTGCCTGTTCCCGGTCTCGCAGTTAAGTCTAGTCTGTTTTAGTTCATTAGTCAGTCTTGCGGTTTCCCCCATGGGGTAGTAGGGATGTGGAAATGAGGCTTCATAAAGCACTGAGGCTTCACCCTGACTGTTTCGGGAAAAGATTTGAGGCTTCGCGAGTGTCATGAACAGCGCCATCTGGTGCTTATTTAAAATAAAACAGGCAGAAGCCTGTGAAAGAAGCTCTGTCAGATGAAGCAAACACAACACACTCCATCGTTTCAATGCTATGTACAAATAAAAGCTTTATGTTGTGTTTAATGTGTCGAGAACAAAATAAAAATAATTTACACATAAAGTGTGACAATAAAATATAATATGAATTTATATGATTCAATAAGATCTAACGTAGGCTTACTCTCTCTCTCTCTCACACACAAACACAAACACACACACAAAAAGGACATTCTGTGATAGGAGCATTATGAGTGTGTGTCCGCGTGAGAGATCTATCGCTCACCTATGATCGCAGTACATCCACGATATCATCCTAAAGCAGAAGGATGTTATCAAGAATGTAAATCCTTCCAAGTGCATGAAGATTATATCGAAGTTATGTTCGAATATAAATTGAGATGAAGAGACTTCTGTTGTTGTGGATAAGGAGAAGCAGATTTCCCATGACAGGTATTTCGTTAAAATGTCTGTGTCAAGTGAAAGTGAAAGTGGGCGTAGTCAGGCGAAAAAAGGTAAGAAAAGTGATCAAAAGAATACAAATCGAAAAAAAATCAAAACAACACTATACAATAGAAAAGTTTAAAAAGAAATACGTAAGCTAAGTTATGTTAATGTAAGTTATGTAGTGTTCGTAGGTACGGTAAAATACAGAATCAAGTGTCTCCATACACCCACATACTCCACACACACACACATATATATGTGTGTGTGTGTGTGTGTGTGTGTGTGTGTGTGTGTGTGTGTGTGTGTGTGTGTGTGTGTGTGTGTGTGCAATGTATTGATTCTATATATTACATATTTTGACTCTCCTCACAAAACCATCTACAAGGACTCGTTAAGGAAGATCTGGGGGTTTGAAGTTTCTGACACGCAAAGTGAAACGCGCACGTGATTTGACAGAAAGTGAGGCTTCATTTGTCATCGATCACGTGACTCGGGGAAACCAATACACACCCCGATACAGCGCTTCTTTTCAAATTGTGTCACATGAGCGATACGCGCATTGAAGCTTCAGTGTCATACGTAACATCACTATGGGGTAGTTTTGTTTGCCTTTTATTTTATGTTCAATAAAAGCCCTTTCCCCTGCAGTATTGAGTCCTCGCTCTTCCCTTCACCCCCAACAAGTCGCTTCGGATAAAAGCGTAATTTAAGCAAAATGCTTAAATGTAAATTTAAGGAGCTTAACTAATGTGACTTGCCAGAACTAAAACCACGCTTGGTTCGTACAAGATGCGAGTGAGTTGGTGGTGTGGTGTGAAATACACAGATGAGTGGGTATGTCACTAATGAACAATTAAAGTTGATTCAGAGAGCCATGTAAAAAAGAAACTATAACAATGTCATAAAAAACAGTTACTGTTAGTAAAGCAAAACGTGATTATTTGTAATGGTAATTCTTTCTTGTTGTTTATAATGCTGAGGATATTTAACTGTATTCAATGTTTGACCTCTTCCATAGTGCTTTAAAGCAGAAAATTGGATCAGATACATATTGTGATCTCTGTCGCCTTGTTGACTTGAACGAATGATCTGCTCTGCAATATCCTTTATCCTGCAGTTGTCGAGGAACACAATCTCAGGCATCAGTAGATCACTAAACATGCAGAGTAGGATGCTGAGTTTGAGCCGTCACAAAACTCTGAAAAGGGCTGTCACGCATCAATAACTGTTTATATTCAAAGCGTATGGCTACAAGATGATGAAGTGCACCACCCGTCTAATGGCCCTCAGGTTAGACTTTATGATCACTGACAGACAGGACAAACTTTCAGTGGATGTTCTCTTAACGTGCCAGTCTTCAAAGTTCCTGAAATACATGCAAAAAAATATTGTTTTCCCTTGTGGTGAAGATTTCTGATGATGCAACACTGCTGAAACACCAGTGTGAGTGTGAGCATTTTAAGGTGCACCCTATCAAAGTTGTGGATAACGGCCAAGTGTGTTTTCTGAATGATGCTCTTGTCATAACAAGCCAACAAAACGAACAGAAATGTGGTGTGATGTGCCCTGTTCGTTTACACAAGCTTTTTTACCGAAAGGTTCAAAGCGTTCCCCTAGACAAGGTTTGACAGACAAGCCATACTATAAAAGTGACAAAGTGCCAAAATGACAGTTTCATCAGAAAGTTTAGTTGTGATCTTCTTTTGTGAAGTGTCATAGTTCATTCAGTGTTGGCATCGACGTTAAGAAGAAAGTAAATGTAAATAACAAGGTTAACATTATTTCACAATAAAGACCACGTGACATTGGCAAAATTGGACCCACTTTATATAAAAGGGGTACTTTCGCTACTGGCAAAATGGGCTTTCAATGAAACTTGACTGCCTATGTAGTAGAAAGGTGAAAAATATGGTGCTACCTGACTAGAGAAAACCGAGAAAACTGACACTATCAACATATAATATCAACATTTTCATTAAACATTGAGGCCGAATTCAAAGTCACCATGAAATATAATTGACAGTAGTTAATTTTTATGGAATACTTCAATTATTACTATGATTGATTTATCAGTGCACAGGATTTGTACTTGTAACGATTCAGTTGTTGTGCTGGTGTGCGATGTGGAACAAGATAACACGGCAAGGCAGGTTTCAAACTAAACTGAACTTTTATAGAAACACAACAAAACAAAACCCTTTAAATAAAAAAAAAACAAAGAAGCACACGTGCATTAAAATTAAACTTAGGCAAGAACTCTGGCACACTGGCACACAGGCACACAGATTGTTTCAGACGGACCGTTTTGACTGCTGCAGTTTCCTGTTTGCTCGAGTGGATTGCGTTTGTTTGTGTCGTATAAACTTGTTTTTGTTTTAGATTTTAAACTTGACGTTCGTTCATATTGCTAAATATAATACTAGATTATTTAATATATTGTAATCGTTAGCTTTAATCTAAGTCGCTAAACGCGTTAGCATTGTGCTATCTTACTGTCCGTGCATACAGCGTTTTTCTCGCTCGCGCCTTTTTCCCGACTTCATCAAACAACTGGTCAACAAGTTGGATCAACACACGCGGTGAGTCATGTCATCTTCTCTCAAAATTGTCACTTGCACTGCCTGCTTCATGCATAGTCTGTCTGTCTCTGTCAGCTGTGAAGGCTTCACATGTCATAAATGTAGGGACATAATTAGGCTGACAGAGAAGATTTCAGAATTAGAGACACGCATCCAAACTTTAATTGAGGATAGTAAGAATGCAAGGGCTTTAGATACTACTTTGGATGCGACTAGCTTAGCAAACCCTGTACATTGTTCGGTTCCGGCTGTAGAGCCCGTGCAGCAGGGCAACTGGGTGACTGTGAGACGGCATAATCGCGGGTCAAAAAACCACTGTTCCATTCCGATCAGAACATCAAACAGGTTCTCCCCACTCAGTGACGCACCCACTGAGAAACCTGTTGAAAGTGCCCTAGTGATTGGCGATTCTATTACTCGGAATGTGAAAATAGAGCAGCCACCATAGTCACATGTTTGCCGGGAGCCAGAGCGCCTGACGTCAAAGCAAATTTAAAAGTGCTGGCTAAGGCTAATCGTAAATATTCTAAGATTGTTATTCACGTCGGCGCTAATGATGTCCGACTTCATCAGTCGGAGATCACTAAAACTAATATTAAAGAGGTGTGTGAACTCGCAAGTACGATGTCAGGCACCGTAATTTGCTCTGGCCCTCTTCCTATGCGCAGGAGTGATGAGATGCTTAGCAGATTATCCTCACTCAATGGCTGGATGTCTAAGTGGTGCCCGCGGAATAACATAGGGTTCATAGACAATTGGAAAAGTTTTTGGGGCAGACCTGACCTGTTGAAAAGAGATGGTATTCATCCCACCTGGGATGGTGCCGCTCTTCTCTCTAGTAATTTGGCATATAGTCTTAGAGATAAACCTTGACTAACTGGGGTCCAGGTCAGGAAGCAGACAAATTGGCTAAACCGACCGTCTGCTAGCTGTCTCACGTCACAGAGGTCAGATAAATTCCAACACATAGAGACTCTTTCACCTAGATATCATCCTATAGAGATTGTGTTTGTTCCCCGAATTAGCAAATACAAAAATCTCTCAAAACAGTTTAAGAGTAAAAATTTAATTGATTTACAAACAACTAAGAACGGATATAACATAAATGAACAAATGATAAAGCTTGGGTTACTGAATATACGATCCCTTTCCTCAAAAGCACTTATTGTAAATGATATGATTACAGATCATAAACTAGATGTGCTGTGTTTGACAGAAACTTGGCTAAAACCAGACGATTATTTCACTTTAAATGAGTCCACCCCTCAAGATTACGGTTATAAACATGAGCCTCGTCTAAAAGGTAATGGAGGAGGTGTTCCTGTAATTTATAGTAACACGATCAGTACTGCTCAAAGGTCTAATTTGAAATATAATTCTTTTGAAGTGATGGTCCTCAATGTAAAATTATCTAGTGCCAGTAATAATTCCTGTTTAACTTTTGTGCTGGCTATTCTATATAGGCCACCAGGGCACCATACAGACTTTATCAAAGAATTTGCTGATTTTCTCTCAGAATTAGTAATGTCCTCAGATAAAGTCATAATTGTCGGTGATTTTAATATCCATGTAGATAATGAAAAAGACGCATTGGGATTGGCATTTAGAGACATTTTAAACTCTATTGGAGTTACACAACATGTATCAGGCCCCACTCATTCCCGTAATCATACTTTAAATCTAATATTGTCATATGGGATCAATGTTGATACTGTTCAAATTCTGCAGCAGAGCGATGACATCTCAGATCATTACTTAGTTGCGTGTAGATTACCTTTAGCCAAAGTCGAAAAACTAACTCCCTGTTATAAATATAGTAGAACTATCACTTCTAACACAAAAGATTTATAAATAATCTTCCTGATCAATTTCATCTACTTAACATTCCAGATAGCCTAGAAGAACTTGATGTTGCAACAGAAACTATAAACTCTCTCTTTTCCAGCACTTTAGACACTGTTGCTCCGTTACGCTTAAAGAAGATTAAAGAAAATAGTCCAACACCGTGGTACAACGAGCACACCCGGGCCCTCAAGAGAGCAGCCAGAAAAATGGAGCGCAGCTGGAAAAAAACTAAGCTAGAGTTTTTTCGCATTTCATGGAAAGACAGCTCTATTGCATTCAGAAAGGCCTTAAGATCAGCTAGATCTACTTACTTTTCTACCCTCTTAGAAGAAAACAAATACAACCCTAGGTATTTATTTGATACAGTGACTAAATTAACAAGAAATAAAGCCTCAACCCCAGATGCTTTAAATCAGCACAGCGCTAATGACTTCATGGACTTCTTTACTTGCAAAATTCATAATATTAGAGAGAAAATTATAACCATGCAACCGTCTACTTCAATATCACAATCAACAACATGTATGCTAGACCCAATACCAACTAAGCTACTGAAAGAGATGCTTCCAGAAATCATAGATCCTATTCTTAATATAATTAATTCTTCTTTGTCATTAGGATACGTACCAAAAACCTTTGAACTGGCTGTAATTAAACTGCTTATTAAAAAACCACAACTTGATCCTACAGAATTAGTTAATTACAGGCCGATATCGAATCTACCTTTCTTGTCAAAGATTCTAGAAAAGGCAATATCTTCACAACTATGTTCCTCTCTAGAAAGAAACAGCATCTACGAGGATTTCCAGTCAGGATTTAGACCATATCATAGTACTGAGACTGCTCTCATTAGAGTTACAAATTATTTGCTCTTATCATCCGATCGTGGTTGTATCTCTCTGTTAGTGTTACTGGACCTTAGTGCTGCATTCGATACAATTGACCACAAAATCCTTCTGAATAGACTTGAAAATTATGTTGGAATTAGTGGAGTTGCATTAGCCTGGTTCAAGTCATACTTATCTGACCGTTATCAGTTTGTAGCAGTAAATGAGGAGATGTCATATCGGTCACGGGTTCAGTATGGAGTTCCTCAAGGTTCAGTACTAGGACCATTGCTTTTCACCCTGTACATGCTTCCTTTGGGTGCAGTTATTAGGAAGCATGGCATTAGCTTTCATTGTTACGCTGATGATACTCAGCTCTATATTTCTTCTCATCCTGATGAAACGAACAAATTCACTAAATTAACAGAATGCATAACTGATATAAAAAATTGGATGATTAATAACTTTCTACTGCTTAATTCTGAAAAAACAGAGATTCTAATTATTAGACCAAAAAGTTCAGCACATTATAATCTAGACTACTGCCTAACACTCGATGGCTGCTCTGTCAAGTCTTCGTCGTCAGTTAGAAACCTGGGTGTGCTCTTTGATACCAATCTTTCATTTGAAAGCCATGTTTCTAGCATCTGTAAAACGGCGTTCTTCCATCTTAAAAATATATCTAAATTGCGACATATGCTATCTAAGACAAATGCGGAAAAGTTAGTTCATGCGTTCATGAGTTCAAGGCTAGATTATTGTAATGCTTTACTAGGTGGTTGCCCAGCACGCTTAATAAACAAATTCCAGCTGGTCCAAAATGCAGCAGCTCGAGTTCTTACTAGAACCAGGAAGTATGAGCATATTAGCCCAGTTCTGTCAAACCTGCACTGGCTTCCTATTACACACCGAATACATTTTAAAATCTTGCTAATTACTTACAAAGAATTAAATGGTTTAGCTCCACAGTACTTGAACGATCTCTTAACAGATTATAGTCCTTCACGTCTATTGCGATCCCAAAATACTGACCAGCTTATAATACCTAGCATATCAAAGTCAACTGCTGGCGGTCGATCCTTTTCCTATTTAGCTCCTAAACTCTGGAACAGTCTTCCCATTACAGTTCAGGAAGCAGACACACTCTGTCAGTTTAAATGTAGACTAAAAACACATCTCTTCAACCTGTCATACACAACACATTATACATACATTTTAATCCAAATCATGTAAAATGATTGTTAGGCTGCATAATTTAGATAAGCCGGAACCGGGAACATTCCCATAACACCTGATGTACTCGATACATCAGAAGAAGAATGGCATCTACGCTGATATTGGTCTCTGGATGAAGGACCTGGACACGAGCACAGCACTGCCCTGAAGTGTCTGCGGAGATCGTGACTCTACTAGACCCTCCCCTGTGACAATCATGAACCCATCTCTAACCGGACCAAATTGGACTTCATATTAGACTTGAATTGTTGTATAATAATCATGCACTGTTTGGCTGTTGGCCAGAGGAGAACTGGTCCCCCGATTGAGCCTGGTTTCTCCCAAGGTTTTTTCTCCATTCTATTCTTCATTAGTTACGGCATCTGCCAGAGTTTTGGTGACTTGACTTGACTTGACTTGACTTGACTTGACTTGACACAACTAACATAGACATTACTTCAACATTACAATATCAACAAACACAGGGGAAATGCAAGAGTGATTTATACACAAGAAGAATCAACAACACCTGGGAGACTAACGAGCAAGTGATTACAAGACAGGTGCAGGGAGTGAAACAATAACCCAATAGACAGGAAGTGAAACAAAGACAAGACTGACAGGAAGTGACAAAGAAGACCCAGACCCACAGAAACAGTGTTAGAGTACTATTGATGTTTGTAATTCATGTGTCCTCATAATGCCCTCCCCATAATTTTCCCCCTCTTGCAGCAGCTTTTCTCTTCTCTGATGACATGTTTACTGTCACTCACATGTAAATCAAAACCGTCCAACTGATTCCCTTCAGACACAATCAAATCCCACCCTGATTTAAAAAAAAAAAAAGTTTAAGAAGCAGTGATGGTCTGATATATGTCACAATATGGATCACAACTTCCATTTCATATGTTTTAAAAAACATTAAACATATGCAGCAATATAGTGTTTACAATAAGTTATATAACCATTTAGAACAGGGGTCTCAAACATGCGGCCCGCAAAACGATATTTTGTGGCCCGTGGGATATGAAAGTTTAATGTAAGTGCGGCCCGCGAGTTTTGAATGAATAGCGCTTTACTGCATTGTGTGCGAAAGGTTCCTTTTTTTGTGCAAGCTGGAGCTGTACAAGCCAACCAATCACAGTGGAGTAAATGACTCCCAGGGGCCAATCACAGTGGAGTATATGACTCCCGCGGGCGGGGCATCGGCCGGGCTTGATGCAGATGGAGAAACATTCTACTTTGAGCTGGACGAAGTAAATGTTACTTTTATCAGCGTTGGATTTAGCATCATGCGGATTGTATTTTGTTTTTCCATCATTTGAAATGGTCCGATTTGCTTAAAATTTGATAGTGATATGATCGCCACTATCCGTGCGAATGATATGTTATGACAAATCTGCAAATTAACAACCAACACCGATGCTCCGTTGACAGTGTCACCGAGGGCAGTGGAGCTCCGCTGGGACACTCAGCCAGATCCCGCCCGTCGTCTTGCTTCAGAGTCCAGCTTGAGGCTCATCAGGGGCCTCAGTTACATAGTCAACGGGACATTGGTGCTGGTTGTCCCGATGAACCATAATTTAATCCTGCTTTCGTATGGTGTTTACCATATGTGATGCACTCTATTTGAGTTTATATTTTCAGGTGAAATATCCCTTTAAAGTTCATTTCATTATATGTAAATATCAAATGAAGTGGCATTTGCAAACAAACAATGCTCAAACGTTACTCACAACTAACTTTAGATACTTTTCAAAACCAACTCAAGGTCTTGGCAAAATAACATCCAGTGTGGTCCATTGTTCTGTACGCGTCGCCCCTTAAATTAAGAGCGACAAATTCTACAATTGTTGTAGTTAATGTGGGATATTGCATTATCTTTATAGCATTTGTACAGTGTGATTGTGACCCAATTGACCCAATTACAGGATAGTGTGCACTGTAATTTCATTAATATGAAAGGTTGGCCAATAAATACAATCAATATTCTCAGTATGTTGTTGTATTTTTGTAGCTGATTTTTCTCTCCATTTTGTTAATTATTCTTCATAATAGCGATGAGCTCTAAGAAAGTGAGTGGTAAGGATGGTAGTGAGAATAAGAAGTGCATGATGACCATGGAAATGAAGCATGAAATTGTCGATAGATATGGGTGCGGTGCCGCATGAGTGATCAGGAGCATCAGGAGAAACTTTTGACTTGATCGAGCTACAGACGATATGCAGATGTTGCAAGAGCTCTGCATTGAAAAGAAACACCCAAACAAAGTTTTTCGCCGCTTTTTGACGACGTGTACCTTACTTATGTGAAAGTGAGGGTAGTCAGGCAAAAAAAGGGAAGAAAACAAGCAAAACAATATTATAAAATAGAAAGTGGGTGTGTCTACCAGCAGCGCGTCGTCTCGTTACTTCATGTGAACGCGCAGCGATGCGCACTTGCATTGGCTGCGTGTTTGTGTTTTGCCGACGTATCCCCGCCCACCTTGTTACCTCATTTCTCTTGAGTGTTTTCAGCTGTTTACCCTTCCTCCTGTGTCCTAATTAGTCTCTTCATGTTTTCTGACAAGTGTCGCGTCGTTGTCATTCTGGATGTTTCTTAGTTCGTTGTCTCCCTGGTTCCTGATTCCCTGCCTTGCCCTCTGGTTTGTTTGTGTTCATGTCGAGTGTCTAGTCATCTTGTTAGTCATAATTTTCCCCATCGTGGGTACTTTTCTTTGGTGTGTTCATTTTCAATATCATTATTTATAATAAACCTCGTTCACCCTGCATCTTGAGTCCTCCCCTACTTGTATCGTGACAGATTGTGCTAGTGAGGATTTTATTCAAGGACACCGATCTTCAGACCCCCAACTCCTTGCATTTGGCTTCCTCTATTCAGATGATACTTGAAGGCCTATCTCTATTAAGATGATACTTGAAGTAGTGATGGATAACATGCAGGATCTCAAGCAATGTGTTTTCCCTTTCGTCTCATTTACTCATTAGACTTGAATTACTCGCAGTCAAAATTTAGTAATTGTTACATTCATATGTTCACTATATATTACCAATTGTCAAACAAAAAAAAGGTATAGTGTTTAAATGAAGAGCGACGAGTTCTATAATTGTTGTAGTTAATGTGGGATATTGCATTATCTTTATAGCGTTTGTACAGTGTGATTGTGACCCAATTGACCGAATTACAGGATAGTGTGCACTGTAATTTCATTAATATGAAAGGTTGGCCAATAAATACAATCAATATTCTCAGTATGTTCAGTATGTTGTTGTATTTTTCTAGTTTGGTATGTTTGCACAAAGCTTGCAGTCATAAATAGGAACTTAGTAATTGTAATTTCTAAATATTTTTTAATTTTAGTTTAATTTTCATGTTGAGTGAACTTAAATATGCACTTAAAATGAACACTTAAAATGAACACCAAGTTAAGTGAACTTCCCTTTCAAGGGAACTCGCGCTGCGTCTAGCACTGTGGGAACGCCCCTGCGTGAATGCGTCATGAAGCACCTATGTAATCTAGCCAATCGCGTGAGAGGACGTCAGAGCGGGTGACGTCACGAACCAGGAATCTATAAATGCATGCCCTGCCAAACAGCCAGTAGCTCTTGTGCCTTCAGTAGCGCTATATGTGATCTGTCTGTCATATTTATTGTTGTTTGTCTACCGACTAAAAGTGAGAGTATATGGAGAACAGAGTATGCTGGGCATGTGTTTGTCCCTGCCCTCGCAATCTCGGGTGGGGACACGCATGTGTTTGGTGTGCTTGTTTGAATGTGGAGCGGCGCAGACAGCACTCGAGGGTGATGTCTGTGTGTTACCATGACAGCTACGCGCTGGAAACACTCCACACGCGCCTGCCGCTCTTTGAGGAGAGCGCTCGGGCTCGCGGTCCTCGCAGCTCTGTTCCCGCTGCAGCTGAGGCTCAGCGTTGTTTCAGAACATAGGGATCGCAAATGGATCTCTCGGAGGGGTTTGAGACGGGCGCCGCCCTTTCTCTGCCCTCACCCGTTTGATCCAGTGCTTTCTCTCAGGTTGGAAGCACGCTATGCGGTTTCTTCCGCCTATGGAGAAGCACCAGCGCTGCAGCAATCCAGTTCTAACGGCAATAGGGACTGGATATTGTCAGCATAAACTTTGACGGTCCTGCTTATGCTCAACGCTGATCTGGATCGTTAAAGATGTACACATACATGCATAAAACTACATGTAATACATAGAATGTGTGTCTGTATATATTGATATATAATTAAGAGGATCTAGAGTTCTCCAACACGAACTAATAATATGAAGGAGCTGATTTAGATCATTTTCTATGCTGCCAGGTTTAAACTGAAGTACACTCTGGCCAGCAGAGAACAGGTTTTTCTCAGATATATGTATATATAACAAAGAAGAGAAATGAAAACCAGCTTTCCATATATGCGATGAATGAATGTGTGTGTGTATATACACATATATATATATATATATATATGTATATGTATATATATATATTTATTATTTGATGGAAGATCTGTAGTTCGGCTTAGAGACAGGTTTTCCTCATCTCTTTTTCCATTACTCAGATCTAATGGCTCTCCCTGGGGCTGGAAGCATGTTTTGTGGTACTTCCACCCAGGAGGGAGGCGCCAGGGTTGCAGTCATCCAGCTCTGAGGAGTTGGACGTTGCTGTCTCAGAGACTGAGATACGGGTGCTTGCGAAGTCCCCCCCCAACACACACACACACTCAGGTCTCAGGGGCTGCTGAGCGGGAGCAGTCCCAGGAATTTCAGCTCCTCACACTGTGAAAATAAATAAATAAATATCAGACTTGGTGTTATTAGCGTCAGGTCCTTGAGGGCAGTCCCCAGCGAGACGGTTTACAACTCATTTGCGGTCCCTCCAAGGAGGGTCCTACAGCCATAAGTTCGGTTGTTTCCTGCCGGTTCACCGCCTCAGGCCTCCGAGCTGGTTGCTCAAGAAACACCAGAGACTAGTCTCGAGAGACTGGTTCCCTTAGTAGAGTTTCTGGCAGCGTGTGATACTTCTGCTAAATATTCTCAGTGGGTCCTGTTCACAACGGGGGTTCTGCCCGTAGTGGCGACCCCCGAGCAGGCTCTGGTTATGGAACAGGGAGTGTAAATCTGCCTGGGTAGAGGGCCCCTCCCAGATAATGAGTCCGGCTTCTAAGCTGTTATTTTACTGTTCTATACTAGGGGGGGCTGCTGAGGACTGTCTCCATCGAGGCAAGGTGGTGTTTACCTCCGCTTACGGTGTCCATCCTCCCTCGATGTCCTCAGGGGGCTGTCTCGCTAACCCTGCCACCTTGTTTGCTGCAGGGCGCAGCGGCCCCCAGCGAGCTTGTTCCCAGTGTCCGCCCAGAAACGTTGCGGCACCAGGATGCTCGCTCCCTCCAAAGAGGGTCCTAGAGCAATCAGTTCCGTTGTTCCCTGCCGGTTCGCCGCTTCAGGGCACCGAGCTGGTTGCTCGGGAAACACCAGAGAATAAAGGAAAAGGAAAGCAGCGTGTGATACTTCTGCTGAATTTTCTTAGTGGGTCCTGCTCACAAACATGTAGGGGCTGTCCCCATCAAGGCCGGGCGGAGTTCGCCTCTGCCTACGGTGCCCGTCCCTCCTCGATGCCCCTCCGGGGGCCGTCTTGCTAACCCTGCCACTTCGTGTGCTTCAGGGCACAGCGCCCCCCAGCGAGCCTGTTTCCCAGTGTCCGCCCGGAAACGTTGCGGCACTGGGATGTTCGCGCCCTCCAAGGAGGGTCCTAGAGCCGCCAGTTTAGTTGTTCCCTGCCGGTTCGCCGCTTCAGGGCACTGAGCTGGTTGCTCAGGAAATACCAGAGACTTGTCTCGAGAGACGGGTTCCCTTGGTAGTTTTTCTGGCCCCATTGAGTCTTGGCGGTGTTCACCTCTGTCTACGGTGCCCGTCCTTTCTCGATGCACCTCGGGGGGGGGGGCCGTCTTACTGACCCTGCCACCTCGTGTGTTTCAGGGCGCAGCGGCCCCCAGCAAACTTGTTCCCAGTGTCCGCCCGGAAAAATTGCGGCACCGGGATGTTTGCCCCTCCGAGGAGGGTCCTTGAGCCATCAGTTCGGTTGTTCCCTGCCGGTTCGCCGCTTCAGGGCACTGAGCTGACCGCTCGTACGACACTAGAGGCCAGTCCCGAGGGGCTGGTTCCCTTTGTCGTTTTTCTTGGCAGCGTGGGGACTTCTGCCAAATATAGTTCGAGGCAGTCACTCACTGTTAGGTCTGGTGACAGTAGCGTCCAACGGCCCACCTTTTGGCCTGCTGTACATTAGACCACTACAGTGGTGGCTCAAGACCTGGGGGTTTCCCTGAGGGGCAACCTGTCTCACGTGATCAAGGTCACGCGGCTATGCCTTCGTGCCTTAGACATGTGGGAGAAACCCGGGTTCTGGCCCAGTCTCCCGTGTTGGGAGCTCCTTGTCGTCGCCGAGTGCTTACAACGGATGCCTCCCTCACTGGATGGGCAATGTGTGGTCCCACGGGAGGTTGCTGTCGCCAAGGGCAGTTAACATCCCTGGGACACAATCTGGGAGCAGACATCCTGTCGAGACAGGGGCTGAGGCCCGGGGAATGGAGGCTCCACCCCAAGGTGGTGGAGCGGACATGGGGGATATTTGGCCAGGCTCAAAGTGGTTCTGTTTGCGTCTTGAGAGACTTCACACTCTCCACTCTGGTTCTCCCTGTCTCATCCAGCTCCTGGTGGACTGGATGCTATGTCTCAGGGGTGGCCGAGGCTACCCCCTGTATGTTTTTCCCCGATCGCTCTGCTCCCGGGAGTTCTGGAAGTTCACCGGGATGAGGTATCCCTCCCGTACGGCTCTCCCTGGGAGATTCCGATCAGGAGGGACTTTCTGTCCCAAGCAGGGGTCTAATACTGCACCCCTGCTCAGAACAGTGGGAAGTGTGGGCTTGGCCTCCGAGGGGGCCCAGCTCATAAGGTCCGGTCTCTCAACTGAGGTTGCTCAGGCCGTTCTCCACTCCAGAGCTCCCACCATTTTGGGAGCAAACATCCTGTCGAGGCAGGGGCCGAGGCCCAGGGAATATCACCCCATCTCAGGTGGTTGTTACAGACAGGTGGATTTGTTGGTGTCTCGAGATACATCTCTGTCCACTCTGTCTCTTTCTCATCCAGCTCCTCTGGAATGGATGCTTGGGCTCAGACTTGGCTGAGGCTTGTCGGTACCTCATAAGAATTCCCTGATCCCTCTGCTCCCAGGGGTTCTGGAGATTGTTTGAGTGTGGTTCAGCCTCTGAGGGGGCCGAACTCATAACTCTGGTCCTTCAACTGAGGTTGTCGGGACCATTATCTTCTCCAGAGCTCCCGCCATGAGGAGACTATGCTGAAGTAAGCTTCTTTATGTGATGGTCGGCTGCAGGACCCAGTTAGCTGCCCTGATGGTACAGCGCTGGATGTCCTGCAACGCCGGCTCACTGCTGGGTTTTATTTGGTTTGTTACTTCCACATCCCTTTGGGTGGTCGGTGGTGGATAAACCCCCTAGTATCCTGTCTCCTCTGTGGCACACGCCAGGATTATGCTTGCCCTTTGGGCATTGGACGCTTACAAAGGTTTGAACAACTGTTCGTGTGTTTAGGCCCCCTAACGAAAACAAAATGGGGGTCTCTCGTGTCCAAGCAGAGTGAGTGGTTAGCCGAGGCTATCTCACTAGTTTAAGTCAGCTGGGTTGACCGCACCCTTGTCAATCCAAGCTCTCTCCACTAGGGGTATGGCCAGCATTCAGGCCCTTCTGTCAGGAGGTATATTTGTAATGCGGCAGGCTGTTCTCTCCTGTTCGCACACTTCTTTAGGCTCTACAATTTAGACCTAGATTTCTCTCCTGGGGCCCAGGTGTCTTCTCCTGAGGGTGATCACATCTGACATGCACTTGTCGCTATGGCAGCGTTGGTATATCGTTCCCACAGTGCTAGACGCAGCGCGAGTTCCCTTGAAAGGGAACGTCTCGGTTACGTATGTAACCTTAGTTCCCTGAATAGGGAACGAGACGCTGCGTCTAGCACTGTGGGAACGCCCCTGCGTGAATGCGTCATGAAGCACCTATGTAATCTAGCCAATCGCGTGAGAGGACGTCAGAGCGGGTGACGTCACGAACCAGGAATCTATAAATGCATGCCCTGCCAAACAGCCAGTAGCTGAAAGTGCCTGAAGTAGATGCTGTTGACAGGCACGTAGGAGGTATGGCGAAGAGACGCAGCGTCTCGTTCCCTATTCAGGGAACTAAGGTTACATACGTAACCGAGACGTTATATAGTTTACTTAAACAATTAAGCACCAATTTTGGTGAACTAAACAATATAAGTACAGTCAATGTGAGTGCCAAGTTAGGTAAACTTGAATACAATATAGTTTTGTTTTTTGCCATTACTCAATTGAACTGAGGGGACGAGTTTACTCATCGGTTTAGTAAACTCAACTTATTAGGGTTTTCAGTGTGTAACCCCCCACCCCCCCACCCCATATTCGCTGACCATTTCAGACATCTGAAATATGCCTCAGGGAACATGTCTGCCTGTGATCTTACTCCTCTCTGAAGTTCTCATAAGTAAGAAACAGCATCAGACAGTTATCAGTCCATTCAGTGTCTGTGCACCCGAAGCAAGTCTCGACAAGTTCCGTCGCTAATATTAGAATTTTCATATCGTAAGTACAATATACTATGATGAGACATGCACAAAATAGCACTAATCAAACAAGCACTCAGATACACAGTGGGGAAGGTTCACTTTTTGTGTGTTCAGCTGACAAGTTTTATAAGACCAGCTTTTAAAAGGTACATTTGAAATTCTGTCTACCAATATTACAATGGATTCATTGTTGCCGGTTACATTTTAAATGGTAAATATTAATTCAGTGTCCATGGAAAAAGGATGTTATCAACCAAACAAAGTTAGAATAGAATTTGCATGTTAAACTATATGGTCTGAACTAACTGCAGTAGTTTCGTACTTAAGGTTATAAGTTTAGAACACAAACTCTAAACTGAATATTCAGTGCTGCCTTGAAAACAGTGTAATTACCTCCAGAGAAATTCCCCAACCTCTATTATCAAATGAACAAAAATAAACCATTATTATAGCCTCACTTTGTCATTTCTCACCAAACTTGGAATAATTAGCATATCCTAAAAGTAGAGATCTGAGGCTAGGCGAACAAAGAACAAATACATGAATCACTTGTACTTAATTGACCAGATGTGGTGCAGCTTTTCCACAGAACTCACAAACATTAAAATACAACAAGGATTTGCAACTAATCAGCAATAATGCCTTTAACTTTGTACAATTAAAGTCTTAATAGACAGAAACCAGTAAGTAAATTGGAACTTAATATTTAAAGTAGTGTCTATTCCATCCATCTCAAATACATTTACATTCAAATAGATTTACATTAACTGCTGATCTGTTAAGCATTACATAAGCATTACATAATGTTCATCAACTTATTCTTGACATTAATTATAAAATAACTGACCCCAATTTCTATAATTTTATGGTATTTCAGCTTCTGGATCCAAAACTGGATTGGCCTCTGAAGCAAAATGACAGTCAATCCTCTGATCACTAAACAGTATCACTGTAGATCCAAGCTCATCTTCTAACTTTACACTTTGATGGTTTGATCCTGCAGTGCATTGTGGGAAGTCTGCCCCACTGGCTGAATGGTGAGCAGAAGGATAGGAGGGCTAGTAGTGACTTGGCTTTTCTTTGGAGCAGCTCATGTTTAATGCACAGCCCTGCTGAGCTCTGAGTATTGATTTGTAAATGCACGCAGTGTGTTTATCCAGCTAAGATTCTCACCATTGTTTCAGGAGGCACATTTGCATAGAAGCTAGAGCCCAGGAGAGAGAGAGAGGAGGAGGAGGGGAGCGTAAACTGGTGATGAGCTGTAGTTCAGATATGGTTTAAAGGAATAAAAAAACAGGAGCAAGGAAGAAAGAGCGAGACAGAAAAAGGACAAGAGGTACTGGTTCAGAGGCTGATGATTGATGGAAATATTAATTCATTCATTACTTTTTGCTGTATATTGTTTACTATTTGGTGTTTGGGTGGTCTGTTATGTCTGGTACTGTTGTTTGTATTTTGATTGTTGTGCTTCGTGTGCAGTGTTTATCATGTTGAATTTGGGGTTTGTTGTTTTTGTTAGGTGTTCTGTATGCTGTTTATGTTTAAGAATGCATTGTTTGTTGTCTTTGGTGTACACTGTTTTTTGTTTTTTGTATGGTGTTTACGGTGTGTTGTTTATTGTATTTGGTGTTTGTTTTTAGTTAAAGGACCATTTTCTTATTATAGAAAAATCAAAAATGGTACACATATTTCAAGCATTATCTTTATAAACATTTATGTTTATTCCTTTGGCAGGTGCTTTTATTTGTTTACAACAAGCAATTCATCTAATAACAACCCAGAGAGGACAAAAACCTATCCAGATATGTTCCCAGTAAACGACAAGAGGAAAATATGGCTAATGAGATCTAGTTTGCATCACAATAGTTTCTCCTAGACAATGATGTGATTAATTGCTTAAGTCTTTTGGTGATTTTCCTCCTGTAAAAAACTAGGCTTCAGATGGGATCTCAACATCTGCAAAGTCTCTTTTTCATCAATTTTTTGTCTGTTTTTGTATCCATAAGACATTTTGACTTGAGAGACCTACGACTTGAAAAAGTGAATGATCAAATAAACAATACGTGAAACCCCCATTAAGTCTTCTGAGCTATGAAAAAGCAATAGAAAATCCCTGGTTGCATTTGTGTTTTTGTTAATAGTGCCCTGGGTATTGCAAGCATATGTCATTACGCGTGTGTGTGTCTCTCTGGCAGCGCACACTTCCTGCAACAGTGGCTAGGGGGTGCATGTGGACAGAGGAAGCCACACTAATATATTCCTCACTGGCTGCTGTGAGCTGGTCACATGGGGAGCCAGTGCGAGTTTAAAAGTGCTTTGGTTTCCCTTCAGCCAGTGCAGTGTGAGCCTTTGCTTGAGACACGCACACATACACACACACTACACGCCTTTGCCTACAGAACAGCAACTTTCTGTACTGGAGCTTCTCTGATATACACAAACACGCACGCACACTTTCATTTCTGTGTGCAGCTATAGAGGACAAGACACAGACATTAAGCTGGTGGGGAAGATAAGGCTAGAGACGGAAACACACGCTTTTAAGTAAGTACCTTGATTGTATCTCTTCTTTATAAACTGTCAATCATTTTTTAATGGGCACATTTTGTTGCATGTGATGCAATTTGATTTTGAGCTTTGAAGGACAAGAAAGACACGCAAAGATGGACAGATTGTTTTGTTAGCTATTTTGGAGCTGGTAGAGGCTGTTGGGATCAACAAATGATTGGCAAATGTCACCTAATGGATTATTTCCCGTTTGCATGAGGTTGAGCCTGGTGTCACAGTGTTCACGTAGCCGCAGCGTCCCTGGCTCTCTGCACGTGTTAGAAGGATGCGAGTGTGTTAGACAGCCACGCACCGCACGAGAAATGTGATTCCTGCAGCCTCACTCCGGGAAGAGGAGGCAATCAAAGTGGCCAGAGAAGGAGACGGGGGTGAGGATCAGGGTACGGAGGAATGGGAGAGAGAGAGAGACAGGCGACCGAGTGAAAGTGGAGAGGTTTTGAAAAGCCCTGACACTAGGCAGACAATTAGCCCCGGCTTCTGTTATCTGTGCCTTTTCTGTAGACGCTGCCCTGAAGGTGCGGGTCAAGGGAAGAGCTGACCCAGTGTCAACACTCCTGCATGGAAGCCATTATCAGGACCTGATTGATTAGTTTTAGCGGAAATCTCCTCATCTCCTCCTCCTTCGCCTGCTTGGGCTGTCGCTTTTTGTTCTCTTGCTGGGGTTGTATCATGCCGGTTCGCCTGGGTTTACTTTCTTCATCTATCTCTTGAACTTTCGTTTTGGGTAAATCTCATGGAAACTTATCTGGGTAACATTTAAAAAAATCTACAAATATTCTGCATGAAGAACTGTTTTTTTTTAAGTCAGTATTTTAATGTAGTATTTATTATTATTTCATCTTGACACTTTATATTGCCATTTGTGGCAATATTTAGCTTGGCGGTCTGTCTGTCTATCTTGGACATTGGACACGTGTATATATGAAGTTAATCTGGAAATGAAAATTCAACAAATGTATAAAAATTATATTGATTTAAATTGCATATTTTTATGTAATTTATTTAGCATTATAGTATTGTGATTAGTAATTAATTACAGAGATTTTATGATTTTATAAACTTCTAAAGTTTTACCATTTAAAAGACACCTATTCATTTAGCAAAATCTAATTTCTCATTACTCACATTGAAATACGACCTTGACACATTCTTAACAAGGTCCACGAGATTCATCCTTACTCTGCACATCTACTGCTCTTTCTGACTTATTGGAAAGCGACATCCATTTATTGGTGGGCTAAAGCTCTTTATCTGTAACACAGGGACATGCTGCGGGAGTAAACCTTTTTCTCTTTGGTTTTAAAGACTCTGCCCTCCTCACATTAGCTCAAAGAGGGGTCAGCTTAACTCTGGCAGGGTTGACACTGCCTTAATAATGTCCTGTTCCGTGCCTTATTGAAAGCGGTGACTGAATGGCTGCCGGACACCTACTTTTCTTTTTAAACGAGGGTCTCTGCTTTCTCTGTGCAGCGTTTCAGTTCGTAAAGCCTTCACTTGCTGTCATCTGAGCAGCCTATAGCTTGGCACCTGGTTTTAGTTTGTCTTCATCCACACAAACAGTAAAAGAGCAACACACGCTGGTCCGGTATGTCGTGTGGATGGAAATAAAACGTTGCAGGCTCAATAAAAGAGCTAGTGTGAGGTGCATGTGCTACATTAGGCTTAATTGAACTTGTATTCTGCTTTTTGGCAGATTAAGGTTTTGGAGAAGCAAGACATCTTTAGGTCTGGCATCACAGTAGGGGTTCCTCTCGCTGGGTGTGATTCGAGACCCCATGCTCGCGTTTTTCACTCTAATCTCTCCGTCCTGCCCCAGAGTCATGTTTATGATTCAAATAGAAGAAAAGTAAAATAACACCAGCATAATATTTCCCTTAACATACTTACCCCTTGGATAAACATCCTTAAACAGATGTCAGAATGCAGGCTGATCACAGACAACGGGGGCTGTCGATGCTTTCTTCCCCAACATACACAAATTCTACAAATTAGAAGCTGGTGCTTGAGGAATCCGCCAAGAAAATGCTTCCCACTCCATGCTGCTGCTCTCATTTTTAGAGCCAGGACCACACTGAGATTAAATAGTCTGTAATCTGTATGAACTTCATAGTTAAACTGTTGTGATGCTTTGGTAATTCATTGCTTATTCAATTATGATTTGATTGATTTATCAATTTCATTTGCTAGGGATTTTTATCCCCGTGTCTTTTATGCAGTAAATAAGAATTTTCAAAATGATCAGCTATGTTATTTTCTTGGCTCTTCCAATTTAGCCCTTCACTGAGCTAACTAATATGATGTTACCACCATTTGAAAGTGAGAATGTGGATGGCACCAACCCCATGCTCTGTATTCATATTTATTGAATGCATTTAATTGTCTTGTTTTGACTTCCACATGGGTCTTTAAGGAGAAATTAATATTTATATCACTCTATAGAGAAATTGGACTAGATTTGCATCTCCTGAAAGAGATAATGCTTTTGCAAGGCAGTAAAGCCAAATGTATACATTGGTTTTCACCCAAAGGCACGTGAATTGTGATTTTTTTTTTTCTTCTAATTGTGCATTCTGCTCGAACATGCTCCTTAAACTTTGTTTTGTTACACTAACTAGTTGGTCCACAGGGTGGCAACGCTGGCTCTATGAGTGTTTTAAGTTTGAAAAAGAAACAGAAGACAAGGAACAACAACTACTAAAGAACTGTAAAGTAGATGCCCACATAAGAGATGCACGCATACATTAATTTTCATAAGTCATGAATGATTCAGACAATGGAAAAAGATTAAACTGTTCAGTGTACATGTTGACCGCCTATGTTTGTGCATGGCATATGACATATGAATAACATAGTTTGAAAGGCTATGTGTCCAGCTATACTCATACTCTAAAAATTTGTGTCAAAACTGAAGTATACTTTGGTCTTAAACCATATAGTTTTTGATGTCTTGTTTACGGTTCATTGTGCAGTAGAATTAAATTACAATGAAACCATCTTTGAAAGTGAAGATGATGGATAAATACATGCAATAAAACAGACCAATTACAATTCCCTACTCAAGTACATGTCGAAAAAATACCCATATGGACATAATGTGCATATGTTAGGAAGATGTCATAGCCAGTTTCATAAAAAAGACAAAAAAAACTTTTGTTTCTGCATGGGTTTGGATACCGCATGTCTAGACTAATTTCTTATGTCTGTAGGTGGAATGAACAAGTGTAGAGATTGTGAATCCATCCATACATTTGTTCATTGACTCCTTTGGGACTCCAAGTCAACCTCAGATCGTACTATCCCTGTTAATATGAATATTCCAATGCATTGACTGCACCACACTTGATGTTCCTCCTTCCTAAGGAGTCTTACATATACGCCTCAGCTTTAAACAAATGAATCCCTGGGCTGCAGGAAATCTATTATTTTGCCTTTTAACCCTGTCCACAAAACAATTGGGCTAGTCACTACCTGGATCATAACTAACCTGTTTAACTCCAGGATGTGAGGCTATACTTCTACACAAATCCAGAAATATTTAAAAACACATCTATGTCATTTAAGTTTGGCCTTCCATCCACACTGAAACTGAAACTTTTTAGAATTTGTTTCAATTTTTGACATTTTAGTCTTGATGTGAAACTTTGGAGTGAGGACAGAGAGAAACATAAACACCACTGCAATATGTATCCAAATTAATGTAGATGAAGCGTAAAACGTGGTCTCCTCAATGGCTCCCTTCCTGTTAAGTGACAGTAAGGAGATTTTCATGGAGTATTATGACACATTCAGTTCCTCCATCCCAAACTCTATTTAAAGAGACATCTTGAACCATATTAAACACTGAATACAAATTTGTTATTTGCAGTCTGAAGGCCAGAAGAGCTTCTGCATGTCTTTGAAAGGTCAATGATTTGACGCTTTTGCCATTGCCTTCAAGGTAAATCGGGTTTCTGAACTTTCAAATTTCATTTACTGTCAACTTCCATCACTTTTTCACCTGTAAATAAAGATTAAAAGCAGGAAAAGTGGTCCAAGGTCAGGGCACAAGGGTAACCTGCACCTCTAGGCACAGTCCAAAATACAGAATGACCAGGAAATAAAGTACTAACCTAAACAACAACCCTCAAATACCTCCAAGTGAAGAGCAATCCAGACAAATTCTGGAGCTCTTCTTTGGCCAAGACACAAGCTTTTAATCTATTAACTGCTGATCCTTAACCTCTAATCAATGCAGGCTTTTATATTTCCATTAAATGAGAAAGGGAAATGAATAAATAAATCATGCCATCAGAGTGGCCAGCCTCCTTCACTTGGAAAACCATCACAGACGGACCTCTTCTTAGCATGTGCATTGCAAATCGCGTTAGCGCTCTGGGGCAGAGTTATTTACCCAATTTCCCTCCATTCCCTTAGCTTTTTATGGCATGTCTGCATTATTAGTCCCACTGCTTTTGATAGCAAGCACACTCTTTTATTAAGGGAAGGGGGCTGCAGAATTTGGACGAGGGGGAAGGTGTTGTGTTGACTGGGAAACGTTAATTGCATTAGCATTCCCTATTTGGCCTCTGATTGCAGTGGACTGGGGAAAATGCCAGTGTACATTTCTCTGTTAACACCCCTGCATGGGTTACTATGAACCCTGGCAGATATTCAAAGTTGAGGGCCTCTGGACACGCCACATTTGTGGCGCCTTATTCCTGCATGTCCTACGCAAGCTGCATGGTTCCTCTTGCGAATTCAACAATCCTCTTGCACAACCTGTTGACGGCATGGTGATGTGACGGCGAATGTGAACGATATTTACGTGTAAGTGTGATGAAGAAACATGGATAAATGTGAATATAAAGTTGACACCTGCTAACATGCCCAAGGGATGCATTACTGTTAAGGAGGACGCATGACCTGAAGCAGAGTTTACAATTTTTGTGGGTGCTGATTTCTTCAAATGCATCAAATCAGAAATAATAGTAAACTAAATATTTTACAATGTTACAATATTATCTTGAGTCTTGGTTTGCATCCATCAAGGAATATATGAAAGGAATACACATATATATATATATAAACACACACACACACATTTATATAGTAAACTAAATGTAAATGTATAGTAAACTAAATGTAATGTGCAGTACATATATATTTATTTATTTACTGCACATTACATTTTGTTTCCTCCACAACAAGGTTGCAAATTGTGTTTTTAAAATGCAGTTTAAGTACCGCCATATGTCTTAACAATGAACAACACTATTAAGCTGTCTTAATGGCAAGAAAAGACTGTTTAATATTGCATAAGTCTACCCTTTTGCTCTGCAGCTATTCAAACGGCAAACTTGAGTGATTAGATATTGTGAAATCCGTTTAAAATAATCTCCTCTTCCTATTCTTAACTTAACATGCCAAGTTAACTTGTATTGTCACCTGCAAGCATGATTAGATTTAGAGTGTTTAAAAGGTTTTTAATTGAAAACGGTGGCTTTATTAACAGTGCTGTGAAGCCCTGCAGGTGGACTCAATCTGCCCTGTAATCCTAGCAGTCTGGGTGTGATACGATTGTTTTCACTAAGCATACAGAATTAGCTGTGCTCCCTGCTGCCCACAGCTGCTAGTGCCTCCATCTAGGAGCTGCTTTCCATCAAGAGAAATACTTTCATGTCATTAATGTGGCTTAATATTTGCGGCTGCTTTGGAAAATTGCATAAATTCCTTGAATGACCTTTTAACGGGGGGTCATTTCAAATTGTCCTTGATCTTTTGAGGTGAAGAAGTTCATTGTATTTTGAAGACATACTGTAACTTAAGAAAAACCCATTCCAAAAATATTGTTTTGTAAAGGTATGGTCAAATACATTTTTGGTTATCAAAGAGAATATGAAATTTTTCTAATTCAATTTAATAGTAGTAGTAGTAGGACCCTTTAATAAACAAAAATGCAATATTAGCTTTTCTATCAAGTTCCTCTCAGTTTGTAATTACTGAGGTTAGATGTGCAGAATCCAGAAATCCTTGTTATTAGCGATACCGGTGGCCATTACATGAACTGCAGCCACACATGCACGAGCAACATTACCGTAGTAGTACAACAGAAAGAGCGCGATTCAAAGTTACACTACACTCAAGTTCTTTTTCATTCTTTGTTAAAATTAAAAAGCGAAGAGGTTGGAAATAGCCTACCTTTGTAGTGATACACTGTTGAGACAAACGTCCTGACGGCGTCCCCTCTGCTGTCCTTTAGATGAATATGTAATATGCGTTCGCTTTCCTCTCAGCAACAAAATAAACACAACAAAAATAACAGCGGTGAATATGATAATAGCGGCGCGGATACATTTGCATTACCTCTTCAATTTACCTATGAGGTAATTCAAACCACACTGTTATGATGAATGTAAAGTATATCCAAGACTGTAGATCTGGTTATGTGACACTAAAGTTTATAATTTGCGTCGTAGCCTACGGTACCAAGGAGAGAGTTTCGGGAGCGCGCTTAACCGTCACATTTTTAAATTTTCCCGGCAAAAACGTTCCGATTCCCTCACATTACAATGATCCTATAGGCTTTCATAGACAGTCTAGGAAGCCGGTAAAGGTCTCTTTTTTTTTTAAGTTTCGTTACAAGATGTTCAGACATTGACAATAGCAACTAATGCATGATAATTCTTACTTGCACCATATTCTAATACCTTTATGAAAGAGTTGCTTGGTATTCAAAGATTCAAAGATTGATATTGAACTATGAATTGCTCTGTAAGCAATTTATTTCAACTTTTCAGGCTTGGCACAAGTAAAATGAATGGCATCAAAACACACCATATGGATGAAATACAGTACTGATGATATGTTTTTCATGTCAGGATGTCTGTGAGCTTGCCGGGTGTCCAGGTGGCTTAACTGCCTACTTAATGAGCACCAAATGACTGTATCTCATCACCAGATGGCAAATGTTAATAAAAAGTCATTTACATTTACAATTTTAGTTTGTCTTTGCTGGTAATGTTTTTTTTTTTTTTTGGAAATAATTGGACTTTGATTACAGTGAAATGTCACGCTGAGCACCCTGACATCATCAGGCTCACGAAATTTTCAAAACGAGGACCCCCTAATGTTTGCTCATTAGGGGTTTTTATCTAACTAGCATGGCTTCACTAGGATATTTTTTAAATTAAAAAAATGCCCACTCAAAAATTAATTGTAATGCTGCATGTATTCATTCTATGATCAGTTGTGAAATATTACAAAATACAATGACAGGGTGCCATGATGAACATTTTATGCCTTATCCTTTGTTTTGCGAGACAGAGCGCTGATATTAACATTCTGCTTGGTTGTTTGATGTTGAACAGAATCTGTTGTGACACACACTTTCATTTCTGTCAGCAGTTTAATACGGTTCAGTAATGAAAAATTATATATCACAATTGTACACATTATACAGTACTACAGTTAAAACTATGAAAAAAAAAACAATTCAGATATGGACATTTTTAGAGACCTCTTAGAGTTCATATTATTCATAGTAAAAGCACGTTCACACCAAGAAAGATATAGGGCCGGCCAAAGTCTTTATGGGGCTTTAAGCATAATTTTATTCGGGGGCCCCTCAGTGCCGTCAATATGATAGGCTATTGCCAATGCTTGACATTTCACATATTATAAATGTTCCTCATTAATTATCTCTTTAGATCAATTGATATTTAGTGATATATCTTCATAGTCAGGCATACAATGATCTCAATTTTTAAGTGATTTCATATGCTTTTGTAAGTCAGTGTATAATATATATATGCTAAATTTAAATCTGAATTTTCCGATTTGTTCATTATCCTGAAAAAAAGATCACTGTTGAGCTCAATTTTTGTCTGTGTCTTTCACTGCATACTCTATTGATTCTTAACCTCTTTTAACTATGGACTGAACAAAATAAATTATTATTTACTATTTCATCTCATTTTAATCACCGTAATGAAGTTGTGCAGTATGATTGGATGCAGTTAATCTGCTTAGAGAAATGGCCTCCTCTGCGTCTCTATAGTCATAATTACTCCTCGTTCACTCCATAGGGAGGTCGTTTCCCTAAGACGTTCATTAATTATGACACAAACCATAACTCTGATCTCATAAATAGTTCCCCCACATATTCGCACTGATTTCCTGTTTCTAAAATAAGCAGGATTTGACAAATGCTTAACACAGGTGGCGGTGTGAATCTGGGGAGAATTTATCGTCGTCTTGCAAAACCTGCACTTGTCCTTTTTATGTCTCCAAAAATAATAAGACATCCTGATTAAGTTGCGAGTGGTGAAGATAGCGAGGAACAAATGCGCTAATGGCCGCTGAAAATAAAACAGTTGACAAGGCTGCATTCAACTGCATGTAATTTAAGCTCTTTGACAGCTTAGGTGCTTGTGCTGTGGAAAATATATCAGTGTATAATTTACCTGGGAGAGAGCACAGCCAAGATTTAAACCTTGTGTAAACAGTTAGAAGTGTGTTTGAACAAAAACCATCAGTCTTTGTCACCAGATAAAGGCGCAAGCGAGACAGTTACAGGTCCTTCATGTGAAGTTTGCACTTCTGACGATGGAAATTACAGTTGTGATCTGCAAACAAGGTAATTTTAGTCTTTAAAACATGATAGACAATTTCATATTCATACTCTACTATTCCAAAGAACTAACTAATTAAGTTGTACCATAACCCTAACACAAATCTAACCCTAAGTTAATACACTACAGGCAACAAAGCTCAAAATAAATAATCTGTGAATTTTGGGATTTTTTGCATTTCTTAAAGTTTTTTTTTTTCAGACTAATGGAAAGAAAACTGTTACACATCAGTTGTGTCTTGCATGCACGTCCTGTTTTCTTACGTGTTGCGTCAACAGTCACTTCGTTTGTCTTGTCAGCTGCGTCTAATCCCCTCATTACCTCCTTTTGTGTCTGCTTTCGTTCTTTGTCTTGTGTTTTTGCATTTAGGCAGATTTCTCCACGTCTATGTTTCTTGTTCCCAGTTTCTGCACAATAGAGGGGCCGTTTTGGTCATAGTTTTGTTCAAGTTTATATTCTTTGTCTTTGCACACCAAGTGCCGCCTTTGTTTTGGTAGATTTTGCATCTGTAGTTTATGGAGTGAAAAATTGAAATATCCAAAATATTGTCTGTAAAAACCTTTGATGAAACAAAACTTTTGGAACCTGACTTAATCCAATGTTCAGATTTTTGTTGCTATGTATGCAAATTAGTGCATATTTACATTTCTGCATTTGACAGACGCTTTTATCCAAAGTAACTTGCATTGCATTCAAGAAACACATTAACATTCTAATAAGTTCTTGCTTTCACTGGGAATCAAACTTATGACCTTGGTGTTGCAAGCGCCATGCTCTACTGTTCCCTTTCTGGGAACTCGAGCTGTGTCGAAGCACTAGGGGAAATAGCCTTGCGTGAGTCACGTGAAGATCTATGCAACCAATGAGAAACGAACGCGTGTGAATGCGTCACTGCCGGCCGCAGCCGGTGACGTCATGAGGCAGAGCATAAAGCGCATCTGAAACCGGGGCGCGTCAGCTCTGAATGCCTTCAGCGTGCTGTGTCTGTGTGAGAGTGATTTTGAGTTGAGATAGCTAAAAATCATCAGAATGAGTGTGAAAATGTGGCGAATGAACAGAGGTTCACACCGTGTGTTTATCCTTGCCCACGTTTCATAACGGGCAGGGATATACATGTTATGTGTGTAATCTGTTTGGGAGTGGAGCATGCACGGTCGGCACTTGAGAATGCCGGTTGTAAGGACTGCGAGAGGTTCTGTCTGCATGCTCACTGTGGTACAGTGGATAGTGTGTTTGCCTATCATGCGGTAGACCGGGGTTCGGAGCCCCGGTGGGATGAACTTTTTCATTGCATGATCTCCGCTCCCGCCTGGCGGTCTGTAACGAGGCCGCCTAGGCTAGTGTTCCCCGCGATTCGGGACCTGCAGTAGCCGAGGCTTTGTGGCGCTCTCGGTCCTGGGGATCACAAATGGATCTCGCTGAGGCTGCTGGGGTGGGTCCGTCCTTACCTCAGCCTTCACGAGATCAAGCGGGTCCCAGTCACGAGCACTCTGAGTGAGATGCCCGTGCTGTGACTCCAACACTAGCTCTATCAAGTTCAGAGAGTGAGATCGATTTAGCTAGTGTTGACTCGGTCGAGGAGGATTCGCCACTCTCCTCGCCGGCGTTTGAGGAGCTTGTTGAGGTTGTGGCGCGAGCGGTCTCTCGTCTGGGGCTTGATTGGCCAGCAGAGACCAGAAGGGCTCGTCCTAAGTATGTTAGACGAGCGTTATCTTCTGACTCGCGTCATTTCCCCGCGCCGAGCAATGCCTTTCATACTTGATTTACATGCCGAGGTATCTAGATCTTGGGGAAGGCCAGCCTCCGAGAAAATTTATACACGTAATATTACGATGTATAATAATCTAGTGGGGCTCAAGATCATTGATATGGAGGGTTGAAGAAAGTGGATGAGGGCGAGTTACCTCGTCCCTCAGTCCGCGTCCTCCATTAAAATTCTGGCGCTCCCCTCCAAGCCGATGCGCGTCACATCGTCTTTGGTGGGGAAAGCATACTCCGCATCGAGTCATGTCACAGCGTGTCTGCACGGCACGACACTGCTGCAGGCATATCAGGCGGAGTTGCTTGGGGACCTCAACGAGGGCGGCGGTATCGGTCCGGAGGCAGTGGCAGAGCTGCGCCGGACCGTGGATCTGTCTCTTTGGGCCACTAGGGAGATGGCCTACTCTGTCGGCCGCTTCATGGCAGCTCTGGTGGCTACGGAGAGACACCTTTTTGGCTCAATTTGTCAGCTATGAAAGATAGGACAAATTTGTTTTGCTGGACGCTCCTCTGTCCCCTTCGGGCTTGCTCGGCGACGCCGTAAAAAGCGTTGTCGACAAGTTTCAGGAGGCTGCACGACAGCAGGTGTCGTTCAGTAAAGTTATTCCCCGCCGCCCTCCACGTGAGACCGCCAGTCAAGGGAGGTCTCAAAGCTCTTCACACAGGGCCGCTCAAAAACGAAGTGTCGCCACCCGTCTTCCTCCGGTTAATCCCGGGGGGTCGGGTCGACAGGCTCAAGCCTCTGGCAAGAGGGGCGATCTGAGGGTTGTCCTGAGCGCTAAGAAGGCTAAGAGCAAGCGGCCCTGACGCCAAGCCGCAACAAGGTGGTGTATCCCTGGAGCAGCTGACCAGTCAGCCCGCCATGGGAAAACCACCCCCTCCGAGGAGGGTCCTAGAGCACTCCACCCGGGAATCCGGAAATCCCGGCCCAGTGGTGGACATGCTATCAGCACCAGAGGCCAGCCCCGGGAGGCTGGTTCCCCTAGTAGAGTTCCGGGATGCGTGGTCACGGCTACCCGGTATCTCTCAGTGGGTCCTGCGCACGGTCACCTTAGGGTACACCATTCAGTTCGGGGTCTCACCACCCCGGTTCTCGGGGGTCCTACAGTCTGCTGTAGGCCCTCAGCAGGCTCTGGTCATGGAACAAGAAGTAGACACTCTGCTGGCGAAAGGGGCCATCGGGTATGGACCCCTCGTGAACAGCAAGTCCGGGCTTTTCAGCTGTTACTTCATAGTTCCGAAGGGAGGATGGAAGGTTGCGGCTCATTCTGGATTTTTGTCTCTTAAATTGATGCGAAGAGATGCGACGCTCAGGCGGATCGTAGTACAGATTAGGTCCTATAACGGGTCCGGCACGATCGACATCAGAGACATATAAATCCCTCATTCCCATCCTTCCACAACAGGAAGTTCCTGTGGTTCGCCTTCAGGGGGGAAGGCGTACCAGTATCAGTGCTTCCGTGTTTGGTCCGGCTGCTCTAAGCTCATCTGTACTTGCACGGGCAGCACAACATCGAGGTGTTGTGCCCGCACACAGAGGAGCTGGGGTTAGGACTAAGACCAGGGGTTCTCCCTGAGGGGTACCCGCTTCGCAATCAAGGTCACGGGGCGATGCCCACGCACCCTGAGCATGCGGAAGAACTCCTGGTTCTCGTCGATGCTTACGGCGGAACACCAAGAAGAGTGTACTTTCTCCCACTCAGAGAACCACTTTCTTGGGAGTCATTTGGGACTCAGTGGCCATGTCTGCTCGGTTCCTCCCCGAGAGCATCCAGGCCGTTCGTTGAGCTGTTAAGCGACGAGTGACACTCTTACGCTGAACACCAAGAAGAGTGTTATTTCTCCCACGTAGAGAACCACTTTCTTGGGAGTCTTTGGGACTCAGTGGCTATGTTGGCTCGGCTCTTCCCCGAGCGCATTCAAGCCTTCGTTCAGCCGTCAAGAGTATCGAGGGGCAGCCACTCACGTGAGACACTCTGAGGTGTTAGGGTCCATGCAGCGGCTCCAGCGATTATTCCATGGGGCCGACTGTGTGCGAGACCCCTGCAGTGGTGGCTGAAAACCAGGGGTTCTCCCCGAGGGCTGGAACCCTTGGTCCCCTTATTTGGAGCAGATTTGGGACAGATACGGCAGGCACAGGTCTCCTGTTTGCCTCCGTAAGAATTTCTCTGCCCTCTGTGGCTTTCGTTTAACATCCAGGGCCTCTGGGGCGGGTTGTTATGGTACAGGCGTGGCCGAGGCTACGCCTGTACGCTTTTTCCTCCCATCACTCTGCTCCCGGGAGTTCTGGGAAACTGTGGGTCTGGCCCCTGAGGGGGCCCAGCTCATAGAGGCCGGTCTCTCAGCCGAGGTTGTTGAGACCATCCTTCAGTCCAGAGCTCCCTCCACGAGGAGACTCTACGCCCTGAAGTGGAAGCTCTTCACTTCTTGGTGTAGTGAAAGGCAGGTGAACCCAGTAACCTGTCAAGTTGGCAAAGTACTGGAGTTCCTGCAAGAAAGATTTGTGGCAGGGCTGTCCCCCTCCACCTTGAAGGTCTACGTGGCTGCTATAGCGGCTTGCCACGTACCTCTGGGTGGGGTACCCTTGGGCAGGGACCCCCTAGTCACTCGTTTCCTCCGTGGTACACTAAGGCTGAGACCTGCGGCACAGACCAGGGTGCCGGCTTGGGACTTGTCCGTGGTACTCCTAGGCCTGTCCCAGCCGCCCCTTGAACCTTTAGAGGAATCTCTATTAAGTACCTCTCTCTTTAGACCCTTCTTTTGCTGGCAATCGCCTCGCTCAAGAGGGTCGGGGATCTTCAGGCCCTCTTAGTGGCCCCTTCATGTCTTCAGTTTGCGCCCGGGATGGGAAAGGCATTTCTCCACCCGAGGCCAGGCTATATCCCCAAGGTTCCCACTGAGGTGGCTCGGTCTATCATGCTGCAGGCCTTCTGCCCTCCCCCATTTGATGATCATGAGCAGGAGCAAGAACAAGGTCTGTCCAGTGCGAGCACTGGACGCTTACGTCAAAGACTGCCACTTGGCGTAGGTTGGACCAACTGTTCGTTTGCGTTGGCTTTAGGACCCCTAAGGGGGCTCCAGCTTCTAAGCAAACACCAAGCAGGTGGATAGTCGAGGCTATCTGTCTAGCTTACGAGTCGGCCGGACATGCTTCTCCTTTGAGGGTCTGAGCCCACTCCACTAGGAGCATGGCAGCATCCAAGGCTCTCCTCTCCGGAGTCGCCTTGTCTGATGTTTGTGCTGCGGCCGGCTGGTCCTCACCGCACACATTCATGAGGTTCTACCAGCTAGACCTCGATGCCGCCCCGGGAACCAGGGTGCTCTCTCAGTGAGCTGGGACACACCCGGATGCTGACGTCGCTGAGGTGGCGTTGGCATAGCGTTCCCCTAGTGCTTCGACACAGCTCGAGTTCCCAGAAAGGGAACGTCTCGGGTTACGTATGTAACCCTGGTTCCCTGAGGGGAACGAGACGCTGTGTCTTGGCCTCAGCTCCTGGCGCCTCCGGGCCCGCTTCAGGCATTCATGGCTGACGCGCCCCGGTTTCAGATGCGCTTTATGCTCTGCCTCATGACGTCACCGGCTGCGGCCGGCAGTGACGCATTCACACGCGTTCGTTTCTCATTGGTTGCATAGATCTTCACGTGACTCACGCAAGGCTATTTCCCCTAGTGCTTCGACACAGCGTCTCGTTCCCCTCAGGGAACCAGGGTTACATACGTAACCCGAGACGTTTGATGTGCCTCATTTGCATATTTAAACATAACGTTTCAGAAAACTTATGAAAAAGTTGTTTGCAATGTTTAATATAAGTTTAATATATAACTTTCAATATAACTACAGTGATACATTTTTTCTTTTTTTAAAGCTATTGTTAAAAGAAAAAAAAGTCATCACTTTAGTCAACCTCAAATTGTTCCAAACTTGAATAAGTTTCTTTCTTCTGCTGAACATAAAAGAAGATATTTTAAGAATGTTGGCTACCGTCAACTTAGCGAAATTCTTCAAAATATCTTTTTTTGATGAGTAAATAAAACAATTTCATTTTTAGGTGAAATATCTCTTTAATAAGATTTATTTCTTTGTTTCACAATATATGCTGCAATGTTACAACAGTTTATACCCACAGTTATAACTTGTTCAAGACCATTACCAATTTGTAATGTTTCTTTAATTGAAACACTGTAAAAAATAAATAAATCTGCATTTAAAGAAAATCCTGATTCAGTTTACTTTCATAATTATGACTCCAACGTATGATTTGACTTGACACGAGTCTACCCATGAAAAGCTAGTGCAAAATGAACCATGAACTGTAATGGCACACAAATATATAAACAAGGAATCACACTAATGCTGAAGGAATAGTTGGATAACACGTTACATTTGAAAAACCCTGTAGCAACTTAATTGGCAAGAGCTTGATTTTTTCCCCACTCAATATCTCAGGGTCTCAGGCAATCAACTATACTTGCAACACATGCGAGTTATGATGCAAAAACTGATTAGACTAATTAAGATTAACAACTTTTCTATGAATTTCTTTTTCTTCCAGTCCATTGGCTGATTTATTAAGGTAATGCTCATACTTGATGTGTTTCAAAGCCTAGTAAGCTAGGCCAACATAGACCATCATAGGTATGAGAGCAATGTTTCAAAAGATTTTCAGAAGCAGCCTTACTATTGAGAGAGAAAAAAAAATATTATATATATATATATATATATATATATATATATATATATATATAAATTAATACTAAAATAAATAAAATCTTATAATCTAAAATCTTTTAATATATTCATTATTATGATATAATGATAATATTCATTATCATTATATTTTAATCTACACTATTGTTCAAAAGCTTGAGGTTATACGACTTTTATTTATTTATTTAAATTAATACTTTTATTCAGCAAGGAAACATTAAGTTGATCAGAAAAAAACAGTAAAAATATTCAATATCTTACTACAGTACAGATTATAATGTAACAGTAGTGAGTAATGAATTTCAGCTTTGATCACAGGAATACATTACATTTACAGGAAACATTTATTTTAAATTTTAATATATTTCACAATATTACTGTTTTTACTAAAGTTTTTATCAAATCAATGCAGCCTTGATGAGCAGAAAACTTGTTTAAAAATATTTATTTCTTATACACTATATATAAATTCAATAATAGTACCTTAAAATAGTATACATATAATATGAAATCATATTAATTAAAAAAATTAACCAATTTATACCAAAGATAGTATCTCATGTTTTCCTTATGGAAATGACAATTAAATAATTCCACAACTCAACTGAAGAAGTGTATGAAGGTATACGTATACTTCTTTCAATACCAAAAAGTATAAATAAGGAGTTTAATTTCCCTACAGAATAGAAAGTTGTTTCTCATTTATGTTTAGAGTTTGGAGGATTAGATTAGACTTACTAAAGTCAATTGTGAGTTGAGTAGTGTGTGTGTGTGTGTGTGTTTGTGTGTTGCTGCCTGTGTTCCGTATCAGTCAGTTTGGATGTTTCCTACAGGCAACAAACATCAAGGCTTTCCAAGTTTTGGAACAGAGCCTTCAAACAGAGCTAAAATTGAGTTAAGCTGACATGTTAAAATGCTTTTTTGGCACTTAGATTGTCTGCATGATACACCTGTTAGATGAATTACTTTAAAGCGTCAACGCTTCACTACCAAATTCAGCATAAAAAAAGTTTAGGGCATGTAAATGCCAAGTTTGGCCTAGTTAACATTATGATGGCACACAACGTCGCTCTTAGCATGGAGGATGAGAGACGGAGGAGGTGCAGACGGAGTGCTTTGCACTTAAACTTGCTTCACCTCCGGGGTACTGGAAAGACATCAGTGCGGTTTTGAAGATGAGATTGAGGGATTTTGTCAACCTGTGACAGATTTGTTTGATATCAGATTTTGATGCATGGTCTAATCAGATGCGGATAAACCTACAGCTGTTGAAATATGCATCACAAATTGATTTTTTTAGATGTAGATGGTGTTCTTGGGAGCGTGTTCATGAATCCTGCCACTTACATCTAGGGCTGCCAGCTTCAGGAGGAAATTAGAAACCTAAAATATATGATACGCGTGTAGTGAAAAACAGCAAATGAATTGGCACTGAATTCATTAGTAAAACCTCTGAGGTGCGATCACTTTGATTGTCTTACTGAACTTTATTGCTTAATCTGTTGTAAAAAAATAAATGCATTTTAAACTTCAAGTACACATACATCCCTTCAGCTTGTACCTCAACAACTCACACTGGAGAATCCTATTGACATTTTCTCAAGATCAATGAACTCACAGTTAAACATTCGAGTGCTCTATATATTTAGCAATAAAAAAAAATCCAAGGAAAAATGTGATCAAATTACAGTTATCCCCCGTTTATCGCGATTAATGTGAACTGGAAGCCTCTGCGATAGGTGAAAATCTGTGAAGTAGGATCAGCCAATCAGCTCACGGGATACGTCCACTCGTGCTCTCATTGGTCGATCTCACGCCGGGAACCAATCACGTGTCTTGTCTGAGTGCTGTGGGCGTGTACAAAGCCTCTGAGAGAGTTTCTCTCTTTGTCTGGAATCCTGGGAAACCGTTTCTCTCGCCGCATGATAAAACAACGCTGCTTTCCACAATATGGCTGCCGATATGACGGTATTTTTGAATTTTTGTTTTCCTATAAATATTTTTGAAAAGTCCACAATGCACTTATGCCGCGAAACTTGAACTGCTAAGTGGCGAGTACAGAGAATTTACAGAGATTACTGTAAATGTACAAAAACCGAAATAGAATATCTATCCATATAATCAAGCAACAGCCAATGCAAGGGATCTCATAAAACTTGTGTCCCTAGCTCATCCCATCTTTTGCATTTAGTCCCCCAAGCCCTGTTATGCTAATCTGTATTCATACACATTATACTGGACAAGCAGCACGTTTGGATTACAATTATACTGGACAATAAACATGATATTTGGCTACACTAATAAAAGTTAAACTTACATACATACTTTAGTTTACCCTGAACAATTCATCTAGGTTTGCTCCCGAAACCCCAATCCCCATTTTCTCTCTGCTTCTGTGTCAAAAGAGGAACTTTGAACTTCAATTGCATCTAGTGCAGGAAACTTCCATCTTACCGATGCCAAGCCCAACCTGTTTATCTCTTTCCACATCACATGTGAACTCTTGAAGCAAGGTTAGATGTTCTCAGCAGAGCAGGAGGCAGCAGTGACAAACTATGATAAATTAGTTGTTTACTGACATTTTATGCTGGCTGAGGATGGCGGTTAGAGAGGAGATGCGTGTTAATGAGAAGAAAATAAGTCATGGAGATATGCTCACATTGATAAGAGAAAGTCAAAAGAGCTCAGGAAGGAAGACGACGATTAGGTCATACCACAAACTAAAATATGCACAATGTATCCCACATAATGTTTATTCATGTGATGCTTATCTTGTCCTGGATTGCATCCGATTTTACAATTCGGGAAAGTGGGTGTCGTTTACAGTTTTATTAGATGGTTTTAAAAATCTAGTAAGATTCCATTGGGTAAATAAATGTGTTTTGTTACGATTTTTACTATGAATTGCATGTTCAGCATTTTTATATTGAGTGTCATTTTTTTGTGCCTGCTTCCAAGCTCCAAGTCTCGGGTGCGAGTGTAGATTTGGACTTGACCGATGAATACCACTTTAGAGAATGCAGTGCTAGCAGATTAAATAGCATTTTAATGCACTTTGTAATGATCTTATATGGGCACCTCCTGTGCCTACTTCTCATATGCCCTTAAAATCCCCTTACTGAGCAGATACTCCGCTGTCTGAGTCTTCATTTGTGCGTCGGCAATATAGTGGGTGGGGAATGCTTTGTCTAGATGAAGGACATTGCTGACAGCCTCACATTTTGCTGTCCTTGTAAACACTGACCAATCCAAAAACACCAGAGCATGACACCTTTATCAAGCCAGTAGCACAACTACAGAAAACGACTGAAAAAGTGGCAATGTACACATATATACGAAGACAATGCACATGTATCACTTAAAGTATAATGGTATATAGTCAAAATAGCCATATTAAAAGTAAACCAGTCAGGCTCTCTGTCACGGCGCCAATGTAATTAATGTGCCAGCGCCGGCATAGAGCTGTAACTGAAAATCAGTATTAGCTGTCTCATTAGCATTTTAAATAAGATTGAGATTAGTTACACTGGCAAAATAATGTGGCTACCAGTGCAAGTTTGGGGCCAATTTGGGCATTTTCCCGTCTCCATCCAATTAGATCTTTGACACTCACATTTCACCTCTATTTCACAGAGAGCAATTAAATGTTGAGTTGAAGCTTTAGAGAAGAATGGGGAAAAGAGAACGAAGATTATTTAGCTCACTCAATGAACGACAGAGAAGCTAATGAAGAAGAGAACGAGAGGCGACAGAGATGAACGGCTAAATAGTTTGGCCTGAAAAAGGTGTCACTCATCACATATCACTGAACAAGGCATTAGGTTCCCATTCCAGATAGCTTATGTTTGGATGCAGAATTGATGGAAAATGCGAAAAGTGAAAACATGCCACAAAATATCACAAGAAATTTATTTGAACCTGCAGTTTAAACCGTTTCTGAACAATCCTTACATAGCAACTATTGCTATCTGTCTTTTCACAAGCTTGTGTAGTTTTTTATGCTAAATTAATGTATTGTAAATAGTTTTTTTAAAGCATATATTTGCAAGTATATTGTGTGTGTATGTATATATATATATATATATATATATATACAGTGGAGTTCACTTATCTCGACCTCGGTTAACCCGCCAACCCTAATATGTCGACATTTTTGAAGTGGAACCGCCAAACTCCCTATTTGTCTTAGAATTTTCTTTTCGGTAATGTCGATTCTTTTATGTCGACGAACCCTGATATCTCGATCACAAAAGAGGGACAAATTCTCCACTTCACATTGTTATCTCGTGACTAATGATCGTACCTAGTTGCACGTGCACATAAAGCCCGCCTTCTCTGATTTGATTGGTTTTCTGAAATATTTTGACATTGAGCGTTTACCGACCAATGAACACACACACACCCCTGCTTCTGTTCTGATGTGCGTTCTGCTCAGCGCCGCTGCGGGTTGAAGATCCAGGTTGTTAAAAGACGGGACGAAGCCAAATTTGTCGAGAAAGCACATTAGACAGGCAGAACGCAAGAAAGTATGCAATCTAGTACAGCGTGATGACCTCACGAATATGTTATGAGCAAAGGTGTTTACACGTGTGTTGTGACTGTGTTTACGCTGTCATTGTGTTTGGAATGTTGGAGAATATAATTAAAGGTTTTTATGGAAAATCAAAGGTGTTTTTTATTGTATACTGGTAAATCTCTGCTGTTAGTTGGTGCACATATGCCTTTTGTTGTTATCAAACATATACAGTGTATGTACATTTTTATAGCATGCCGATCGCTTCATCAAATAAATTGCCATATTGGCTGTTGGTTATCTCGATCCTCAGTTATCTCGACGCTTTTTTGCAAACAGATTTGAAATCAAGTTGAAAGTTTTACTTCTTGTTTTTAAAAGCGTTTTTTTTTTTTTCGTGGTTTCCTAACATTATGTCGCTGTTATTTGAGCTTAATGCGTGTTGAGCCCAGCATATTTCTTTAACTTCACAGAACATGCCCAACTAAATATGATATGAGCAACCAGAAATAATGCTTGAACATTTTGCTCTTTTGATTTTTGAACAGCTGACCAAGATGTCAAAATAAATGACAATGTTTGAAAGTCTGTCTTATCCAAAGCAAATCATCAAAACAACTAATATTTGATGTTAGAGATCAGTCTGGTAACGTATTTGGCAAATACCACATAGCATAAAAGAAATAAATTAAAAAAACACACAAGCACACTTCAAACTCAGGATAAAACGCAGTGCAACTTGGCCATCATTTTCTGTCATGAGGCTTAAAAGGATCTTAAAAGTTAAATCTGAGTCAGAAATGTTACAGAGTTAGCATGAAGCAAAGCAAAGGTCAAATACCCCAGCATCCCTCAGTGCACAGATGTTTAGCGCAATTGCATTTTTCACCCACCGCTACTGCATAATCTCTGCTGATCATAGACTTGGCATCTACCTGTATACTCATTAATTGATTCCCACCGGTTCGCCTCAACAGCCATGACCTTCCTGACATTGCATCGGCCTGTAAATGGTCCTATTAAATTAGGGGATCTCATAAACTTGCCGAGCAGGGATGTCTTTTGCAGGGCAGGTCAGCATTGGCTATCAATTATATGTCAAGATGACCTTCTGTGAACTCACAGTAGGATGACTGCTGACCAGCAAGTGTCTGGTTCAGAGTGGTCTGTTTGTTCACACTGTTTTCCTGTTTAACACAATGAATTTAGCAATCTGTTTGTGTTTGGCCTTGCAGAGATCATATATGTATACATCCGATCCGATGATCTTTCATTATTGATTATGTGGCCTTGGATGATGATATATGTAATTCCCAACATGTCAGTCTATTGATAAGCATTAAATGTCTGCACGTCATGCATGACTGATTCTTAAAAACATGTCATGTTGAGGGACTATTGTATTTCAAGGTGAGTGGGCTTACTATTAGTGAAAATGTGGATGATAAAGTGGGCGAAACAATCCCATAAGCAAGCAAGCAACCACTCAGAACACCATATCAAATCTATAACGATGCCCTAGCAACCTCTTGAAAACACACTTCAAAAATCACCTTGAATACCCTAAGAGATGCTTGACAACTGCCTATAACACAATACAAACCACACAATAATCCCCCAGTAACCAACTAGAACATCCTAGCAAACATCTAGCTACATCCTAGGAACCATTCAGAACACCATAGCAATGCTCCAGAAACCACCCAGTCACGTATGAATGCCTAACGACCACCGAGCTACACTCAGAAATCCACCTAGAACACTATAGGAGCCGTATAGCAATGCTCAAGCAACCACCACATCAGCTGCATAGTAATCCCAACCATCCAGCTACAAAATCCTAGCAATCACATACGTAGAAACACCTAGTAACCATTTTTCTACACCCTAGGTTTGTTTTTTTAGCAGCCACCAAAAACACCACAATCTGTTAGGAGAGGTGAAAATATCAGAGTAATGTCCATTGTTTAGAATATTGTACAATAATACAACTCATGCAGCTGGTACCAAAAACACACCAGTATATTGAGATATAAAGATACCAGTATAAAGCTGGACTTAGACTTTACAGAGGACTGCTTCTGATTCCCGTGGTCTTTGCTGAGGATCTGTGCCAATGCCTGTCCTGTTGACAAGGTCTTCACAGGGTATTTGTCTCTAGGGATAATGCAGCGTTGACAGAACCGGGCTAAAATGGTCATACTTCCTGGTTTTAGTGAGAATTGTAGGTGATTCATTTTTGGACCACCTGGAGTTTGTTTATTATGCTTGTAGAGCATTACAAAAGTCTTGAGGTCATAAATGCATGAATTAACTTTTCTGCATCTTACATTCAGAGCATATGTTGTAATTTAGATATATTTTTCAAATGCTAGACATTGCTATTCAACAGTACACTCAGCTTCTTATCTGTCCTTATATCTTTTGATTCATTTTAGAACTTAGAAGTAGAAATTACCCATCCTTTTTTTTATATTGACTCTTTTTAACTGAGTATTCACTCCATACTGATTATATATAAATAAAGAGCGTAAAATCATCAGTGTAACCATGAAAATGAAAGGCATCTTCTCTAATGAAACATTTACAGGGTGAAAAGGAATATTAAACTGTATTATCCATATGAAACTGATATGATTGATATGATGCTTTTTCATTTTCATCCAAACATTGGTCAGACAAGTACAATTTGAACCCATTCAATATAGCCTAGCAACACCCTACACCACCATAGTAACCACCTAGAACACCTTATTAATCACGGTCATGGGCAATCGTGGCTTGATGGCTAGAGAGTCATACTGGTATCCTGAAGGTTGCAGGTTTCATTCTCAATACCAGCAGGAAAATGACTGCCCACATGACTTGCTCCAGGTGTGTGCCACCACACCATAGCAACCTATTCGAGTAGGTAAGTAAGATCCTGTGTGAAATGCACTGATTTGACCAAAAACATTTCTTTAGGCTTTGATTGGATGGGTGGATTCTTATCTGTCAGCCAATCTACTTGCATATTTGGCATTTACCACAGGAGAATACTGTTGTGTGTCACAGCCGCTGAGCTGTGAAAAGACAGCGTAAAGTGTTTGCCAGCTGGTCCATCTGTCTGATTCAGGTGTGAACACTTCCATTTCTGTTTTCTTGTTGTTTGTGAAATAGTCTCCTTCTCCAAAAAGAAGGAAAAAAGAGATTTATGAAATGTTTGCAGAAGCGATCGCGTGGAAAGCGCAGCTGGTGACACCCGCAAGGTGAGTGTCTGGTTGTGTCTCTGCAGAGCTGAGTATTTCAGAAAGTCGGACATATCAGCGCCTCCTCCCAGTCTTCCTACACTAAGCACTTTCACCTGCTTTACAGTTATATCAGCGCCAGTGACACAGTGATGTGTGCGGCCCAACATCCATTAAAATGTGTTTACTTCAATGTCAAACAAAAATGTAATATGCCCTGGAAGAAATGCACTCTGAGCTGTTTCCGTCCCTCTCTCTTGCCAGACATGAGCAGGCAGGGACAAATGCATTTCCTGCCCGATGCTTAGTGCATACTGAATGACCACAGCTGATCAAATAAATAAATAAATGGTATTTTGCCAGAGTAATCAGTAAAAAACATCTAGAATATCTTTAGCTAGTTAGACATAAAATGAATTATATGAATCTAATTTATCAGTGAGGTGTTTGTTTCTGTGTGTATGTACACTGCTCAAAAAAATTAAGGGAACACTTAATCATCACAGGATAACTTCTGGGGCATCAATTTGTCAAATTAGGAAGCATAAGTGATTGTGAATCAGTTGCACTTACTTTGGTGTAAATGAAAGTAACAACAGGTGCACTGGAGTGAAAACAGCAAGACACCCACAAAAAGAGAATGATTTTTAGATGGTGACCATAGACAGTTGTTCTCTCCTTAGCATTAGGCAGTACCTGCAATCCAATCATGTTACACAGAAATCCCCGCTCCTCCAGGATGGTACATCCATACGTGCCATAGCACAGTTTCAAGAGTATGGGGAGATACCTTGAGACAGGCTGTTACACAAGAAGAGCTGGACAGGGATGTAGAAGGACAAACAACCCAGCAGCACGACCGGGATCTGCTCCTTTGTGTGAGGAGGAACACGAGGAGCTGCCAGTGCCCAACAAAATGATCTCCAACAGGATCCAGGTGTGCATGTTTCTGACCAAGCTGTCAGAAACAGACTTCATGAGGGTAACATGAGGGACGGAGGTCCTTTAGTGAGACCTGTGCTCACAGCTCAGCACTGTGCAACTCGGTTAGCATTTGCCAGAGAACAGCAGATTTCAAGTCTGCCATTGGCACCCCGTTCTCTTCAGGGATGTGAGTAGGTTCACATGTGACAGACATATAACAGTCTGAAGATGCTGTGGGCAATATTGTGCTGCGTGCAACATTATCCAGCATGACCGGTTTAGCAGTGGGCCAGTAATGGTCTGGGTAGGAATATCCTTTGGTACTGAGATGAAAACCTCAGTGCCATTCTTATGCTGGTGTCGTGGCCCTGGGTTCCTCCTGGTTCATGATAATATCTGCCTCATGTGGCTAGAGTGTATAGGCAGTTTTCCAGATGATAAAGACATTGATGCAATTGATATTCCCCCAAGTAGCACCATACATCATACATCCGCCAACTCATCAGGAGCCAGACGTTGCTGTGAGTGCATAACATGCACGTGGGGGGTCATGCACATCACTTACATTATGAGTTGCTGTGATAAACTTCATGCTAGTTGGATAGGCTGTAAGGCTTTTTTACATTTATTTGGGGTATGATTTTAGCTCAGGTTCTAAGTGTGTTTGGTTTACACTGATTGCGGCCAAATAAAGTTTTTTTTTTAAATGATAGAATGTATGGAAATGAAGATTTTCAAATGTAACATTTTATTCATTGAGATCCAATTGTGATTTAAGTCTTCACTTCATTTATTTATTTATAACTGTGTATGTCCCATCCAAAGTCCCATCCAACTCTAGTTGCTAGGTAAGACAATATAAGTTATGTCTTCTGAAACATAAGAATGCAAAACATATTTTCAAAACATGTTCTCAAAATATGATGACGTTAACATAAACCGAACTCTGCTGGGTCGTTTCATTCACGGACCACCAGACAGTGTTGATATTTGCAGCTGGTGGTGAGAGTAAGATTGTCGTTACATGGTTGTCTACAAGCCAGCATCATGTGATGTCATGCTCGCATTTGTTTGGCTGTGTTGCAGTGTCTGTTGCCTTGGCAAGTGATGAAAGCACTTAAACAGAGTATTGCGTTTCCTGAAATGAGAGGAATGTCAGTGACGGCCGGCTGCTACGAGAGCAGTTCTGTGTGCTCGTTTTGTAACCAGAGCAGACCGCATGTTGCAGACATTAAACATGTTTTTCTGGGATGGGTAAGGCTTGGTGTCATTCTTACACATTTTTAAGATGGTTGTGTCAGATTCACACTTGTAGACTGTGAGATTAATATGTTCATATAGGTTACATTTATCGAAAGCGTCGTTAGCCGACTATGGTCTTAAGTTGTGCTATTACCAATATAGTTCAATGAATGTTTGCAATCTGAATCTTAAACTTTTGTGCAGCTCTCAAGCTGAATAAGTTCTTGTTACTATGAAGGTGACACCAATTACATGCAGCATGTGTAACAGGTTCGAGTGTGTTTCGAACCGGGTGAGCGTCGTCCATGCTAACAAAGCTTCTAGCATCTATCGTTAGTTTCTTGGGGGCAGGGGAGTAACGTTTACAATGCAAATTTCCTATTGGCCTAAATCTGTTTTGTTATGTTAACATAAATAAAAAAAATAACTGCTAACTCAACCACCTGTGCGTGACGTCATTAGTGGCATTCCAATATTTATGAATCAACAAAGTTAGGAGCACGTTACTGCTGTTTTGGGAAAAAGTAGTGACTAGCTAGTTCATTTCTCAAATTCATTGTACTATTAAATCGTATTCATCGTACTAGTTAGGGAGCAAGTTGTTGAATGGGAATATCGTTGTCAGGGATGAGTTTCCCAAAGTCAGCTATTGTTGCAAGTTACCAATAGAGTTTAATGGAACTTGCGACCATAGTTGGCGAACAATTAACTACTATAGTGCGATGCATCGTGCAAGAAATCAGCTAGCTAGTCATGACTAGCTAGTTTCCTTAAACCATATTGTGGCAAATTTGTCGTTCAACCATGTTGGTAATAATGTCACGCATATGTTGGAATAATAACTTTTTAATTTATTTAATTGAGTTCAGATTGATTGATGCTAGGTGGTTTGCTATAAATGACGGACATGGCATATGTGGACTAATTCTTATTATTTCTCAGTTATTTTTCTTTATTTCCAGATTAAATCACAGGCTTATTCTAACATTCTAGAGCACGTACACAATCTTCAAACACTGCGCTTTAAATCTCTTTACAAACTAAAAGACATAAATGGCATTTGTATGTATTCTAAAAAAAAAAAAAGATTGTATTGAATGCCAGCTTGCTTATTTTGCTCAAGATAAGGATTTATTGAGTCCACATGTCGTGCAAACAATAAACTTTTCTTCTAACCACAGGCTGAGAGCTGCAGTTCAGACCACACAACTTTGAGATGCTGTTTGCTAAAGTTTGTTGGGAATATAGATTCAGAAAACACTGACTCGTTGAACTGATAATGATGGAACTTGCGACCATAGTTGGCTAACAACACTTCTTGGAAACACACCCCATGCTTGATAGATTGGTCTGGATTGATTGCTTTAACCCAATTTCACAAAACGAGATGGTGGTTTTGTATGTATTTTGAAAGAAACCTTTTGCCCTAAAGAGATTATGTTTCCATAAAAATGACATTGTATATAATCATATGGTTTTAGTAAAAAACAAGCATGAAGGTGAGAATCTGATGTACGATTTCATGCCAATGAACGCAATTCGTCAAAGCGTAACAAATTGCCATGAGAGTGTGTTTTTAAAAGGATTTGAGATATTTAGTTGGGCGATCACGTGTGTGATGAATTAAATTAGCTAAACACCGCCTTGGCCATGCTAGTAGATCAGCTAGGTCTGACTAGCCAAATATTGCATTGTATAATTTCCCTTCATGAGAAAATTGATTTTTTTGTTAGCTGGGAAGCTCTGACAGTCCGTTTAAACTGGTCTCACGCTGGCCTGTGTGATTCATTTCTTTGACTCCATCTGGCTCGGTTGGTTTACAGTGTTCTAGCATGTAATCTACAACATCCCTGGCCTGATAGCCCTTCTGTCTTGAGCAGTGATACATGGTGTAATCCATCCTCTTGCTCTTGTCTCGGTCGCTTTAGCAAAACTCAGTTAAAGCAATCTTCCTGGCGCCATGACTAATTGCCCTGGATGGCATGGCAAAGTTTGACGTGGTCTTTGCAGTTGCCAGTCGTGTCAGGGGGCATGAGTATCAGTGCAAAAGGAGACATATTGTGTCCAATACTCTACTTGAAAGCTACGCTATACTTGGATAATCCAAACTTGCTTGACTGTATCCTACTTTTCAGCTTTACTTCAACCGGTTCAGCACAACCTTGTAACATGTCCAAAAAAGGCTTATTTTTTACTTTAAGAGGTGCAAGAAAGCAATAAATCAATATTTAGTTGAATGCATTTTTTCATTATTGTAAATGATGAAAAAATAAAACAAAATAATATTTTTAATGGTGTTTTATTCAATATTTAATTAAATTGTATATTTAATTGTATTTTTATATTGTTATTTAATTATTGTAAATAACAAAATAAAATACAATATAAAATAAAATAAAAATAAAATATTGAATTAAACTAAATTAACTAATAATAATGTTGATTGTGGTTAATGGTGTTTTATTCGATATTTGATTTCAATTTATTTTCAATTTTATTTTTTTAGATATTTTTTGTATTTTAAATTAGACATCATATTAAATAAATAAATAAATAAATACATAAATAAATAAATAAATAAATAAATAACGTAATTGTATAATAATTATAATAAAAATAATTAATTAATATTAATTATTATTATTATTATTATTATTATTATTATTATTAATATTAATATTGATATTTATATTGATATTGATATTGATATTAATATTATACTTATTATATTATAATATTGTAACATTGTAATATAATATTATACATTATAATAATATTTATAATTTTAAATAATAATAGTAGTAATTTAGTTTAAATTTATTATAAATTTAATTTTATATATTTTTTATATTTTACATAATGAGACAAAACAGAAAAAAAAATTAAAATACATTATTTTATTTATATTGAATTAAAACTAAACATAAAATCAAACTCTAAAATAAAATGAAAGTTTCATCATTACAATCACTGTAAGACAGAGACTGAATATATTCAGACCTGAGTTTAAGAATATGCATTAACTATGTATGAACATGTGTAATGAGAAATGTTCAGGGTGTGTGTGTGTGTGTGTGTGTGTGTGTGTATTCATGAATTTTGAGTCACTAGTACAAAGATAGAACCTCTATGTCCTGCAGTCCATCACACATAAATAAAGAGCTAAATATACCCCCTGGAAATAATGCAAATATGGTTGTATTTATTTAAACATAATCATCAGTCTTATACGGTCATGCTGCGCTGACCATTTGAGTTGTCTTTCGGACCATCTGCTCTGCAGTGTGCTAACAGTGGCAAGTCTGCTGTTGGACACGGCCATGCTACAGTAATGCACTGTCATTGATAATGCTCTGTTTCTGTCTCTTGTTTAAAAGTGCTCTCTAATCTTCCCAAGGCCATGGATATCTCTCTGGCTATGAATCACTCATGCCACATCAGAGCTTGTGTCAATGTATGATATCTGATCTATTGAGCACTTACATGCCTCTGTTATATAGGAAAAGTTTATCTGAGATTTAAGCTTAAAAGTGTTTTAGCCTGGGCAGATTAGGATGTAAAAATCTGGCTGCAATGTGAAAATATATGCATTCTTCATTTTTACAGCGGATAGTTCTAACTAAAGGAATATGAAATTATGATTTAAGTAATTATTTACGGGTTGCTGTAGTATGTTGGTTAACAAGTTTGATGAACACAGTTATTGAACCAAACTGAATCAACACTGAACTGATTTCAACTGAATAGTGACTGTTCACTTTTGCATTTTTAGAGCTTTACAACAGAATTTAATTCTGTTTGCTTCATTGTATTACTTATTTTCCTGCCTCTCTCTTTAAAGCTGCTTTGAAACAATTTGCATTGGAAAAAGTGATATACAAATTAAGGTGACTTGACTTGACAAGCCTAGAGTCAAGTTCATGAACTATAAAACAAAACACTCACCATTAGCGGATGTAAATGTCAAGCAAATAAAAGTTATAAATTATGCCTGTTATTTAAATTTTGTTGTTTAGTGTTGCCAATGTATTATAGAAGCTTTAAGCCAGGTTACGGTTCTTTTATATTTTATTTTTAAAACACTGTATACATGTTTAGAGTAATAATCAGGAAGGATCTTTATGACGTGTATGACATGATTATATAATTTATATAATATATAATGCTATATTATATATAAACATAAACAGTTTAACAAAACATTTTAACATTAAAGACTTCACTATTTTACATATTTTGAATACATTTACTTGCATTTTATATTAAAAACATTTGATATATGTTTATGGGAATAATGAGGAACAATTTTAATGTCAGTTTATTCAGTAATGAAATTATATGACCTATAATGAGAATTCATGTTAAACATATTTAATTGTTTTGATTTTGATCTAAGATGGTTTTTTAAGACAACATTAATGACGGTTTTAAATATTTCTAATATGATTTTAAATATATTTTATTTTAGGAAATACAAGGAACATTTAGGAAATTAGTTTTTTTTTTTTCAAAATTAAAAGCATTTTTCATTAACATTATAATTTCAAATATGCAGGTGTAAAGATAATAACCAGCCCATAGTTGAAGCAGAACTATTGAAGACTGCAAAAATGTCTTGTTTACCATTTTAAAGCTACATTGGCCTATTTGGCATTGTGTTTCAGTATCCTGAGACCTGTGCTGTTAACCCATTTTTACAACACCCAGCCATAATAAGTATACTGTATTCTGGTTATATATATAAAAAATCCTGCATTCATAAGTTTAGGCTTTGCAGAAATATTAGATGTGACCTCGGCCAAGTGGGTGGCTGTAATTTTCGCTCTGCAGCCACAGTCATCACCCCTTAAATAACAGTTAACACACAACCTCTATCCTTCAGGCAAAGCTGGTTCACAGTAGATAAACTGAATAACTAAATCATCAAGGAAAATGATAACAATTTCAATCTGTAATGACTAAGCTGTCAGATAGAGAATGTTAATAATAAAGCACAATTCGAGGGAATTTCTTAGTGTGTGAAGGAGGCACTTTGTCTTTCTTGTTTCCTTTCCCCTCTCTTTATCCATCCATGCGCCCGATAGCCGAACAATACAGCGCTTGTTCTTTTGTCGTTTAATATTACAAGCACAAGGTCAGGTCTGTTTGTAAGCACACTCCTGCTGGAGTTTGATATTGATTTTAATCAAAGCTGCCCGGCTTGTCACCTCGGCCTGCCTCCTCACCTCCGCATGCCTCAGAACGTCCTGTGTCAGGCTTCGTATTTCACGCTTGGAAAGTTTTTTAATTGATTGCAATTAAAACCAGCAGGATGGGGCTGTTATGTCCTGAGCCCTCGTGACTAATTTCAAGGTGGAGAGGAGAGATTTTTTCCCCATCCTTTATAAATAGAATGTCGGATCACTGAAAAGTATACTTGTGCCATTGAAAGTGTATATTTAACACAATTATAGTGTTGTTTTACAACCGTGCAGTCTATACATACTGGTAGAAATTTTGTAAATTATTTACACCGACATTTTAGAATAATTAAGGTTTTTAAATATTTTTGAAAGTGTTTTCTTATATGCTCACTAATTACAAAGTAAGAACAAAAAATACACAAACCTTGATAGACTATTTACTAAGAACGTGATAATGCATGAAACTGATCAAAAGTGAGAGTACATACTTTCAAAAGGTTTCTGTTTCAAATATGTTATATTGAACTTTGTGTTCATGAAAGCATCCTGAAATATTGCATGGCTTCATTCAGCAGTTTTAAATCATTTAAAATTCTGTTTTACAACATTACTGTTTTTTTTAATCAGATCAATACTGAGCGAACAAGACTTCTTTTAAAAACATTTAAAAATAAGAGTTATAATGATACTTTATAACAAGTAGAATTAGTAGCAATCATTTCACCCGCATGCAACCATTGCTTTCCAGTCAGTTTGTGAAAATAATACCGGTATGTGCAGCAATAGCTATGCAACGTTTCAAAGAACGTCCGCAATGCCCGATTTACATAGACTAAAAGCGATTGGATTCAACACCGTACAATGTTTTTTTATCCTCAAGCCTAAGGGTTCTTTGATTTTGTCACCAGCAATCTGCGATCAATGCGGCCGACGTCAGTAGGTCTGCTCCTCCGATGAGGAATGGAACCAGACACCAGATATGAAGAGAGAGAGAGAGAGAGAGAGAGAGAGCACTCACTACCATTTCCATTATCTCAGTGTACTTTACACAGTGATTCCATTCCCTTGATAACGGATTCTGCCAATTCCCAAGGGACATCCTGGCTATTGTAGGATCCCCAGTGCTTCACCATATCTTCCATAATGTTAATAATTACAAGACTAGTGTGTCTGGCTGGAACCACCCTCTCTCTGCAAGCCACCCAGCTGCCTAATGTTAATAAGTGAGTGCACAATGAAGGACAATGCAAAGGAACAGACTTTAATGATAAACTCAGACAAAGACACAGGATTAACACATCTATAAACGAGAATGGACAGCGATTAAGAGAGATCTCAGGGTATAAATACATTGACCAAACAAAGGGAACTAATGAGCTAATGAACAAGAGACAGGTGAAACAGATCATTAGCAGGGCGATTGACAAGACAAAGGTGAGGAGGATGAAAGGAATGAAACAATAAGAATAAAACTGTGACAAAAACACATACACTATATATATATATATATAAATATACTAGAATGGAATTGGTAAATATCACAAGTAGTACAATTTTTAAATAACAAAATAAATAGAAGCAGTAACAAAATAACATTTTTAAGGTCTAATTTGCAGTAGACAAGCACTTTACATTTTAATTGTTTTTTTGTTTTTATAATTTTGCACAGTTTGACAACATTAATGACAGACGCGTGTGTATAAATATTTATAATATTTATAATGTTTATTTATTTATAATATCTATCTACCCGATAAAATTGATTTACAAATGGAATTGTTTAGATTATGATTTTGATTTTTTTAATAAAGACATTTTAATAATTCTAAATATAATTTCAAGTAATAATATACTGGTTATTAGGTTATGATTTTAATATTAGGAAAGATTGTGTCAAGATTGTAATGACAGATGTAATTATAAACGTATGTCTAAAACAATAAAAAATAAAATAAATAATATATATATATATATATTCTAATGTGTTGCTAATACTAATAATATTAATCATACCAGTACAAAATGTCCAGAGCACTGCTGCCAATAGCAACACATAAATGAAACACGTCAGAAGTATAATTTGTTGAAAAGCAGAATCCATCTCTTCCTTGCATCACGGGTCTTGCTCTGTCTTAACCTCTGTGTCTTGGTATAATGATATCCCGTGGAGTCTCAGCAGTCGTGTGTCTTCTGGCTGTGAGGGATTTGAAACGCTTCACATTTATCGATCAGAAACGTCCCCTCTGTCCACAGGTCTAGACTACAGTCATTTTATTTCCCCTTGGGGGTGAAAAGGAAATAACAATTCAAGCACTGGAACTGCTTTAAAGCTACCTAAAGTTGATTTGCACATTGGACACATGTTCTATAAGGGGTTTGAAGGTCCTGTATTGATCCAGCGACCCCTGACAGTGTTTGGAAACATATACTACTCTTAAACAAAAAAAAAAAAACATATACAAAACTAATGCATGAAATGAAAGATGACTGATTATGAAATGAATGATTATAATATGTATATATTTTTTATGCTTTTCATAGCATATCATTTCAATGCAGCTTTAGAGAAAACGTATGTTTGAATTTTGTATTGTTGCATTATATTATAAGCATAGCAATTCGAATTTGGTACCTTAAAAATACTGTTAAAATGTACCAACAATCAGATTTAAAAGTGAACAAGTTATGGTATACCATACAAATAACCTACGTTCTCACTTGATTTCTCACCTTTTTAAATTGTAAACTGACGATGGCATATCAGGAAACACAGGATGTTTGATCCACATTACCTACTTGATCCTGGGGTTATGCTTTTTTTTCCCTTAGTCCGATCACATGGCTTTGAAAAGACAGCAGTTTCTCCCTGAGTTCGGAGGGCAAGCGCTAGGCAAGACTTGTTCTGCAGTGTAATGTTAATCCATTACACCACATCATACTTGCACTGCATCAAAGTGGCCGCTTCAACAAAATTGATGGACAAGTGTGTCAGTACGGAGCTAAAACAAGAAAATAATAAAAAACGAGCCACTGTTAGGGTCATGGTAAGCTTCGCTTTGACTGTCAGCATTTTTAAGACTATCTTTTTGGGCTTGCTATCTTTTAACATGACACTCTGACATTGTATTTTTTGGCTGCTTAATGAGTTGTTTGACTGTTTTTATCAGTCCTGGGCGGCACACTCATTTTACACATTTTTGGTGCTGCCTATTGTTACGGGTTTATTATCGACCTTTAAAAGTCTAGACCCTGAATATACAAGGACCGCTTTATATTCCGAGTCTTAAATTCGGAACAATGTGGTAAAAGGTTTACATACAGCAGAACCAACTTCTTGTGACATTATTTAGAAAATAGTCACACATTAATCGACCGCTCACTTTCTGAACATACTGCTTCCTTTGTACATTCTCTCTCTCTTTCTGAAAGAAAAGCTCATTAAAGGAAATTCCACGCGATCACCTCCTCTCTCTTTTTTCTCCTCGGAGAACGGCTAGCCACTGCTCTCTCCCCTTCGTCTGTCTCGGTACATCACAAACACCATGAGCAGCAGCAATGTGATCCTATGCATTATTCTTAAAAAATACATACCAGTGAGGAGAGCACACAAGGAAGTCATTTACTTTGAGCGTCTGAACTGGACTCACTGATGTCTGCTGGAGCCCTCGAGTGATTTGCTTTCTCCAATTTCTCTCTCTCTCTTTCATTCTCATTCTTTCTCTCACTCTGTCTCCATTTCGTTTGATTCTTGCCATGTGTGAGCTCTGACACCTTCCTACACGGGAACAGCTGGAGAAAAACTGAAGCCTCCCTTTTCAGATGTTGTGATTTACAGTCGCAAGCGCTGGAAAAATTGCAAAACAGCGTCTGCGCAACATGTCATGTCGTCTATAGAAGATGTGATGAAATTCGAATGGAGGAGCCGATGATTGTCTAGCAGGTTTAATCTTGTCATCTTTCACGGGATATGTATTTGAGATTATATAGTCTAGCAGTTTTAGTGGTGCTCGTTGAAGCAAACATCATTTTTCTATTGCTCTTACTTAGAGTAGGCATTTGAGCACACCTTCAAGCATACGCAATAAAGCTTCAGTCCCACAATATTTGTGTTACAGACATGGTACAATCAATACCTAAAATCACACAGCTTGTCAAAAAGAAGTTTATGACTTGTACTTGGTGAATGATGAAGCTAGCACAAGAAAGTCTCATTGACTTAGTCATGTTTACAGACAAATCAAACACTTGCAGGACTGGACTCTTTTATTTTGAGAGTACACACCATATATCAACCAGCCGTACACCTTTGCAACTGCATTGCAACATGCTGAAAAAAATCCAAAGGACCATTGCAATGTTCTAGGAACCTCTCTCAAAACCCTAGTATTGTGGAGGAGAGCTTAACAAGGCAATTGTAACTGGTCCTACTCACTCTGCTCCTCGTGGGATACAAACCAGTTAATCGGC